>JABFEA020000130.1:1903118-1918072 GCA_019775915.2 Cyphomyrus plagiostoma | reverse complement strand
TGGGATACCCAGGAATATCTCTCTGCCTTTCCTTCTTTATAAATTGTTTTCACCCCCCCCCCCCCCCCCCCACCCCCGCTGCAGCTGTGCACGGAGCTCAATGCCTACCTGCTGTCCGACATGGCCCACATCAGCGGCCTTGTTGCCGCCGGCGCCATCCCCTCCCCCTTTGACCACGCAGACCTGGTCACCACTACCACACACAAGTCGCTCAGGGGGGCAAGGTGGGTGAACGGGAAGGTACCATTCATGTATAAGGGGTTCCATTCCTGGCTCCAGTAGGTGGGGCTTTTGGGCATCCATCAAGATGAGCAGAGGATTTTACAGTAGCAAGGTACCTAAAGTTGCCAGACAGGAGTATACGTATCTTAGTAATAATACAAATCCTGTGCCATCTGTATTATTCTCATTAATTTATCTTTATTTCTGTAATGCCACAGTGTTTTGACCAGTATAGCCTACATGTGTACTTGATACTTTTTAAATCACTGCGTGTACCACATGCACTTGCTTGCAGTATGAGGAGACACTGTTGGCCGCTGTATGTATGTTCCCCAGTGCACTATGTTCTCGCTGCTGCGGGCACTAGGATTGGCCCCTGGAATCAGTAAAGTTCATCTTTATGTTAATTATGATATTGTGAAAAACAAAATATAAAGGCAGTACTACTCATACTGCAGTCAGGCAAGCGGAAGTACCCATGCAGGCCAACATGTCCTGCAAACGGAGTATTGTTTAAGATGCATGTAAATATAAATGAAATGCTTTGCTGACGTGTTACGGCGGGGGGGGGGGACATCGGGAGAATATCCTGTACATTGGCTTCGCTGCTTCTCTACTTCATAATATAATCCCACGTGTGTATAAAAATCCAGCGTTTCTCCCGTGCATGTTGGCGTACCCCGTTATTGGCTCCGGCTTCCTGCATTCGCCTGAAAACGTGGAAGGCTTACTGCCAGTTCTGCTTCCCAGAGCCGGCCTGATCTTCTTCCGGAAGGGGGTGCGCTCCGTCGATAAGAAGGGCAGGGAGATCCACTACGACCTGGAGGACAGGGTCAACTTCTCAGTCTTCCCCTCCTTGCAAGGGGGGCCCCACAATCACGCCATCGCTGCGGTGGCCATCGCCCTCCGCCAGGTCAGTTCACGCCCCCCGCCTGGTTGTGCAGGTGCTGTTTCTGTAAAGGCATGCAGTGCGGGGGGGGGAGGGGGGCATGATTAGCCTGCAACATTAGACATTAACGATAACACTTATATTCAGATAGAATTGCAAATTACTGTAAAAATGTTTTGCTGTTTTTTATTGCTTAATATATTTTTTTTTCCCATCAGTCATTTACTGACCAGTCTAGCGCATATTAAGTTGTCATCAATAAGCCACACCTACATGTGCTGCCTTCCACCATCCTTCGTCTGATTCTGCCGCTTGTTTCACCTTTGGTGGAGGAAGCTGGAGGTGCATTGAAGTGACTGTCGAATTTGCAGATTAAAACGAAGCCAGGTCAGGGTTTATGGTGGTGTCTTCTTGCATATGTAGTAACTTTATCAGTTTATCTGAGTGTGATTGATAGTATGAACTGTACCTAAGTTATGATCAGTTGTTATGCTCTAAATGGGATCAGGGATATAACTGGGGAATAGAGAATTATGTGTGTATCCAGCATAGGTCCAGTTCACACAAGTTTTTCTATAATAGACTTGTTTTCAGAACATGGGAAAAGTCAGTTCTTCAGATCATGAGTGTCAGCTTTTACGCCTTCTGCGAGAGCCTCAGTGGTACTTACAGCGCGAGAGACATTTCTCCGTTGTACTTTCCTCCCTCGTCACGACGGTGGTGCTGCTATTCATTATGGCTCTGTGCTGCCCTTGGACTCGATCCGTCTGTGGGACGGTGTTCAGCCGACGCATCCAGGGACAGCCGTCAGAGGCAAGCTGATCGGTGCTTTCATATTAAGGTCCGAGAAATGAGCGCGCTGTCCTGATCCGGAAGTGGCGCGATCCTGATGGATGTTGGCCGGACATTCAGGCGTGAACCACATCAGGGCCAAGGCCTAAACATGGGGCAGTGTGTTGTGGAACCTTCAGGGTTCGCGAATACTGTCCTGGCATTATACCCAGTATATGGTATTTTGATGATAATTTAAAAAACGCGCTATTCCAGGATTTTTTTCGGACATTTCCCCCTCAAGACACAGCACGGTGTATCACCACTGCAATATAGTATTTTTTTCACCAAGATTTCAAAATATCATGGTATGCTCAGCGTACCACGATAACACATCAGTATTACGGGTATAATCGCCCAAGCCTAATTCAGCAGCATAGGTCCGCCTACAACAGGTCAACAATCATCCATCCATCCATCTACTGTTTTTTTAATCTGGTTGTGGCCATGGTAGCAGCATGCTGAGCAGGCCACACCAAACCTTTTCCCAAGAACATAGACTCATTCTGGGGGATGCCCAAGCATTCTCAAGTCAGCCAGAAGATATAATGTGTCCTCAGTCTTATGGTAATCTTATCGTTTTTTTGTCATCTTTGACTTCAGGCGACGACGCCAATGTTTAAGGAGTACATAGCCCAAGTCATGCACAACGCAAAGGCCATGGCGAGTGCACTTCTGAAGAGAGGGTACACTCTGGTGTCAGGTGAGTCTCCATAACCAAAGTGACCACAGGGCAAACCCCTTTTAGGCCCATCGTGTGGAGCTCTTCCTGAGGAACACCTTGAGAGTCGCATCTTAATGGTCTCTTGGTCATTGTTCTCTGGCTTTGCAGGGGGCACTGACAATCACCTTGTCCTGGTGGACCTGCGGCCTCAGGGCATGGATGGGGCTCGGGCTGAGCGAGTGCTGGAGCTGGTGTCAATCACCGCCAACAAGAACACCTGCCCCGGTGACAAGAGCGCCCTCACACCTGGGGGTCTCAGGCTAGGTACAGGAGGATCTCTGGGATGGTATCGTTTTGTGGGTAGTGCTTAATTTCGGTATTTATCCTAACCTGGCTACCCCTCTGGTTGCCAGGAGCACCTGCCCTGACCTCCAGACAGTTCAAGGAGGCGGACTTTGAGAAAGTGGTGGAATTCATGGACGAGGGGTTCAAGATTGCCCTGGATGTGAAGAAGAAGACTAGTAAGTGGAAGGGATAGTTGGGGTGGGGTAGATGATGTGAGCTTCAAAGAAGACCTGGAAGCTCCAGTCACGGGGAGCAGGTCACTCAGTGAGAGAAAGCATCTGTTCAAAAGTCATGAGAGTAACAGTAATGGTCACTCATAAATGAATGACACGCTAGCGAGCACTGTGCAAAGTTATGCTTCTAGGTTTGATAAATCGGTACTTTAAAAAGACGTTAGAGGACACGGCACAGGAATCGCGGTGCAGGTGAAGAGCTGTACGTCACTCAGAAGCCTGAAAAGCTCCCATGTCTTCATGTCTCCTCCGCTTCAGCGAAGCTGCAGGACTTCAGGTCCTACTTGCTGCAGGACCCCGAAACAGTGGCCAGGATCGCCGACCTGCGGCAGCGTGTGGAGGCCTTCGCACGCCCCTTCCCCATGCCCGGGTTCCTTGATCACTAAACCCAGCCGCAGGGCTTTTGCTCTGGGTCAGGGAGGGGCTGGGGGCGTACTGTGAATCCAGCACTGAATAGCCAAGTCAGTCTTTTTGAATCCCACACAATCTATCCGAATCCTTCCTTTGGGTGGGGAGCAGGCATGCCCAGGTTTGTGGTCTGCAGAGAGGGACATTTCGTCGTCCTTGCGTGATATATTTTTTCTTACTTTTCAGAACGTAGAACACAAATGAAGCCTGAAAGAAGGCTTGGGTGTTCGAACCCCTGGCCTTCTGCTGCTGGTCATCTTCACACTCTGGTTTAGCATTTTTAGATAACGCCACCTGCCCAGGTTCAACATCCATGAAACTAATTGCTGAATATCTTTACGGAGTACCATTAGGTATTAATAACAATATAATGAACAATGTATCAATGGAAAAAAAAAAAAAAAAAACTAATAATGTTTACAGATGGTATTAGAACAAATGCCCAAAAAATATCTAAATGTTGAATTTTTGTTTTTTATATATATAGTTTTATGTATTGGCATATGGCTATGATTAAAATTCTCTCTTAGTTATTTGTTAACATGAACATCATGGAACTTTCTAAATAAAGGGTGTAATATCTGTAATATATTTTCGGCATAATTATGGGATTCTGTAATACTAACCACTGCATCAGTGAACAATGTGAGGTTCCTCCGTCGGGGAGCGGGTGCCGCTGCAGAGTGAGTGAGGACAGCTTGTGGTGGGGCGTCACTTCTGATGGTCTGCTTGTCCGAATAGTGCTGAAATAAAGTGAAATTTAAATCTAATGACAGCCCCCTGGAGCTGTGAAGCTGAGAAGTTTTGTTCTTTTTGAGACTGATGTGAGATGTTCCTTTCAGTCACATGGTGTACGTATGCCACATGTGGAGTGTGTTATTAATTCTATCCTCTGCCCTCACTGTACGTTGGGTAAGTTGTGGGCATTTATTTATAAACCGCGTGTGTGTGTGACTGTGCCCTTTTATGAGACCTTGTCTCTCGGCTTGTCAGTTGACTGGCACTGGGGCCCGTTTGATTTACACCAGTTGTCTGGAAGGGCTTCTCTCGTGTTTTGTTCCAGAATGTTCTGCACGTTCCCTTGAGGCCTTCTAAATTTTTAAGGTTTTGATTGCATGGTCTGCCTGCAAGGTGTCCGCACGATCCACAATGATCACACATGCTGTTTTACTGCTCTTTCCATTGCTTACATATCTTATTTTCAAGCTTTTATTTATGTAATGCTCAGCAATATGGTTAAGAGCTGGCTTCCTTTTCATGACCTTTGATAGCAAAATCCTTGCAGTGAAGTTTTTTTCCCCACTTACTACCAAGACTGCAGTTACATTTCTGTCTACAAGTAGCAGACAGGTTGTGTCCCTATGATAAATAGAGCGAAATAGATCCCCTGGTGGACGTGACTTGTAACTGCAAGAAGCAGCAGCACTGCTACAATTGCATGAAATCAAGCAGCGAATGATAGAAGTCCCACCTCCTCCCAGTGAAAGCCCTCGCTGGGTTTTAGGTCCGAAACATCCAGTGGGATCCCAGAGAGAGAGAGAAGCGTGCCACACATCAATTAGCACCTTGGGAACCGTACCAGAGGCGACGAAACGGAATAAAGGCATGGATTCCACACAATTGACGCTTAGTGTAGCCGGCAAGTGGGATGGTGTGCGAGACGACACAACTTTGTGTGTGTGCGTGTGCACATAGATCACATTTGGGGACAAAAATGTAAAAATGCAAATACCTGAAACTTCCTTACTTTGTGGGGCATTTTTCAGATCCCCATTTAGATAACCTCAAATCTATAAAAATCTGTGAATGTATTAAAAAATAAATGGCATATGTCTTGTATTTTGTTTAGTTACTTATGGTTAAGATTCGCGGTTGAGTGTATCTGGAGTGGGATTAGTGTTTTTCCCCATAGAAAGGAATGGAAGGTCCCGATTTAGATAGGTACGCTAAATGTGTGTGCGTGTGAGCCAGAGAGTGAAAATGCCTGATCAAGATTAATGGCATGCATCTGGTGTCGGCACAGCCTTCGAAAGGAACCAAAGCATCCCTAAAGCCGGGCCCCCAGCCCCATGGGAACTCCGACGCGGTTCGCGCCCCCCCCCCCCCACACCCAGTCTGTGATACTGCGTTTAGCGCCAATGTCGCTGTGCCTCTCCTGGGATTTCAGCGGAGTGCCGAAATGCGGGCAGCTGTGTGGAGCAGGAATAGCTTTCAGCACCTCCACCTGCCTCCACCCTGGGCTTGGCGCACTCTGGTTTTCTGGCACTTTCCCTGCCTTCACTTTGCCGCCTTTGTGTCATTTTTATTTATTTTCTTGCACATGTGCCCCCCCCCTCCCCCTTTTTCCTGCCCATTTAAATTCAGTGTTGTCTAAAAATAATTTCTCCCTGTTGCTGCTCTCAGCTGAAATTGACTTTTCTGGGTGGAAATGTAGTGCTGTGAGTAGGGTTTACTTATGAGAGGGGTACACTTCTAAGTCTGGTTCCTCAGTCAAGTGCCCCCTTCCCCGTGTAAGGTGGGCATAAGGCAGGTGAGGCCATGCTCGTGTCTGACATACTGCTTATCGATCGATCGATGGGTACAAAGATGTCAATTAAAAATGGGAACAAGCAGTCAGTTTTTACCTTCAGGAAGGAAACAAACAAACACATTCAAGGCCTGGAGTCTCACCCCTACCAAGCAGCTGTCGTCAGTTTGTGCTGATTCAATGGCTTTCCAGAAAGGTGCACAACAGCCATTGTAGACTAACAGTTAACCTCTGGAAGGTTGTGGAACATTGAAACGTAGATGATCTGTATCAACTTACGGTGTCAACAACTGTGAGGCAGGGAAGGCCATGTTGCTCCATACATTTCCACTGGGCCATAAAGGGATTTGAGTTCTCAAAGGGGCCTTATTTTAAATACAACAATACAGTTGGTTCCCATTTACAGACCGTTATTTTGGTACATTTTTTTTTTGGTTGGAATATATCAAGCAGTTTTGATACTCATGATGTTCAGCGATTAGACCACATTGGATGCCATTACTGGTTAGCCTAGAAAATATATTCCAGTTATTTGCAACTAATTGCTCAATTTACATAATTAAAGGATTACCACCTTTTTTTGAAAACCGCTCATTCATATATTAATTAAACAGTAATCACTACTTTCTTCAATAGATTGGGGAGACATTATTCTTCAGTAATTGTTATCCATATTTGAATAAAACAACAATATGAGATTGTTGGACATGGCCTTTTAGTCATGTACATTTTGTAACTTACCAGTGTTTCACTTGTGTCAAACGAATTCTAAATACATACATAAATTATGTGGCAGCGTTAACATTTTTGGTAACTGATACACAGTGCTACAGAAATCCAGTTACATGTCACAGCTAAGAGTCTGACATCTGGGGTGTTTGTTCCCCAAGGTGACAAGAAAGGACACAAATGCTCAGTATCTAAATGTAGACGTGTCATCATAATAGACTTTACTAGGAGCGTTTTGCGTGTGATGCCTGTCGACTTACTTTGGGAAGTACGAAGCTGTCGCGTCTTTAGCACTTAATACCTGATGTGTTTGATGTTTTATGGAGCTGACAGGACTGAATGCTTTATACTTCACCCCTTAATAAGAAATACATTTACAGTTTCTGCTGAGCTATAATTTAACAAGTATTTTTAGTGTTTTGTGTGTTTCTTTTAAAAATAAGATTGAAGGATGATTTGGGATCATAGCATTGACATTTAATGTGACGATGGGAAAAGTGTGGATACTTAGTGGGTGGGAGTACGGTGTACTGTCAATTACTTCCTGGTTTAATCCAATAAGTATCAATAAATTTATAAGGTAAGAGGTTAAGAAGCTCTGAATTTCCAACGAGCCAAAAACCAACTTCAATTTCAGGGAGGGATCTCATCTGAGTTCTAATGAACTCATAAGTTTTTGGCAAGTTATGGCTTCTGCATTAATAGTTATTTAATGTGGCCTTGCACTCTCAAATTACACAGTGCCACCTCCGGTTTCAGGTTATATTTGATCTTTTTTTAAAGGTTTGACAGTTGTATTTTTTCCAAAGATTTGTACAGTCTACAGGCTGTTTTCTGACAGAAAATATCGAAATTTGAAGATGGAAAAATAATATAATTGCCTTAAGAATGACAACAATTGCTAAAAAATCACTATGCCTGTCTAAATTTTAAAGGGGATACCTTTAAACTTGAATGCTTGCACTTGTCCGTAGGCGTCTCAGGATTCTGCCCGCCTGAGTGTGTCTGAGACACCCTGGCATCCAGTTTGAGAGGCCGTGCTCTGCTATACTCTATGCTTGCTGGGATTTGGGTCCGGGCCACCATGACCCCACAGGGAGCCACTTATCGAGGACAGCTGGATGTGCTCATTTATGCTGAAATGATTACCGTGACTGAAATAATTCAGACAGCATCTCAGCAGTGCTTTTAAATTGCTCAAATAGCAATAATGCAATAATTGCCATAATTGCTTGTTTACTTAGTACATTTATACATTCATTACCTAGGTCTTTGCATTATTGCCTGGTATTATGAGCTTCCCAATGGCAATGCGTTTCATTACGGAAACATTATAGATCCATATTTGTGTTGTTTATAAGAATCGTTCCTCAATGACAGGTGAAAGTATTCAAGGTCAGGAAGAAACTGGATGTTTTTGTGCTTGTTAAAGACAGTGTACACCATGACGAAAGCCAAACAGGGCTTTCGGGTGGGTTTCCACTGGTCGAGGATGCGTCCAAAATACGTCTTTTGAACGTTTTGTCATACAAAGAGGAGCCACAATGAAGATTTTTGTCAAATCTTTTTATGACTGTGTCTTCTGAACGTCCAATATTAGGTCCTGCTCATCCACAGACGTCCAAAAAAATCCCCTAGTCAGACCTTCAAGTCTTGAACATGCAAAAGGGCTCGTAGACAGACATCCGATTATTGAACCTGATTTGCATGTCATGCAGACATACAGATATGGACCGACTGACGCAATATAAGCATAATCTACACATCTGCTGGGTGTCTTATGTTTGCTGGGTTCAGTCTCCCAGCTTCCTGATTCTCAGGGCTCAGGGTGCCCTTTCAAGGGCGTGGAGTGTAAATGTTCACAGGAAGAGCGGTGAAACAAACAGGAAATAGAGGGAATACAAGCAGGCTGGCTGGTGCGTGTCCCGTCCCGGTAGATAATGACTGGCCTGGTTGGTCTGTGGACCCGGTGATTACATCCGCTGCAATGCTCCGACCCGCGTGATTGCTTGTCAGTGGGTGTCGCGACCGTCAACGGGTGCACCGTGGTGAGGCAACTGATCGCCAGAGATCACCAGCGACGTGGAGACGGGCGCCAGCATCTGAATGCGCCGTTGCCGTGGAAGCCCCCTTCCCCCCTTCCCCGGGCTGCCTGGTTGCTATGACTTTCCTCTAAGGGAATGCGAGAGGAGGTGGCATGCGTGGAAGGGAGATTCCATCTAGGCACTGGCGCGCCACAGCGGGGAAACGGCTCGCTTCTATATTTCGCGAATTAGCCGTGGATCACGGAAACCGCTCTCCAATCATCTCTCCAAATTGCCAGAGAAATACCACTGCAGGTGTCAGCTCAGAAAATGCTTCAAGAGGTCATGAGCATATTTATTTTTGCCGAAAGTGAAATTGCATCATACGGGGCACCATCTTACCCATTAATTGTAATTTTCTAGTCTAAGTGGGTGTAATTCGTTAAATCAACGTACATTAGTATTATTCCCCATTAGATGAAATAGCAGTAAATACCAAAGTTTGTCCTCCCTGGTTCCTGTGTTCCATTATAATTATCCTTAATTCACATTTATTTTTCCAACATGTTCTTTAATTCTGCCATCCTTTAATGAATCTATTTAATTAATAGGCAGAGATGCTTCAAGCTGTCTATTTACAGTTAAGTATAACAAATATACAGTCAGACTCGTCCGCTATAAGCTTTTATTGAGTGTTTTCACAGCAGTGTCAGTGAGGACAGGATGACCTACCGAAGCAGGTGACCCTGGAGCAACGTCAAAGACCTTCACAAGTCGGGGTCTTCATTTCTCACGGCCTGGTAGTCCGTGCTGACGGCCACCAACTGGATAGGAATACATTTGAATATGTTTTGCCTAAATTAATTTCACCGGTGTGTCTTGAGGAGAGCGAGCGCTCACACTGCCCATTTCCACCTAGCTTATTTAGCATGAGCCTTCATGGGGGGGGGTTCACTTGTTTTCCCGCTTTTTCTTGGCTAGTTGCTCGGCGCCGTGCTTTGCATATGTCATGTAGCTCTCGCGCCTCCGCCTGCCCATGACAGAGAACACGTTTTCCATTCCTATGCTGATTATTTCCCCCCCTGCATATTGCTTTTGATTGCCTGCCTGTCATCTCGCCCACCCCTTCTGACCCCCGGCCTTCTGCCTTGTTCATTATTATTGTTCGGACTGCGCTGGAATTTCGATGCCCGACCTTTCGCCTGCTACCGGGAATTTAACATGCCGTGCCGCGACTTTTCATCCAGTTTGACTTTCATTACGCGAGACGAGTTCTTTGCTTTGAAAAACGATGAAAATCATCCACTCCAAACCTCTCCCTCCCGCATTTCTGAATGTATTTCATTGAGCCAAGCCGCTGCTCTTGGTATGCGACTTTGATTGACACCTGCAATTCCAGCAGGAAACGCGCCTAACAATAAAGCCTTAAAACACAGACACACTAGAAATATCATTATATGATGTATGTGAGCCCTGTGATGGGTTGGCGCCCCATCCTGGGTTATTCCCTGCCTTGTACCCGTAGCTTTTGGGATAGGCTCTGGACCACCACAACCCTACATAGAGCAAGCAGGGATGGATGGATGGATGGATGGATAAACAGATGTTTATATGCTCAGCCCCCAGCTATGTACGCTATAAAGATGACTAAACTGTACTCTTTCTGCAAGGAATGAAACAGAAATAGACGTTCACTTTGTACTGGGCTGTTTGTTCCAGGGCCCCATTGTGTTTTTTTCCTGGTCCCAGCTGCCAGCATCAGGTAAGCTGATGTCACATGGTATGAGGGAGAGAAGGAATGAGTGAGAGGAGAGGGGACTGGTTATAGGAAGAGGTCAACACAGTTGCTTCTTACCCATCATCTGCAATTCATTAACTGAGTCCTGTTCCTGCAGAGACACACTACATGCTACCGGGGCATTGTTATGATGACCAGGGCAGAGAATAAATAATCATGGAAGCCTATTGACCGAAGGCACGTTACTGGAATACAGGCCTTGACCCTCGTGCCCTTGGAACATTTAGAATTAAGAAGCTGTATGCAAAAACAAACAAGAAATACCATTAGAAATTGTGCCAGAGACTGGCCAGCAATAGTCCTCATCAGGGTGTGAGAATTGTGTTATTTTCCTTCCACATTGTACAGTAGATATATACAGGCAGAGAGCAAGGCTGTAGGAGGATGGAGATAACGAGCCAAATTTCTCTGCAGCAGCTGTGGATCGATGAGCTTTGTATCGCCCAGGTCCCATATCCTCTTCCCTTCCAACTTGTATACACAGTGTAGAAATGGATATCTTGGACTAGTGTATCGCTAACTTCAAAAACATTTATATGTATATTTACACGTACATACTTAGACACACATAAACGTGCACGTTTGCGTGTAGATGATATGCGGAAGACAAGTGCTCATATGACATACAATGAACTTTATTGAAAATAATTTGCAATTTTTAATAGGGAAAGTTTAAATAAATATCAGTGTTTTTTTTTTTGAATCACTCCGTTTTATTATCTACAGAGGTCCTGTTGCTGTCTTTATTGCCATACAGGACACATGCAGTTTTATTGCCTGAAAGCAGCCGGCAGCAGGTCATCCCACACGGCATTAATCTTCTAATGAGCACCAATGCACATGCGTTTCAAATGTTAATAGTCCAAGATGTATACATGTTCAAAATGTGTTGTGATTTTTCCTGCAGTCACATGTGATGAAATGGGCTTGCAGCAAGAGTCCCAACCCGCCATGGATGTAGACACTGGTGAAAGGTGCCAGGTGACCCGTTCTGTGTCTCCGTTCTGTGAGGGAGTTTCAGGGGGAAAAGCTACACAATACAGAAGAGGATCCAGGGTTGTATGATACAACCCATCGTTGTATGAGTGCCGCCTCCAGGAAGAGTGTTTACCATGACAGGAAAGGGCACGTGTCATATTTTGTGCAAAAATATCGCTATAAAGATAGAAATTCAGTAATATTAAACACCGCAGTCTACCAGTGCCAAAGCTTTGCCAATTTCAATCTCCTTTTGAGTGTCCTAGAGGTAGGGCCGTGACTGGATCAAAAGGTGAATCAGTGTCCTCGCAAAGGCAGTGGGTGGGAACGCGTCTGTGCACGTGAGTGTGTGCACGCGACTCTGTGTACGCGCCGTTGTGTGATTTATCATTCCGCCTTCTCTCCTGGTGCTCCTCCATATGTATGAGATGGGGGCTGAGTGAGGCTCTTTCCTGTCAGGCTGGGCTGGATGGGCAAGGACACCGTGAATGAGTGGGGGGGGGTGGGGCATCTACAGCGCTCTGTGCTCTTGCCCCCCCCCCCTTGTCTGTTAGCTTGAGTGACAGGATCACAGATAAACCAGGGGACATGCCGGTGTTTGTAGGCAAAAAAAGGTGGATTAGAACAGGAACATGTATTATGGGTGAGCTTTGGAATTTTAATTCAAGCAATAAAATGACTATTTTCCTTAAGGCTGGTGTCAGAACCCTATGATTTCATCCCATCTGGTCCATTGTATTCAGTCATTTATTCAGATGTAGAGCATCTTTCACCAAAACGCCTGATCTGAGGAAAAAAAAACAAATAATCACATCGTTTCCATCTAAACATCACTACGGAACCTGTTTAACACCTGAACATTTTACATTTGTTTTATACCTGACTCTTTGTTTCAGTGTGGCTTAAAATACAGTAACTTATAACTTAGGTGCTAAAACAACAAATTTGTTTGTCTTTGTTAAAAAAAAAGAAATTCACCATTGTCAAAAGTGTCAAAGTTTATTGTAATGGCAGAAAAAAATTGTGTGTCTGTGCATTGTCTAACCTAGTAAACTTATGTTTTATTTTGGCACAGGTTGACTACATGGTATTTACCATGTAATGTACTCACAACTACATCATACTGCTCAGCTGTTAGTCGAGTGTATGAAACTTTTTATTTTAGTAATCTTTAAGAAATGACATTAAAAAATTTTTAATGTTTAACCAATATTTGTGTGGGAGATTTACAGCTACCTTTAAAAGTTCAACTATATACATCACATAGCTGTAAACTGGGACTGTACATAGCTGAGGTATTTCCTTATAGAATAAATATGTTTATTTTCCAGGCAGAAAATGATAAATTATGCAGCTTTGGCCAAACCACATAGTGAATCCATGTAGTACGTTATATGTGAATATCAAGAAAATTACTCTCTGAGATGTAGTGAATTGCAGTATATCTTCCAAATGCATGAGATATTGCTGGATATTGGGGATAGGCTTTATTACACAAAGCAAAAGTATGATAAATGTAATCAGGGGGTTTCCAGTAAATTTATTTTTCACTGTTTGCAGCGAATTCCTGATCCTTGAAACAAGTGTGGCTATTGTATAGATGAGTTGTCATTTTTAAAAGTAAAGGGTAAAGTCACACTGACATTACAAGACTATCAAAGCGCCAACGATTTGCGGGAACTATATAGATTACACATTTGTTTTTCTTTGAAAATGTAAAGAGCATTGGAAGTACGATGCTATTTGTTTTGGATGTTAATAGCAGGAAGCTTCATTTCATGCCTGCCATATTACTTATCGATATCAATGAGAAATCATCAAAATTTAATACAACTAACAACATATCAAGCAGCAGGGGACCAACCTATTCAATCATATTCATGTACAGGTTTGAAATTATCTGACAAATACAAACGCAGGTGATGTGGGAGATGTGCTTTTTGGAACAACAGAACAGAGATGAATTGAGTAGCATATTGACTGAGAATGTAGGTTGAGGTTGCAGGTTTAAGTCCTGGAGCAGACCGTGCTCTACAGTAGGGAGGATGAATGAAGCCAAATTAAAAACTGGGGGGATACACGTCCCTGCCACCCCTCTCAGTTCCTACACTTGGCCGTGCCGTGTTGTTACACTGTATGTATACAAATCAACTTAAGTAAGACCATGTGTGTAAAATGTAAATGCTAATGCCAAACATGTTTTGTTTTTGTTTAGAGGTGTATTTAGAGGTTTATTTTGGAGTCAACACAAAGTTTAGCACACCTGGATTCAGCATGATCCACGTAAACTTTCTCTTTTTGTGTTATACATTTTATGCAAATAAGATAACTATTAATGGTGTTCAAACCATCATTTTATATACACTGTATGTTTGAAGCATTTAAATGTAAACATAATATATTTATATTTTACTTAAATTCTAAATGTCTTTGAACCGTCTTAATATAAGCCGGCTTGCGCAGTTGTTGGATGTCCGTATGTATGTTGGTTGATGATTGTCGATGTGCTGCAAACTCGGGAGACACAAACTCTAAAAAACATACACAAAAAACACCGCAAATCCGCTTTCAACACAATGGAATTGAGTCACAACACAACAGAAGTATCTGGGGGACAATGAAATGAGACCGAACTGTAGAGCTGAGTGGTACACGGAGCATTTACACTACATAGGCATATTTTCAAATCAAGATATAGCATGACACAATATCAATATACTTTCATTGTGCATTAAAATTAGGGCTCTATTAAAAATTTTGACTGGAGACCAATAATCTCAGTAGTCTCTCTTCTTCCTGGTTGTAGTGCTGTGGTTGCACAAAATCCTGGCATTCACAGCTAAAATCATTCCAAACATTTCAGATGTTAAAATATTGTAATTTGCAGTATTGGATTTATCGTGCTGAAGGGTAACACCTTAAAATGAGGATCTTACCAGATATTAAGTGCACTTTCAGCCAAGGAGGGGTGCCCACTAGGCAAAGGGGCACCAAGTTAGCAGTGGGGATTGCCAGCTTAGTAATGGGAGGTACCGACTAGGCAAGTATCAACAGTCACATATTACCATTCGACAATTTTATTTTATATTTTTGTGACATCGGCAGATGAACTGCCAAATAAAATTGTTTGGTAATCCTCTACTTCAGACAAAGTCTACACTTCACATTCTGATAAAATCCTGGCTCCATTGTCTCTGAAATGGTATTACATAGTTTGTATATATGTGTTTATACACTCACCTAAAGGATTATTAGGAACACCTGTTCAATTTCTCATTAATGCAATTATCTAATCAACCAATTACA
>JABFEA020000130.1:1889573-1901278 GCA_019775915.2 Cyphomyrus plagiostoma | reverse complement strand
CAGGCGGAGACCAGAACCCGGGTCCCAGAGGTGTGAGGCAACAGTGCTAACCACTGCACCACCATGCCGCCCCTGGTATGATGCTTGTCTCTGCAAAATCTAGGTAATTTTCAGTGTTTGTATCAAACTAGACATTTAACATACTGCAGATTAACATGTAAAAAGGGTAACAATAATTTGCTTTGTTGCACACAGATTGCATTTGACTGCTGTTGAAAAAAAGATTTATATTTGCAGCCTTTGTTTTATGATATACCTTTTCTAGACTGATCTATTCAATCTTTTGCAAGCTCTGCTAAAACACGTTTTTCATATGTGCCACACTTAGGGCATAATACAGTCTAGCAAATCAATACCAAACAAACAGTTTAATAACACACATCAATAACTGAACAATGTTACCTAAATCCAAGATGAGGTTCATGCTGACATACAGTCCCCAGATTCTAACTGCATACAGGTATGATATATAAAGCACAGGGCTGGTTGAAGCCACATACTACATTTCACCTACTACATAGCAAACAAGTATGCAATTTCAGATCCACCCTTTGTTTTGGGTGGTGCATGTCTTACACAAATGAATTCAGCTTGTCAAGTCGGCACCCCTCTAAAGCTGGTGCCCTAGGCCACCACCTCTGTTGCCTATATGATTGACCTGCCCTGAAGATGTATCTACAAGTTTTAAAATTTAAATCTTCATACCCAGTATTGCAGGTGGTCTAGCTTTCAAGCATATTTACTACTAAAGCAGATATTAAATATTTCAGCACAAAAGAGGCTTTTACAAGTAAGTTATCTAAGCATTTGAACATACTGCTCAGTTTGCATACTACATTTCACCTATTACACGGCAAAGAAGTATGCTATGTATGCCGACCACCCAGCACTGACTGTTATAACTCTTTTGCAGCTCTTATATATGTATATGTGTCATGTGTAGAGTGCCCTTTTTGCGTCTCAGGCAGTTTGGGACAAGACTTGTTGCTGTCCTTTCCCACATCTGGAAGGGGTTCGGCTATGAGGTGACATTGAGTGAGAAGGGGCCACTGACCAGCTTGTACCATGCTACTACATTGGCTTCCAGCAGGGAACGTAGGGGTTAAGATTAAGATCAGGGTAGACAAACGAGCCATGTTCTCGGGTAGCGTTGTGACTGAAGACATGGACATTGAACACAGAGATTGCCTGATTCCAGAGAGGAGAGACCCTTCACCAAATTTGAATGTCCCATGTCCCAATAGGGTAAAAATAAAGTTGTTTTGATGTGAGTGTCAAGATAGCCTGCCAGTTACTCATAGGGGTGGATGTGTACACACGTCGTATTGTAATGTATTTTTAATGGGCATCGCTTAACGTTTGCTCCCACTGGGAGTTCCCATTGAGCACTTCAGGACTCGCGTCTCCAGCAGCACCATGCCAGTGAGCCGCCAGAGGTTGGTCGCCACTGAAAGATGTAGCAAAGTGACTTCCCCGCAAAAATAAACAGTGTCAGACCTCCAAGTGCAGCACCAGCTAGTGATTTAACGTGGGATATTTAAATGATCATTTGGTACGTGTGAGAGAGTAAATCGCCACAAGGCATCATCTTTTTGTCCAGCATGGGCTTTAGGAAAGCTGATGCTCCTCTTATGTAATAAACTGTGCTGTTTACTATAACAGATTCACTGCATTATTCACACATATCGGGTGCTCATATCATTAACAGTAGTACTGCCAAATCACTATTTGCTCACTAATGACTGATAGCACCTTGTGTTGTGAGTACATACAGATTTATACACATACAGTAACAACAATCATGGAAAAACTAATACTGTGACTGCAAGTGAGATTTGGGGTGGGGTCTAAACTGCCAGTGAGTAAGGTACCCCTCCACTGCAAATACACAATCGTAAAAAAAAACGTGTACCTTTTATGAAGTGTCAACAAGTTGACCAAAAACACAAATGTGCATAAATATCGCCGTTGCTGTTACTCTTGGTCTTGGCGATTGCTGTCAGGACACATCATCTTCTCCTGTGGGGGGACCATCACAAGGCCCTGCAGAAGACCATTAGCAGGCACTGGCTGAAACAGGAAGAGGACCCCTGTGTGCCATACCAAGCCTTAGACAGACAGCATAAGTGCATTTCCATTTGCTGTTTTCACTCCCAGCCATGGGTATCAGTGATAGGGAGAGCCAAGGCTATAAAACCCCAATTGGTTGGGATTATTATGGACTGCCAACAGCTGATTCGTTAAATGCACCAAGCGCTGCTTAATTTCTTGGATCCTAATGGGTGAAACTGATTGGGTATGGGTGTGCAACTTCCTGTGAGATTCAAAGCCTCCTTATTCCAAATTATTAAAAAGAAATAAACGTTCAAAAATCATTTGCAGCCTGAAATTCAAATTGATCATTACAGATACTGAATGCTTTTTTAATTAGGCTTGGATTGAACACAGATATTTTCCATGGGACTCTTAAGTACAATAGGATTATTTATTACACAAAACAAATGATGCATCAAAACAAACCCACTTCAAAAGAATGAGTTATCACCTATGATGTCACCTCACTTTCTGGGAGAATCAAGTCATGTTTCTCAATTACAGTGCATGCCACAAGAAATGCTATATATACAAAATGAGGGGTGCAAAGTGTGCCTTTAACTCTGCCCCGAGGCAAAAGCCAAGGAGGCCTCTCTGCTTTATGAGTTATTAAATAACTCCTTGGTCGGCATTTTGTAACTGAGGGATACCTAGGAAACTTCCCTAACTCTCCAGCCACAAGACCAGGCAGAAGGAGAATGCCGTTTGTACAGGCAGCAGGTCTCTGCGGCAATATTCCGACATCCTTCACTATAAGCCGTTTGAAAATAGTGCAAAACCAGCCATCCCAGGAAGGCAGTCAGAAACACAGGGGCGAGACAACATTGCAGCATATTTGTCATTTGATCATCATCCTCATTCATAACAATTATTCTCTGAAGCAACTTGCAACATATCTGCTGAACTGACAAGACATGTACTACATTAGTGAGTGTTTTAATTGCCTTTGTCAATGCCAGAATTTCAATTCCTCCAAACAAGTACCACTGCAAACTCTGTAGTCCTGGGGTGGCCAATCTTACCCAGAAAGGGCCACTGCGTATGTGGGCTGTTGCTACAACTCACCAATTAGATTACTGGATTACTATTTAGAGGACTGGTTGGCTGAAGAGTCCTCACACCTGGGTTTGAGCAGCTGCCCTACAGGTTCTCTCAAATACCTGCATACACACTGGCCCTTTGCAGATAAGATTAGTAACCTGCTCTTCCTCAATAATTTCCCACGGCCATTTATCCAACTCAGGGTATGAGGTAGGTTGCACACTGGATGGTTTGCCCATTCATCTCATGGCACCTGAGATGCACAACCAAACATTACAGGCACTTTGCACACTAATGAACACGAATCATATATGGAAACCCAGGCAGATACAGGAGAATATGAAAACTCTGTGATCAGGAAGCAAGCGATGGAATTGAATCCACAATCCTAGACATAAATTCACAAGGCAAAGCATAGTATGCTCCATAAGTATAGATCATCTCTAATTATAGATTAATTCATTCAAAGGGGTCAAGTTGAGTACTCTGTGACTGTGACTCTTTTAGCTCAACAAGTTGGTTGAAACAAAATCCCAGTCTGGTCTTCTACTCTCTGGACCGGAATTACCCAACTCTAATTACATCTACGTTTAGCAATATTTAACCTGCACATTCCTACTAAGTAATGGGATTTTATATGTAATAGAGAAAACAAGTGGCATTCCAGCAACAATGGGGGAAAATTGGTAAGATATAACCACAACACCTTTTATAAAATATATTCCACTAATTTGTTTCAAGTGTAATCACATTATATAATTTGTTGACTGTAAGCTGCCCTGAATCACGTATAAATATTTCACAAACATGGAAGGTCTGATTATTTACTTTCAAGTCGGTGAGGCTTAAAGCTTGAGTTGTTAGTTTCCAGAACACTTTACAGATGCTCGTCCAGATAGTTCCAGATGCTCTTTCTCCACATCGACAGACTGCATGCTCACAGGCAGTGAAATAATGCTCACAATTTATTCATGCCCACACCACAGCAGACTGTGTGCTATCTTTGGTTTGGCTGTAACTTGAATGCTGCTCTTCAGTGTTTGTAATGATTCCATCGTGAGGATCTGCATAATAGCTAATGATACCCTACTGGCCAATGCAGTATATGTCAACTCAGGCAAATGGTCCCATAATATCCATTTTGCAGTTCTCTGAGGGAGACTTCTTGGAGTTCATAACAGGAACAATTGATTGTCTTTTTTCTATGCCATGTTATCTCCTTCCATTTAATAATTGTGCGTAGATCAACACTTATTGCTTGCAATATTTTTCATACTTTGGAGGGACCTCAAGAATAAACAAAGAATTACTCAGTAAAAGTCCCATTCAGGTTCAAATGCTCATAAAGGGTTTCAGTCTCTGGCGCATCAAACACAGGGCCAGCGAGTTTGTCTTCTGTTCTCAGACAGCCGCCTTGTAACTCCGGAGCCCCTTTCAATCTATGTGCTTGCCGACAAATCCTTGCATATTTCTTTAGGACTCCCCCCAAGGGACGCTGTGGGCAGCCAGCAGAAGTTTCACTGGTTGCCTTCTCGTAAATGATCTTCAGTGATATGGGGGTCATGATGAGCTCATGTCTCCGTTGGATCACTTCTTTGAGCAACTTAAGCGAACTGCCCTGTACCAACTGACAGTGCCTTGGTATGGAGGAATATGGATGGCTGTGAACTGATGACATCCTCCAAGGAGGACTGACTGAATTGAAGAGTTCATTTGCAAAAACTAAATGTTTAAAAAGATATTACCCTTAATATTCAGCACATTGTGAAGCCTAAGTATGTTCTGTCACAAAAGCTGTTACTGCCTATTGTCAAGCCCCTACCTGGTCAATTCATTCAGCAATTCAGCACACAGTATTCAGATCAGGTGATGCAACCAGGCTGTGACTCTGTACCAGTAAGACAAAGTGCTGCTTGAAGGGAATTTCTGTTGAACTTTCACGAAACTGAAGAGGCCGTGATGTTATCTCTTTCAGGGCATATAAAGAAGAGGAAAGCTGAAATGTATTCATGTAACATGAACGGAATACTGGAAAATTCTTTTCCAGGCATCCGTATCACAAAGCAGGATTTCTCACTTAGCTGGATACCTTGCCGGATTTTAAGTAGTCTGGGCTAAATTTAAGTAAAAAATGATGTGGTGGTTTTGTAGTCTGGCTGGGATTTTTTAAGGTTTCATCTTACAAATGTTTAATATTGCGCATTAATGGGACTATATTTGTTGCAATTTTCAGTACTTTACTTAAGGACTATTACCATAAGAAACTTATATCCAAACTTATATAAATTCCACAGCTTTGTTTAATTCTGAAACTTGAAATGTGGAGTTATCTGCTTTTACCAAAAATGACTGCTGAAGTGCTGAATATTTGCCAAAAAACTAATTTGAAATTTGAAAAAAATATATTAATTTAATTTTCCAAGTTATCTGTATATTGTTGACATTTTTACTTAATCAAAATAACTGCAATTTGATATTAACTGGAATGTACCACAAAAAACTTGATTCATATTTTTTTTTTTCCAGATGAGCTCTTCAGTTTCAGTAGCATACCTTTTATCATGATGTTCATCGATACATTTAATTTAGGATACTAAACAATGATATCAATCTGCACACTGATGGTATCGTCTCTTCTGCCGTGCTATTTAACCGCAGCTGACAACACAGCAGGATGGACAATGTTTTTTTTTGTAATAGAAATAATTTCACATTGAACACATTTTATTTTCTGAAAGAAGTCAGGCATAAAAACTGTAATGTTTGGTATTCCTGGGTGATTGCTGTTGGCAGAAATCAAAGTAACAGTAAGAGTCAGGGAAAAAATTATCGATTTTCTAAAATTGCCACCACATGCTCTGAGCACACATTTCATAAAACATTCATAAACTTCACCTGTGATTTACCTATATGGTTTTTCTTAAAAAGTAATTATTTTCACTTATTAAATGCCACAGCTAAGGTGCACATAAGGTCAAATATCAAATATCAACTTACCTTATTAAAAATATCATAAATTGGCAAGTTGTTTTTTTTCTGATGAGTAGCACCAATGAAAAAAAAACTTCCTGTAAAGGAATCTATGATACTCCTTTATATATGCTGTGAGAAGATAAACAATTATGTTGTGCAGGTTCTACTAAAAAGGAAGCACCATACATTCCAAGAATAACATACAAACAAATCCAAAACACTGGTTAATGCAGTACATTTATGGTATGACAAAAAGCTCCTCTGGAAACTGCATTTTTGTGACCTGAGCAAAGTTAGACAGGGCCATGGCCTCTATTTAGACTTCCTATAACAGAGGTTTGCTGCTCAAAGGACAACTGACTATCCAATCAGGTGTAATACTGAAATAATGTTCACATCCTCAATATGTCCTACAAATACATTGCGGTTGGTTACAAGTATTTCAGACTTTGACTCATTTGTCCATAAAACCAATACACAAGTGCATACAATCAACGCAGGAATACTGAAACTTTTGCCTTGTTCTGTATATCTGGGAGATAAAACAAGCATACAAAATTCTAAAAACATATGTCTAAACTTGAATAGTTTTATCTGGGTGAGTCACGCAGGATTTAATCTGAGTCATTGATCACAAATTAAGGCAGCAATAGCATACATTCACTTCCATAACAGAAGTTTAACTCTGATGTAATTAGCGCAAAAGTGCAATGTTGAACCAATCAATGCATGTGATTATCAGCTTTTGTCTAATGCAGACGAACACAGTGAATCAAGAGTTTAATGGTGTTTCTTTGTCCAGGAATTGCAATTGTTTCGCCCGCTGATAGTGTTTTATATTTGCTTGTTCTTGTCATCATTGGTGTCCTCTGGTTGTAACACTGGCCATAATATATGTCAATATAAAAAAAATGTATGACAAAATTTCAGTGCTCACTGTATGTAATAACCGGGGAAAAAGCCAGGGGTTTTCAACACAGGCTGCAGCCAGCGCGGGTTGCAGAAAGGTCGGTCGCAACAAAGAGGACACGAAAATGAGATGCATTCAGAAACGTTAGTCGATACATTTGCTCCTCCGCATCCATCTCCCCGCTTTGTTCCCAGCAGGATTATATTCTCTGTGCCGGCACAAAGAGGAATCGGAACGCAATATCCAAATTTAAGTGTTTTCTCTTCTGTGACTCAGCTGTCAGGAAGAGTGCTTTTAATGAGATTTTCCTAAGAATGGAACCTGTTGTTGCCTTCTGTGGCCTGATTCCCCATCTCCTCGCAGGTGGTCTGTCTGTGGGTCCCTCTATCCAGGTGCACGAAACGACCCGCCGCACTTCAATGCACGGGGTTACCCAGGCTGAAGCCCAGGGGCGTCTGCTTATAAGGGTCATCAAGAAGGTACCCCAGTCAGCATCATTATCCTGTTTGTTCACTGATTCCCCCCCCACTCAATTTCTAAGCTATCCATTTCCCCCTTGTTCCACATTGTAGAGGCCAGATGCTCTCCAGGGCTCTGGCAAGCAGTCGAGAAGAGGTGTGCCTCGTCCCTAGGTTAGATCATCCCGAGGATCTACATCCTTGCCGGAGGAGGGGAAAAAAAATCCTCACATTTTTTCCTTTTTCCCCTCTTGCTCCCTGTCTTGCCTGGGTTTCTATGGCACTGTCAGGAGATCACCTGTGAAAGGAAACGTTCGGCTGTCAGAAGAGCTCAGCATAAGACGACGTGTTATTTTGCTGTGTTTTTATATTTTTGTGCGCGTCACCCATAATTGCCCGTGTTTGTCAGAGGCGCATGTCGACATGCTGGTGGATGTAGTCGGATATCGGGGCATTGTGTGAGGTGTCGGAAGGTGGTCGGGCTCACATTTTGGGGACTAAAGAGCCCCCAGGCTCAAAACTGGGCAGGAAGTGGGGAAAGGAAGACTCCAGGAATACACAAAGTGCAAGAATGCAAGACGTGTTTTATACTAACACTGGACACACCATTGATGCTAATATCATACCGAGTCACGAAATTATCGCCCTAATGATGGCAACACCTTAATGAAATGATGTGAAGATGTTATAAGGATATCAGCATTAAAAAAGTAACATAAAGGGTTCTTCTGTTTTTGTTGTTCCTGTTTGTTATGAATAGAGGACATTATTGTGGGTGGGAAACTGGGGGCCTTGTTGACTCTTCTCTGTTCCTTCTCCCTCTGCCTGTGCAATAGTGTGTTTGTCATCTCCACACTGACACTGAGCTGCACATTTTATTGTTGTTTTAATGAAAGCGCCTGCAGGAATCCCACCAAAGCTGATTGGAAATTAAAAATATATTCGCTCAAGCGCTGTCCTATTGACGGGTGAGTGAACGCGGCAGGCAGAGGAGATTGGGGCTGCAATTTTCACGCTAACTGAAAATATACAGTTGGACATGGGGGGGAAATATTGAGCATTTTCAAATCTGAGTTTAGTGTCTGCTAGTTCTCTACTGGAAAGAAACATTTTGAGGAGTCGGAGTTTGTGGTCTCTCATATGAGAGTCTATGTCGTAATGTTTGTCTTTAAAAATATGTCCATCTAATTGAAAACAGGGACCCAAAAACTGTATGAGGACCATACCAACGTTATGGATGTGACATTTTGACACATTGGCAAATGAAATGCTTCAGAGCGTGGACAAGCTTAATATCAATGATGCAATTTGCATATCCCTTCATGTCACCTCTTGGGCTGAATATCGACAAATCCTCATTGCGGAAAGCATTTTATGTGTACCATGAAACAGACATGCATGAACACAGAAAATATAGATATGAAATATTTGTTGTGTTTTGAAAAAAAAAATATTAAGGAAAAACTAAGTAAGCATTAAGTATGTGACATTTTTACAGAATATTGAATTCACACGCTTCTATAGTTGTTTTTTTATATGAAACAAATGAAATAGTAACCAAGAAAAAAATTAACAATTAAATTAGACAAAAGTCAATACTTTAAAAACAGTTTTTTCTGTGCTCACAACTTTATTTCTCCGTGGCAAGGTTGACGTTCACATGGAACTGCCCATGAGTTAAAACACGATTATTCATTCAATGTGAGTAGCCAAGCTAATTTGACATTTTTATTTATACAGTTTGACCACCTTAATCATCCATTCTTCTTGCAACTTATCCAGTACAGTACGGGGTCAGGAGTACTCCCTTAATCACTTCCATTGAATTTGTTTTTATATAATACCCTACCAAATACAATTGCCCCAAAGCGCTTGATAAAGATTCATTACACCGTATGTTCATTTTAGATTTCTATAAAAAATAAAGTGCTGCAAATGGGGTAAAAATGATTCATATACAGTTGCATATATAAATCATGTGCAGCTGAGATTTGTAGTGTTTGGCTCAGTGGCCACAGCCTAATTTGTCCTCAATGAAGTATTTTTCCCTTTTGTTTAACATGCTAGAAAACTACAAAAAAAAAAAATTGAATTAGTTTAACCAGTGTGTATTTATATATTTATTTCTGCAGATCAACCGTGACGGCAATTCATAGCCCCTTTGATTGAGGCTCGTGTTTCGCCCATTGATTTTCCCTTTTTCTGCACCCTTGTAAATATCTCATAAGTGCCTTCCCATGGTGCTAAACACCAGCTCCTTTCCCAGTCCGCTTACTCATCCCCGTATGATCCGCCTCCCAGCACCAGGATAGCTTCGTGCCGCTTCATCTCTCGCGGTTGTCCGCCATCGCTGTGACTGCCATCGTGGTTGTTATTCTGAGGCATGTCTGCGAGACCTTCACTGTGTAGGATCACAAAAATGAAGGATACAGAAGCACACTTTTGAATATGAATCCCCACCCTTCGAGCAGGATGAATCTCCACTCCTCGCCCCCGAGTCACCCATTGCATGTCCCCCAAATTGTTGTCACTGAAGCCTTGGCTGGGTGAGTGATTGTTTGTTCATGCCTACTGTTGGTGGTGATGAATAACACTGAGCAACCCGTAACTACAGCAAAATAATGCATATAAAAGACGGCGGAGCGACGCACGCTGCAGGCGACAGAATTAACATTTTGCTGCGTGGTCAGTGCCGAGCAACGGTTAGATGAACAAAAAGCTGTGAAGGCAGTAAGTGAAAGAAAAGCTCAGCAAGGTACCCAGAAGCCATTAGTCTTCATTTTTCCCTGGACGTGCAACAGGGCCCCATGTCTGAGCTACAAACTAAAATTTATTGAGCCAGCCTAGGTGGACTAATTGAAAGAAATTGTCTGTCTGTTCAGCCTCCGTGGAGTTTGAATGGGTTTCACGGTGGCAGGTCTCACCACGGTTCTCGTTGGGTTCCTCTCCCTCCTTTCGGACCTGACAGGCTCCCTCTAAAGGCAACTGAAGATCTTTGGCGGCGTATGACATTCCCAGCATCACATTTGAAACCGAGTGCCGCAAAACACCTACTTTCGACTGAGTTTGCATATCAATGTTTTTGGGGATCTTCACAAATTCTTTTTGGAGAATGCAGAGTTTTTCTGCACTGTGGTCTATAAAGTGCGTGCATATCCACCAAGCTATTTTAGTGTGGGTTCCCCTTTCCGCGTGCCAGTTTGAACGGTTGCCCTCTACTCAGCAGGACCTCACTGTCCTTGACAAAGAGAATGAGCATCTTCTCTGTGCATCTGACCCAATTGCGTCTGTTTTACTCTGATTTACTCTGTCATTTGAGAAGCACCTTCCTACCATAGAAGTCTTAACACCCACAAATCACAGCTAACGAGGAACATGGAGGCTCCTAGCCAGATGCTGGCTGAGAGATTAAAAAGTTTCGGCAAGCATTGCCAGTTATGGGTCTTTGAAGCCAATTGCTTCCTGACAATTGCTGCCTCCTGTTCATTTTAGTACAGTGCGGTTTCCATATTTTCTATTTATCTTTCACCTTTGGTACATGAATCCTGGTTTGAGGGGGGGTGGCCAGAATGAGGGTGCCTCTGACCTAGAACAGTTGTTTTCTTAGGGGGAATAGTAGAGTATCACATGGATTCTTTTCTGTTCTGTGGTTCAGAACAACTAACTTTCCAAGATTTGCCTTTTTCTTATGGTCCAGAGGATGTTTATCATTTCAGAGAAGCCAAGAAGATTTAGTCCAGTGAATACAGGCTGTAACCCACTAGTATAAGCCAGCAAGGTGGACCATCTGCCTTATTTTGTTCTTCTGTCTTCATGTGGATGAAGATTGGTCATTTATAAACCAGCACACCAAAGACCTATCTCTCCTTGTTGACACTGAAGAATCTTATTGGATATGAGGTCTTGATTTCCTTTGATAGGAATGTGGACGGCCCTCGAGCTAACGAGCTCTGGTGTAAGTGCCGTATTCACGCACCATAAGTGTGTATGAAATGGGGAGACACAAAGGTAATGCCGCATCACGAACCTGGAGCTGTCAGACAAGCTGCGATGGGTCGCTCCCTTCAATCCCACCCTCCACCTGAAGAACATTCCATCTCCTCTATCTCCAGCTCACTCCAGGTATAATTGCCACATACAATATTTAGAGGAAATCCCAGGAAAAATTTTGGGAAAATTCTATTTTTATATATATATATATATATATATATATATATATATATATATAA
>JABFEA020000130.1:1874894-1889473 GCA_019775915.2 Cyphomyrus plagiostoma | reverse complement strand
TATAAACGTACGAAAGGAAAATAAATCAGCTCTGCTATACCTGCATTGCCATTTACACTAATGAGATGCGGCTTGTTCACTGTTCTGTCTGTCTCCACCCAGCCTTCCTGTAGCCTTTCAGGCAACTGCAGCTGTGATGAAGGTAGAGGGCTGACAGTACTGCCTGGCTGTCTGTGCCATCAGGAGCCAACTGCTCAGCTAAACTAGGAAGGAGAAAGTTTTGTACTCCCCAGAACCAACAGAACACACCAACGTGTTTTCACGCAGTCCTCAAATAACCCCCTCCCCCCCCCAAAAAAAAACCCCAAAAGCCAATCAAACCACCATAACATTGTTTGAAAACATACTTTTTTGGTCAAATATGTTTTGGGGTGTTTTTTGAAAAGTGTTTAGATTGACAGAAGTTGACAACAACACGATTAAAACGATTTTCTGAAGGCTGTCTCCCTAAAAGATTTTCCATGAAAAATATGTAAATACGTAGGCACACGCACACACATAGACTCATGTGTGTATCAAGTGTCCAAACACCCCAGTTTGCAACAAAAAAAGCACAATCATAGTTCAAGCAGTCCTACTCCAATAATCTTTCAGCTCAACATCGTTGTTAAAGATTTATGCAATCGTCTTGTTTCACAGCATAACATAAAATGTCTTAAAGTAACAGAAACCTTGATATCAGTGAATTATAATTTAATGACGATTATAAATTATTATAATACAAAACAAGTAGGGCTCAAATAATTAAGAAACTATAGGCACAACTAGATCCAGTAATGAAAATTGTTTGCTTAAGCATAACTAACTTTTTTATTCATTTACATGGCAAGGCGAGTTGACATCTTGTTAAGATTCATCCATAAAATGTGGTTGTCCCGGCATCTGACTCCATCCAAATGCGCAAACGTCAGCTTTTTTTGTTTTGTTTCCCCCAACTTTGTTGCCGCGGTAAAATGATGCGAGAACCAACAGAAAATAAAAAGCAGCAAAATGCCAACATCAGTTCCAGCCCCTATTTGTATCAGACTAATTCTGGTGCGCGGTGGAAGGGGTTTCCAATCGGAGCGTTTTCTATGATACAAACCGGTTCCTGATTAAAAACGGGAGGGGGCGCAATTACATATTTAGCATAATGTCCTTTTCAGTCTTCTTTTGATTTATCACCTGTGCGGAGGGACCAAAAACGCTTAAACCAATTACAGCAAGGAAATTCCCCTGGTGGAGTCCCGATTGGAGCTGCAGTTAGCGTCCTATAGACCTGGCGCTTACTGTACTCACTTAATCGGTTTACCGCCATTTCTCCGCCTCGTGACTCTCCGCCCCGGGAAACCCGCGAATCTCTGGGTGCGCGCGTGCGGAGGCACGAGGAAGCGGAATGGGTTAACCCGCCCCGTACGGACCTAGACATGGCCGCCGTGCCGCTGGCGTCACCTGACAGGCCCCGGCACATCCTGGCGAAGCTGCCCGGATCCCTGTCACCAATTTGTTCATAGCCATGGGGGACATCCAGGGGAGAGGGAGGTGAAGGCAATAAAGGGACCTGATCCTGACTAATGAGGACCTGCAGTACGCCGCGCTGCCTCCGTCCCATCGTTCTGCACGGTTGCTGCCTGACACATCAAATCTCCTTCCAGTTTCTGTCCATACTTTATTTATTTATTTAAATTTTATTTATTAATCTATTTATTTGCCACCTCACTCCCCCCCCCACGCAACACTGTAGCCGGAATTATTTATCTATTTCCGAAGCGCGAAGCGTAACCGCATTCCGCGGTCTCGCGGCGATTGCGGTTCCATATTGGGAGGGGTGGGCGGCGGCCAATCAGGTGGCCCGAGTGATGGCGGGAAATGGGCAAAGCCAGCTGGAGCGGCGTGGCGACTGAAGGAGCCAAAGCGCTGAGGTGCTTTCGTGTCAAAGAGAATGGTTTGCAGACCTCTGCTGGAAGAGAAGAAGGGACAAACCAGAAAGTACACCAGAAACGCGGGACTAATAAAGCAGAATTTCACCAAAACTCTGTAGAATGGTACTTTTGTTCAGTATGAAAAGATGTCCGACACATCCGGGAGGTTTATGGTATTAAATCCAAACTGAACTGGCAGGTCCTTTTTTAATTTTTATTTTACCCCCTGACATCACTAGGAGACATTTCTATTCTGGTTCATATTTGAAGTTTATGGAGACTAAAATCACTGTATGCTGCAAATTGTCAGTATTTTTCTTGTTCCAATATCAACACCTGCCACTGTCCTCCCTGAATCAATGTGCTCAGGTTTTTAAAAGAACATTACTATATTGTGACATTTACATTAAAAGACAGCTTCCCCATCCACCTCACCGTTCCTATTTCAGAAGCTTCCCAAGAAACCTTGGTGCAATGAAAAGGTAATAGTGGTAGATGATGGGGGGGGGGGGTAAAATCTCCCTGGGAATTGCATAAAACCGCCAGCCGCTGGTGGTAATCTGCACACTCGGAAATGAAAACGAGAAAATGCTCATTATATCGTTCAGGAAAATAAAATGAGTGCTATTCCATGTATGCTGAAGACAGCAACCAAGAGTAACAACAAGGAGCTCATTATCAAATTTGCCAAAATTACTTCTTAAATTCCACTGCAGAATTACAAACCTTATTTCTATTTCCCATGTAATGATGTGCAATAGGGGACAACTGACAAAACAAGTGTTTTTTAATGTTCTTGATCAGACCATCAGATTCATTAGAATTTAAAACTGTTAACAGTTTTCACAAAAATCAAACTAAAACTATTGTACCAAAGGTATACAATGACACTAAATGTCGTTTATTTTGTTTTATGTATTTATTTTATTTTATTTATTTGTTATTGTATTGTTTTATCCTTTGTATTGTGTGTTTTTATCTAGTAAGGTGACCCTGAGAGTTTTGAAAGGCACCCACAAATAAAATGTATTATTATTATTATTATTATTAATAATAATAATAATAATAATAATAACAATAATAATAATAATAATAATACATGTTTTTCTTCTGTATAGGAGTCTGAATCAACTGTTAGCAGAGCGTGTCGCAGGTCAAGAAATGCACACACAGGAAATGAGAAGGTGTGTGTGCTCAGTCAACCATAGTATATATAGAGATATACGACATGTTTGTTTCAGCATTAACAACCCCAAAGCCAATCACTCTTCAATGAAAGGAGTCTATTTCCACTACCTTCTCAAAAGGTAGTGACAGAATTTTCACCATATTTCAACCACATATTTTACCAACATGAAAGTGTTTTAAATGTACCCATTAACGTTTTACATGCATTTTTTATTTTCATAATTAGAATTAGTCTTCTACCAAATACATCTGATGTGTGTTCTTGCAATCTAAGGGTATGAATCTGTGGATTCATACTCTTTCCATTGTGTCAATTTTAGGAATTTAGGCCACCGGGGAAAATGTAATTCTTTGTCAAACTGGGCCACCTAGTGGTCATTGTTTTTTTTGTGGAAAAAGTAAAGCTCGGTTACTTCCGTTAAGGAAGAAAATTATTCTGACGTTTCTAATTATCTAATGCAAATTTTACTACGCTTGGTTAGCAAACGCCAGGCTGCATTTTTACAAGATGCTCGTTTGAGTTATTGCTTTACAAAGAGTTTGATTCAATTGCTCCATATTAAATTTACTGAATTTTCATTCCAGAAAATGTGATAACAGAAGCAAATAAAGACCTTACTTCAGTGCTATAAATATATGCAAACATAAAGGTTTGTGCAGGTATGTGTTTCAGTCTCAGTATTAAAACTTTCTTTGGTATTGTAAGATATAAATAAATACCTAACAAAGTATTACCGATTCCCATTTGTAGTTGCAAATATCCCATATGTGTTGGTCCAGCTGATACCTACCATTAATTCTGGGGGTGGATGCAGTTTTGGTGCTTCTATTTTTAAAGATATATTTGTTTTGAAAAATTGCCATTATATTTGAGTATATAACATTAAACCTTAGTACATCTATGCACATGCAGTTTTTTACATTTGGCAAAAAGAGGATAGTGGCCTCAGGAATACTTCACTTTTGATATCTTTGCTCTAAGGCAGGAAACTCGGATGGAAACTGAATGTCTTCTCAAGTTCCAGACAGGAAGTTGAGGCCAACAACAGATTACATCATAGGGATCCCATCCAGCACAAAGGCCCCATCCTTCTCAGTGTTTCAGTTTTGGGTTTTTGGGCTGGCACACGTGATGACAGGGAACAGAAGCCCCCTCCTTCCTCAAAACACACCTCTTTACAGCATCTGGGAAGCAGGGTGCAGTCATGCAAAATGCTTAAAGAACAATATTTTTGCAACAAAGACCACAACGGATGTAGCCATTCAGGGGCTGCTCTGAGGCTGGAACGCTTCTCTCAGATAATTATGTTGAAAAACTGAGGCATATAGGTGGCATCTTAACTACTTTGGAACTATGGTACCGTCGGATATTGGTCCTGATACCTGGAGGTGCTGGTATGCTGTTGTTTAGTGTCTGGTGTTTCTTCCATTATTTGTCACCGAATGCCGCAGTAGTGAAAGCAAAATGGAAACTGTCTCCCAGCTCACAATTACCCATCATCCTTGGAGTCATTTTGAAAATGAGGGCTGGTGAGATGGTTACGCTCTTTAAACCGCACTCGGGGTTTTAGAACATCTGCGGCTCGTCTTGGTTTCCCCTCTTTTTTTTGTGACATTTTACCAAGAACTGAGAAGAAACTGCTTCGGCTGTGATGCCAGGAGACCAAAGAGGTGCAAGCCGCTGGGTCTTCCCCTCCCCCGCCGGACAGACGCTGTCAGCGGGCGCTTTGACATCCACCTTGTTTCGCAGAATTATCCCGGTCCTTCTCTCCAGACCTCGAAGCCACACATATATAATTGTAGCTCTGGCATGTGTACAGATGGGTAAGATTTGCACAATGGAAGCTCGACTTAACTTTCTAGTGAGGGTATCAGTGTAGCTTAGAAACGAAATAAAACCAATAAGGCCCAGTAAAAAAAAAATATTAGTTTATCATCCCCGCCCGCATGGCGAATTTAGCCCGCATCGATTTTTTTTTATTTTTTAAAAGTGTATTTTTCTGTGTAAATTCCACTGCCGGCGTTCACAAATTTTGAATAAAACATTTAAAAAATATATTTTCTTTTCATATTAATTTTGCAGATCAGCCCATATGTCATACATCTGTTGCTGTTCCTTTTGTTAACTGTTGAAAACTTATCTTCCGTTACCTTTTTTCTAAGAAATAATAAAAAAAAATCGCCCTCCCTCATCACTTGTTTCTGATTGAATGGATGATAAACTAATAATTATTTTAACTGGGCCTAACCATTCCCCTTAAAATTAGAAACTTAGTCAGCTATTGGCTTTGGACGAATTAAGCCAATGTCCTCAGAGTTCTTGGTCGGTGTTAATCACACGCAGTCTGCTGTACCCTATCACCTCCTCTGTTTTCTCGCTAGGGTTTTTCTGCTAATCCTTGACTCGGGTTACCCACAATGCAGGCACATATACAGAACACTGCTGTAGTACATAATTAACTTAGTGTTTGATTTTATGTTTATTATATTTTTTATTAGCCTTTTATTTTATTCAATCCAGGAAGATTGAATTGAGGATTCCTAGAAGAACAGTCCATGAGGCAGGGGGACACTTTGGAAGGTACTTCAGTCCATCACAGGGAACAGATGCACTCACGCGTCAATAGCAGTTTGGAAAAACCAGCCTGCCTAATAAACTGAGTATTTTTGTGTTGTGGGCAGAATTTTCAGTACCCAGAGGAAACTGCCACAAACATAGAACATGGTCTGAGAACTAGCCACTAAGCCACTATGCTGGTGTGCTGTTGTTTTCATTATTATCTTGTGTTTATTTTATTTTTCAAAAGCTCCAGCCTTCACTTCACAGTCTAAGTCCATCGGTTATATTCTGATAGCCACATCCCATCTGTTGGTCCACAGATTACTTGACCTTTGGGATGCTAGATCAGGGTTTTTGGTGGCTGGGAGAGTCCCACCTCTGCAGAATGCCTTCCCCCTATATTTCCAGCCGCAAGCTGATGTCATACATTTGATGGTGCCTTTCAAGTGCAGACACCTCGTGATAAAAAGCAGAACCTGCTTCGTGCTTCACTTTCTGGGTGAGGTTCCAGATTGCAGTAACCATGACTGAATGCAACAAAATGGATGGATGGTTGTATCCTGATCCATTTAAAGGCATGTTGGGGGTTCTGTAAAGAGAGAACTTCACACCAAAGAAAGCCTGATATTCAATGTTCACCAGGGCATTTACTTGGAAATATCTATATTATTATGGCTAGGAATCCTAATTCATGCTAATATTTAAAATGCACACTGCACTGTATTAGAATTATATGCAGTGTCATCAGTATTTGCAACATTGTTCTTTATTAGATGAACAAAACTACATTTTCTAGAGTTTTTGACACTAAACACTGAAAACTATCATTACGATGTTCTCAGTGAATTTGTTTAGTTCTTCCTGCAGGTTTTTGTAATATGGGAGCTTCTTTGTTATTTGTGTGCTAAGCAATCAAACATGGAGTAAAAACACGTGTCCCTCTAATTAGCACTAAAGACAGAATGTCCTGTTTGTTTTTTCATTGCTTTGGTAAACAGTGAGGTCAGATTTCAGTCATTCCTGCCCAATGAAAACCAAATTGGCTTAGCCACTACAAACAGAACAAAGTTGTGAACAGACATGTTCTAAAACAAAAGTGAGGAATAACAGAGTACTTAGGCCAGAATGCACGGGTGTTTTCATTCCTTTGCATCTCTTACTTGTTAATCTTTGATGTAGCGTGAAAAGGAATTCCTGAAAACTTCTGGTTAAAGAAGTTGTTGATGCCTATCAGTCTGGACAAGGTTACAAAACCAAATAATTGAGGCTGTATGATTCTACCACAGAACAGTAGAAGTCGTGCTGTTCTGAGAGAGTAAGCCTAAGACCACAGTAAATCTTCTCAGCAGTGGTCGCCCCCCCCAAAATGTCTCCACGGAGGAAGTGTAACACCATCCAGGCTTTTCACAAATAATCCAAGAACAGCTTTTAGGGATCAGTAGACATTTGTTCTACTTAGCTTCGGTCATATTTCATGTCTCCTCTGTCAGGAGGACACTGGTAAGAACAGAATACTTGGCGGACTGGTGAAGTGGATGCCATTGTTTAGTAAAATTGACAGGAATGTTCATCTTTATTCTGCTGAAATCATCTGAAAAAAAAACTGAAGACAGATAGGTCATGATAAGTGGAAGCATTTGATCTGTACAGCCCTTTTGAGGTCTGTCAAAATCTGAAAGCCAGCATTCTGCAGTAGGATGTCCATGCCAAAATTCAAATATGGTGGTGATGTAATGATTTGGGAATCTCGCAATGCAGGAACGAACAACTCACTTGGAAGCAGTAGGACACCTGGGTGATGGTGAAAGACGGCACAAGACAAATAAGGAAGAAGGGGTCAGAGCAATGAAAACATCTGAAAATAACGCTTTTATTGGAAGCAACTCTGCAGATGACAGGGGCCATAATTCCTTTCCTGGCAGCACTGGAGACTGAACGACAAGTACAGGGTGTGTCCTGCAGACACCACAGCTAAGCACGGTGTTCAGTGTTAGGGGTGAATTTCCTTCCCCACATACAGGCATGTATAATCTGCTTCGCCGGCTGAATTACATAAGATATACTAACAATGTGACAAGAAAACTTCTAAATATGAAGTCTAGCCTAGGAAGTACTTGGTTCAAGGCAGGGGACACACAAGATGGCATGGACGTCTTGATGAATGTCCATCGCAAGGCACATATCCATGTTTGAAGGGCAAACTAGAGAGACCAACTCACTTTGCAGTACAGCATGAGGGACCCATATTGTTTTATTTTCTTGAAATCAGATTGTAGGGTTCTCTGCAGAAGTTTCCGTGTCATTTTGTAAAACTTTAAACAGCAAATATCTTGTATTATTGGTTAGAAAAACCAATACAAACAAAAATAAAATGAGCTTGTGGTAATGTGTCTGTGGTTGTCACAGGTGTGCTATTTACTTGGGTATATCAAAAAACTTGTTAGGAATTGCATAGATAAAACACTGAACTTATCTGGACCGAAAATAAAACATTTATACACATATATCAAAAAAAATTCAGTGATCACACTGGTAGGTTGTGTACCACAGAATTCATTTTAGTGTCTAGTCAGGTGAGCTGCTAGCCATTAATTAGCTGCTAGTCAAGGAACAGTATTGCTGAACTCCAGCCACAAGAAAAAAATATCAAGGGCCAAGTAGCAGTAAAGTTTTTTAAAGTGGCTTCATACTGCAAACGGTGGTTAAACATAACCAGACATTAAAAGTGTTTATTCCTTACATGCAAATCCAGTGCCAGCACCATGTCTGCATAAGGCAGAAGCAGATAGCTAAATAAAGCCTTCAAATATGCAGACAAGGTATTAGATGGGAGGGGCTTCATGGTCACAGATTCAGGCTGAAGATCATGTGTACAGCTCCACTGACCTTGGCCACTGCTGGCAGCCATCAGAAGGGACTCGTAGCTCAAGATAGCAGAGGAACAGGGGGAGAAAACCCTTTCCTTTTCGGCGTTTTCCTGAGAAACCTCGCTCAAGTCACATGACACAGATACAGAGACAAGTGCTGTGACTTTGCTTGTCCTTCCTTGGTAAATGATTACCACGCTTGTTAGGGAATGCGCCGACTGCGTAGCTCAGCGTTTGGTTTGTGAGAGTATGTTTTCTTGCTTGGAAAAAAAAAAAAGCCAAGATGACAAACATTTGTAAAGTCCTTTTTTATTTCAGATGAACTGAATTTTCTCTCAGAAATGATTAGTTCCTAACTAAACAATTAAGAGCCAAGGTTTGACATTTTCCTGGTTCATTCAACCAGTTAAACCCAGTGCATGAATTAAACATTTTAACACAACAGCCCTGAAGTCTTTGAGAATATTAAGTCAGAATCACACAGGAGCCCTTCCCTGCTCCACCTCTGAGCACCAGTGTCCCTCTCCTGCAATCTGATTTGGTCACTGCTAAGGTCCTGAATGTTTGGTCACTGTGGCCTGTTATACCTTTCCTTTCTAACTCATAAATATTTTTTAAAAATACAATCAGATTGTTTTACTGAGAAATTAAAGAAACTTGAATAATTCAATGACACAACAAAAACAAACCAGGGAGCTTTGCAGAATGCTAGCGTCAGACTCCGCCTACTCCTGAAGGATGAGGTCAGTTTCTCTCCCTCAGACACAAGGCAACCCCACCATAAACATTGTCAGCTATCTAACATTGTCTTGTTAAAAAAAGTCTCTGAGTCAAGTGTCTCATGTAAGCATGACTACACAGAAGGCAAACGGACCTCTTTCAGCTACAGAGTCTCCGTTGGTTACTAAAGAGTCTTAAAGTCTATATCCTTTAAATTATCTATACATGTAGCTTAGTGCTTTTTCACATTTTTCCTTGAAAGCATTAGGGAATCACACATTTATAAAAAGAAGGCATTTCTGCTGCCAGTGGACTGGGGGAAAGAGGGGTAGAAATGTCACTCCTGTCACAAGCACAGACACCAAACCTGCCGTAGTGAATCGTGAAAATAAGACACCCTGAGTACAGACTTGCAGGTGGCAGGGTGCGACGGCGGCAAGGCACCAGGACCCGGCTGCCAGGAGAGCAGGCCAGCGGGGGAAGTGCTGGGTGGATCTATCAGGGGCTGGAGGCTGGTGGCTTGAAGAGCCCCACCCTCCGGAAATAGCGCACGATGAGCGGCACAGACACCAGTGTGATGCTGATGCGCACTGGTGCGAAGAGCTTGTGCACGGCGTACGCCAAAACGAACGTGCTCGTTCCTGCGGCGACCTTGGACTGAATCAGCGCCTCGGCGAAGCCCAGCTTATAAAACAGGGCTGTCACGTCGATCCCACTGCAAACACACACACACACACACACGCACGCAAAGTCAGGATCGGAGAGCCAGATTAATCATTCCTCTCCCTTAGAGCATTAAGAGGTCTCAATCCCCATCTGTTTTGCAGCTTTGTTTACCCAGCTTGCTAAATAAAATTTAATCGAAGACCGTTTTAAAACAACTGTTTACACATTTCAAAACAACAGTGCAAGCTGTATTAAAGTGACAAGTACTCCAAATATGTAGAGCAACTGCTGCTCAATGTGAACTATTCATGCAGTAAACACCAGATGGCGTTCTTCTGAATGCCAAGCAGGCAAATGGGCAAAAATAAGCACATTCAGCTGTTAAAATACTTGGATGCTATCCCAGTTTACAACTGCCTCCTTTGAATTCTGGGTGACACTCCAGTTCCACCTTTAAAAGAGGAACATTCTTGTCCCCTTAAAGTACCACTTTAGTGTTATTTTCCTCTTTTAAGTCAGAAAATATAAAATATAAGCCTTTAGATTACCACTTAAATAATTTTATTAAAAGTTCATTACTGGACATCTAATGCAGTTTCTTAACTAGTTTCCTCTCCTTCATTGTCAGGCCTGCACATGAATATATCTAACACACTGTAAGAGCTTTGGATAAAAGCATTCTCTAACTGTTTCAATATAATTGTTATTAGCTGGCCTGCACAGCTGATTTGCCTGATTCAGCTGAACAGAAAAGACCATTAGCCACACGCCCTGGACCGTCAAAGATTAGCATTTATCCCATACCGCCAATGAGAGATAATGGGAAAGAAATTAAGCGGTAACACAAATGGGATGTAGAGTGCAGGGCCAGACCGGCGTGGTTTAAAATGGCCTAGATTCAATAGCAGCAGCAGTAATATCGGGCACTCAGGAATATTCCAGAAGCGGCCGGACAGGCAGACGAAACGTGAGCCGACAGGCAGCGGCAGTAATTTGCATCAGCTCATCCAAACCTCTATGATCATACAGAGGACCACACTGCAGTTGTATTATTATTATTATTATTATTATTATTATTATTATTATTATTATTATTATTATGGTATGAAGCTACGCATCCACGTGCATCCTGCAGCTCATGCATGTTACAGGCTGTCTGCAAGCTGTGGGAAAGTGTGTGCGTGTCTGTGTGTGTGGATATATGTGGGCACACACGTGTAAAACAAACTGCACTCCTCAAACCTTTCAAGTAAATGTTCTACTGAACATCAGGGACAGAACCTCAATGCTGAAGATCAAATTCACAAAGGTCAATTTCTGAACATTTTTGATCTGGCTGGCTGATTCAGTGGATTCTCAGGGTTCACACAATTAAGATGCATAACATTAGGCAGGTTATATTCTTCTTACTGCATTTCAAGCCAAAGAAAACATGATATTCAACACTCACCAAGGGATTTACTTGGAAATGTAGTCCCAAAATAAACAGACCTTGATGTGTTTAGACCATAGACGTGCAACCACAAAATGACTCCCACCGGGGCCTTGTTACAGTGCCCTTGAACAAAGTGTTCCTCTAGAATTACACCAATGAAATATGCAGCTGGCTGTACGTGTACCTAATAAAGCGGCCAGTGACTGCAGTTACAGACCAGCTTCTGGGTCCCAACATAAGTCATTTCATTGTACTTAAATAGCTGATGTATCCACCAGAATTTGTCTGCGATTGCATTTTCCATGGATGCCAACCTCATCTTCTAGAAGAGAGGGATTTATCCCTCAAATAAACCACAACATTTTCTACAGAGAGGGACCTCTATGGTTCAGCCAGCATGGGAGTCCCTCAACAATGTGGAACTAAAACAATATTCATCATACAAATTAATGACATACAAGACATGTATACAAATACACAGCCGCAGAAAACAGGGTACATCTATAAAAACTGTTTGTAATTATACAATAATTGAAATATAAAAATAATAATGCAGCCAAAGAATCACCCATAAATCACCGCTTAAAGCACAATGGTAGTGTAAACCCCCTGATAATGCTGAGACACTATCCTGTGTAGACAAGATCCGTCCCAATAGAGTGCAATTAAAATACTTTCATTTTGTGACTTCATGTCTCCTCTCATTCGGCCTTAGCACAGCCAGGGGAAGCCCCACCCACCTGGAAACGGCCACGTAGCACATTCCCAGGGACATAAGTGAAATCCCGACGTGGAATGCCACCCCCACTGCTCCATACTCCTTAAAAACCTTCTTGAGCTGCTGGGCCTTGCTGAGCTCCTGCGGGGCACGGGTGGGCGGGGCATCCGAAGGCTGAGCCGCCTAGATTGGAGGAGGGGGTCAAAAATGGAAATGCGTTAAAGGCAATGTATTTATATAGAACATTTACAACAGCAACTATAGTGCTGTAGCTAAAGTGCTTCACAATGAGCAACATGAAAAAATTAAACAAGACCATAGCTAAGCAAATTAAAATAATGAAAAATACCACTGAGATACAATTAAAAATAAAGAGCACAAAATAAAACAAAAAACAGCAAAATTACACATAGCCCGGCATTTGGAAGCATTTACTTTTGCTCACTGCAGAGCTACCAGTTACACGTTAACAAATAAACACTACAAAAAGATCTAGTAACCTAGCTGCACGTTACTTTGGACCGAAGCATTTGCCAAATATTTAAATATAAATAATGCAAAGCATTCTGGATAAAAGCACTGTCTAATTAAAAATAAATGCATAGGTAATACCAAAAGGGGAGGATGCCAGTATAGGTTTGTGAAAATGCCTGCGCATCAAAAGAAGTGTTTAATCTGGAATTAACAGTGTACGCCTTGGGCTGTAATAACTAGCAGCAAAATTTGGTGACGCGCTAATCGCCTTACTTCGTCACAAGAAGTGTTTGATACCAGCGGCAGCAAAATAAAAGCTTCAACAACGGAGAATGTGGAGTCACGAATAATTAAAAAGAGCAATCAAGTGTCATAGCGCCGCCTATAAAGGGAGACATGGGTGAGCGGACAGAGTGAGCAGACGGGAGACATCACGCTTAATGCTCAAAATACCAGCTGCTGTCACCTTTAAAAAAATCTAATCGCTCTCCGCTTTTATGGATTTCAGTCTATCTTTTCCTAGTCCGCACTGCAGTTACCCATTAAAGGTTTCTGGTTGTGAAACACACTGCCTGCAGTTCATATTTTACTCCGTCCTCGTCATTTTAAATGAATGATGCAGCTGAATCGTGACCAGTATGGTCTGCAAATGTGTACAGCAGAATACGAACTCTTGCCCTGTTGGCCACCCTGTGCTACAAAGAGTAAATCCAAAACATGATAAAGGCTGAAGGTACACTACAAAATGTGTAGATTTCAGCATAGAACTGTCCCAATTACTGGGAAACTGCCCTCCTTAGGACATGCTGGGAGAGTCTATGGTAACAGACAGTGATAAATACAGAATGCCAAAGGGAATGCCAAGTCCGGCATGCAAATAGAATGCAAATGAAGAACTGGAAGGCTTCCGCTTGGGTGTTGGGTCCTGGGAGGGATACCAACAACAGATTGAAGGAAGGGGGTTTGTGTCCTCGAAGGGCTTTCGCAGCAAGACAGCAACATTCTCACTAACCCTATTAAAAACTAGGCCAGGTGGAGAGCGTTTAACAGGAGTTATGGTGTTAATAAGGGTGGTTTTCATGAAACGCTAGAGACACAATATACAGCCCCCCACATGACCAGCACAAGACTTAAAACAATGACCACCCACACTATGGAAAAAAGGGTCAAGGCTGCTTACTATGTGCAGCCTGAGCCGTCTGACATAGCTGCCCTGTCATAAGGGGAGGGGGCTGTTTTTGTTTTGCTGTGCCTCTGGTCACGGGTGCGCGTGCCGTGACGACATTCCCAGCCGAGGCAACAATAGACAGAAAGCCAGAGAGCGGGCTTTTGCTTTCAAGAGAGGAACAGGCAGCGAACAGATGCGGGGAGGGTCATGTGAGTGAGCAGCGAAAGGGATCTGTGCCAGACTGTGTACAGGAACAGCGGAGCTGCTGTGCCGGATAACAGCCTTTACGCTGTACGCAGTCTTCAGCTCAGGACCGGGGCTCCGATAAGTGGCTGCGGCGGGAACGGAAGGGGCTTCGGCTATTAATATCTTGGGCCTCCCGCACATCAGGGTCCCAGCCACTGAAAAGCACGAGAGCAGATCTCGGGTATGGTTTTGGACTTGATGCACGGAGAAACGGAGCCGCATCTTGACGGCACTGTTATACGTTTCATTAAACCCGACAAAAGGGCTGAATTTCGCAGGGAAAAGTATAAATATATGGAAATAGCCTGATTTTTAACCACTTTCAACCATTAAACGTAGAGTGTGTAAAAGAGCCACCGTAGTTCCTTCACAAAACTTAATGGTGACTGAAACAGCTGTGGAATTGAGAGCCACATTACTGCTAATAGACAGAGGTATAAATAACCAGCTGCAGGCCACTGTCACGGCGCTGAATGGCTTGGCCTTCAAACTCTAAGGCTGCTGGATGCAGCAGTACTGTGGCATTCTTGTAATGTACTAATACTAATCTCTTATCTCCAGTAAAAATGCCCAATGGGTAAACAACAAGCCATTAAACCAACTACATATACAGTAACAGAAATTACATTATATATA
>JABFEA020000130.1:1863548-1874828 GCA_019775915.2 Cyphomyrus plagiostoma | reverse complement strand
TTTTAAAAACAATTTCGTTTTATTACAGAAAGTCTATGACCAACAAAAAGCAAAAGCACATACCTCGTTCTCACATACCATAAGTCTGCACACTCCAAATTTCACTTTCTCAAAATCATTTTAGTAATTGGGCGGAATGCAACATTCTTAAATGCCGACGGACTACATAAAATAGTTTACGCACAAAACCCTAATTTATTAATTAAACTCGGCAGTCGCACTGGGGTATTAGGGGAAAGCGTGTTTCTCGACTGGTATTGATAGAGCATAATTAAAAAGAAACGTTACAAGACTTGCTATTCATAGCAAAAAACGACCGCTTTACATCTGAGGGAGCGAAGTCTAACCAAGAAACAGTTTGCAAAATAGAGCCAGACACGCGGCGAGAAACAGAGCTGCAACATATTTACGGGGAGACATCTGCTTCGACGAGTCATCCTCTGGTCTGTTGCTTAAGGGACACTACGGGATTGTCTATATTAAGGATTCATCAAAATCACATGAACCGACGTATACGGGGCCAAGACGCGCGCTTGCATAACCGAGTCTGAAAGACTGTTTACTTGCTCAGGAAAAAAAAACACATCGTGGTGAACGCGCACTAAAAATAGGGGGAGCGAAAAAAGAAAAGAAAAATGTGTCTTTCCTACGAGTGACACCAGTTGAACTCGTACCTTTCCCTTTAGCTAACTGGCACAGGGCTTATACCCGTGAGAAATGCATTGCATTTGGAAACCCTTCGCAGCTACAGTAATTCACGTAAAGCAACGCTTTCGGAAGACTTGTGTATTACATGCGATTTGTTTTATTTGTGCAGGGATGAACATTTACCGCGTTTACTTCTGCAATGGTGCCATCCACGCCTTCTTTGCGCTTCTCCGCGGCGGCGGTGGATGACGCTCTCAGTGTTACCCCGGTTGCAGGGCACCGGAGGGCGCAGGGTCCCTTCCCTGGTGAGAGCGCAATCGGTCCTGCGGCACTTACTCCACCGGGCCTCCCGGCTTGCAAGTGTCCCGTCATAATGGGAGACTGGAGGCGGCGATTACCCGTAGCACCTGTAAAGAGAGTCGCGGCGGGATGAGGTTTCGGTGTCATTTTCACAAAATGCGCCGGAATAAAACGACTGAATGCCCGGGCTTCAGTGCAGAACGCGCTGTCCAGGATCTCATTCCTTTTTGGCTGCGAAAACAAAGCCGCACGGCTTTGCGAATATCCATAATCAAACCTTGATCTGGCAAAGGTACGATTATGCAATATCCAGGTGACGTCCCTCCTTCCAACTTGCAGTCCTCCGCAAGAGTTCATGAACTGGATCACCGAACCGCTCGTTCTCCTACACAATAACATCGTTGTTTACCCTCTCCTGCGGTATTAATATGCAGAAATGTGAACGAAACAATATGCCGCCTAACAAGCCCGGCTACATGCTGCCCAGGCGTTCCCTCCTGTCCTATCCCGTCGTAGATCGAGATGGCGAGGAGCTCAACAGCAAGAAGCCACGCCTCCATATTAAAATGACAGCAACGAGAAAGCATGCCGCCACATTAAAATATGGTGGTGAGAGAAGCCACGCCCATATGTTAAAATGAAAAGTGTAGACAAGCCACGCCTTCGTTTTAAAGACGAATGTAATATAGGGAGGGGGAACCACGCACATAAATAAAATTGGTAGTTGTTAAGCCATGAAAAGGAGATAGCTGAACTTTACGCCCACATATTTATATTAGAGCTGGCGGAAATGGTGACTAACATAGGTCAACGCAGTAACTATAGAACAGATTTATTGCAACAATTTAAAATATGTATAGTGCAATCTGTGCTTTTGTGTGATATATTAAAATGGTCCAAGGTCTGAGGAGATATATTCATGATTAAATTGATGTTAATATAATCATGTAATTAAACTTCATATGGCCTATAGCATTACGTATTGTTTTATCATACTAAATTAATAATATGGCGAGTGAAATTCTGATACTGAAACTAGACATTTCTGGTAACTCTAGCCCTGAACACAACCACTTGTGTATATACAATCTAAGAGGATGCCTGTGGCTTAATTCTGACAGATATGAATCACCAGACTTCATTAATAATAACGTTTATATTTTTGGCAGTGCAATTTGCTGTAATTAATACTTAAAACGCAGCATGACAGTTATTGCAACACCATTGCTTAACAGAACTACTTCACACAGGAACCTCAGTCCGAACATTATAGCTGGAAACCGTTGAAATATCTCAAGCTGCAGTTTTATGTTGGTTATCTTACATCTACAGTACAGTCCTCCCATGAGTGAGCCATTTGATAAGAAAAACGGCATTCCTGTTCATAATCATACAGAAAGGTCCTTTTCCGTTTACCCTGTCCAGCATGTTTGAAACGCGCCGATTTTGTTTCATGCTCACGTTTGTTGGGCGGTAACGTCACAGTATTGAACTGTAATGAGTAACTTCCGAAGAAACGTTAACCTCTTGCCCATACATGTCGGTACTGGCTGACATGCTCATTTTAACAGTCGCAACAAATAGCAGGATTATCTTTCTCCGACCCACAACATATAGGCCTATTGCCAAAACGAATAACACTGTTTGACTATGTAAAAATACGAATGATTAGTCATGTAACTCATTTACACATAAATCCTGCTTAATATTAATATTGCCACGTTTTCAAAATGAATAACTTATTGAAAATGTAGAAGTATCAGTGTCATTAATATTTTGCGTGAAAGCCTGACACTGAAAAAAACCCATTGGATATAAATAACAACATTGTCACGGAAGTGTGCGGCATATTCTAAAGCAAGGGTTCCCAAAGTCGGATAAACGTGAAAAATTCCACTGTTTTCTAACCGGAACCGCAACCAACCCACAGTGATAGACCTACCGAAGGGGATCCCCTTCCACCCGGTCTTCGAAATCTACCGAGGCAGCCCCCCGCAAAATGGGGGCCGCGCCCCTGTTATTCTGTGAATCGCGGGCTAAAAAGTTTGGGGAACCCACGTCGTAAAGTACAGTTTCTTGTAGAGCTGGCAAAAAAAGAGTCAAAACTTGCGATGTGGGGACGCGTCAGCCAAATAAGCCTGAAAATGGCAGGACTACCACGTGAAAGACGAAACATATCCCACTGTAAACAGCAGTGCTAGTTTTCGCATGGAAATACCCGGAGAGCACATCAGGTTAAACGCAGAACGGATGCCTGCAGACACATTAAACACATTCAAATAATGGTCGATGACGTCAAGAGCCAGATATATGCTTCAAATTAAAAGTCATAGGCGGTTGGTCGTCCATTTATTTATTCGCTTGTTATTTATTAATTTGTTTGTTGCGCTCCTCACTGGATACACGTGTCTCAAGAACTGCCTCCCGTATAAGCTGGTCGGGTAGGACTGTAGGACAAAATCACTACGGGTGATTTCGATTTTGAAACGACGGTGAAATATTTATCGGTTTGCTAAGGCAAAAGGACGAATTTATAACTGCACTCTGATCCGTGGCTTAATGCGTGCTTATATAGTTCCATAATGGAAATGGGGTCTGTAAAGTTTTAGACTGGTAAATGATAAATGATAAAGTTGTTGAATTTATATAGCAGGAATCCATTCATCCATTTCCACACCCATTTTCCTATAACGAGAATATGTAATAGAAAAAGGCAAGATTGCAGATAACTGACTCCAGTTTTTAAAAGAGTTAAGTTCCCTTTTTATTTTTATGACGTATCAGCAAATCAGGATGTCATGGCTACATTATTACTCAGTGAAGTCATGAGAAATTACATTAACGCAAAACTAGTCACTTGTCATCGCATTGTCATAAGTATGCACTGTCATAAGCAAATATCTATCACTGCCTGACCAGTGAGTCAGAGACAACAGGCTTGCCAGTTCGTAGTTGTTAATCACAGTCATCTGAATATTACATTCTGCGTGCCATAAACCCCAAGGTTATTTGTCATATGTTGTGCTGACTTACTGAGGTTGATTGCTGCTTTTCAAAGGGTAATTCCACTGATTTATTTTCCATTTATGTTTCATTTTCACACGTTGTTTGCCATATTTACCAAAAGTCTTACGCCTGTGTCTCTGGCTGGTGTTTTAGCACTAAGCCATCTGCATGTGGCAATAACATATGATCAGTAAAGAAATCTTCACACCTCTGTCTTTGTCATCACGATGCCCTTTCAAATGTTGGTTCCCCGTAATTCTACTGAACTGTTTGCAGCATCAGTATGTGTTTGGCTCACATAAAATTTTTGTTGATGAAGTTTCAAAAAGATAGGAACGGAAATTTACTAAAACTTCAGCTGCAGGTGGCAGAACTGTTCACTTCCACATGGTGTGTTTACAGGGGCTTTGCTAACTAGTAGCTGAAGGAATCAGGCTTTTCCATACGACTTGCTGATGTTGCCGATTCACTTTTTCAGCAGGCCAAGACAAGCAATGAGCGATGTTCCTGCAAGCTGGCCAGGCCTGAATGCTGAATCAAACACACAAAAAGAAGGCTGGACCAGGGGATATGAGGTTAGGCTGGTCTCCAATCATGTGATTTATCCTCCATTGTGTGGCCTTGCCTCATGCGTGAGGGGCTCCCACCACTGCAATCGATATTCTGATGCAGATAAAAGCCTCATTTACAAGACCCGTCGAGTGTTATGCTTGGAACACGGGAAGGTTCTTAGATACAGCAAACTTTGGTGCCCCATGACCAGCTAGTATTAAACACAAGCATCAACCCCCCTCCTAAAACTATGAATCCTATTAATATGCCATGAATGAGGTTCTTTTTTATTATTTCATGTTTGACACTGTTGGGCATATTTCCCCTTAGTAAATTAAACCGTAAGATCCGTGCAGTTTCACATTACAGGGAACTTCGACTCAGCTCTTGAGCTTAAAATCACCAAGCAGACACACATTACAGTGTTCAACGTATTTTTAAAAAAATTCTGTGCAAGGGACTGCCACATTTAAAATTGCATATACACAGAAAAATGTGCTCCCAATATTCCCAAAATCTTAATAATTTGCCATTTCAAGTGAGTGTAACAGCCTCAAACTGAGGTTCTGGCAGACCCGTGCTTACAGTCATGTTCCTGCTGGATTCCGGCAGTTTCCCTCAATTCCTGCTTCCCCCTTTCATTCCCGCTGACCTTCAGGGGCCCTCTGATTGAATGCCAGAACAACGCAGCCTTTTTCTCCCTCAGAATTTGCCCCCTGGGACCCCACGTCCGCAGAGCGTGTGTTTTTCTGAGGGCGGAGAATAGAGCTGGATAGCTTCTTTCGAGAGCATGTCTCTCAGACCCACTCGACAATGGGGGCGGTGCTGCCTCTGCTGAGAAAGGAGGCAGGTGGGGTCGTGTTCTGAAGGGCCATGGGCCACTTTTCTATGGGGGTAAAAGTAACTAAGGCGTATTAAATTCTTGATGACCTTCAGCTATTTACACTTTTTTACTGCATAGAACATTTCAGTCACCCAATATTCAAATTAAACTGAAATCATACCCCCATCCATCTTCTGTCCTCTTAACCTCTTAACTTTCCAAACAAACTCGTAGTGATAATGCAGATCAGGGGGGCAGGGTTGCTCACTAGGTTGATCAGCCAACCATTTTCCCCCCAAATCCCCAAAGACAAGGTGTTCATACAAATTTGCTTTTTACTTACATCCCTAAATGTCTTTTTTTCCCCCCACTTAATTTTTAAATATAGGAGCTGTTGCCAACTTTCCTACAAGCTACTAAACATAACATACTACAAAAATGAGCAAAATATACAATTTATTCAAAATAGGTTAATACAACCAGTATCTTTCAGTATTTTCTGATAATTACAAAATCAGTAGTTTAAATTATTTTTTAAGAATACAAGCTGCAATACACAATGAGAAAACATATTCATTTTTCAGTAGTCAGGAATTCGTCCTTTGATACTGAATCCTTCAATAAGCGTAAACAGGCTAAGGTTACAGTGGGTGAAGAAGCAATCGATTCAAGGCGTTAATGCCCCGAAGCCATGTAACAATTTCCCCTAATTCTAATAAGACTGGACTTTTAACCTTTATTTCCAGGGTCACATTCAGGCTACACGATACATGATGCTACTACAAATCAGAGGAGCCCAGAAGCTCTGGACTGTGTTTACTCTTCCTTTGATAGAACTTTTGACCATAATTACAAATACATACACAATACTGTAACCATGGGAACCAGTGCAATCTTATCCACTGGGGGGGGAAAAACCCATTCTTATCTACACAGTATCTCTATATTTAATTCTAATACTCTGACAGTTGTGCACGTGGCCAAAGGAAAAAGAAAGTTAGAGCAAAACATCGTCTCCATCATGATATCAACAACATTAAGTGTAGAATCCCGTCTGAGGACGAACAGAGGAACGGGCATACAGACGTACGCGGCTTTGACACGTGACAGAGTGAGGATGTGCAAAGTGCAAAAAGACACGGGACAGAACTGGAGCCTCCTGCCAATTTTAAAGGCAGCCTCTTCCCCCAGCACAAACTCTTGTCCACAGGAAGACTGGCAATCGTGCCTGTAGTTCACATTTGGCAGCTTGGTGGGGGTGGGGTGGGGGGGGTGGACTGCACTGGGACTATGGGAACACAGGTCTGAGATTGTTAACGCAGAACACGAAGTGAAAAGACTCTCCGTTAAAATGATCCTCTTTCAAACGTATATTTAAAAAAGAAATACTGGATATGCTGGGTGGGGGGGGGCACATAATGGATTGTCTATTATTTCAGCTAAAGCTTTCTGAGTCTGTGGGTGCATTTCACTTTAGAACCATGCCCAAGAGCGTTCCAAAACGTCACTTTAAATGCAAAGGAGGCGAGCTACAAAAACCATTATCTCTCACCTGCCACCTTTAGCTACACCTCCAGCTGTGTGACAGGGAGTGGAATTGTACAGCGACTAGCATGGGTGGGATGGAGTATTTACCTGCCATCCACATGACTAAGCGTGACTCAGAGGTGCAAGGTGTCCAAGCCACAGCATCTCACCTGGCAAAACGCGTTAGCTTTGTGCTGCTAACAAAATCACGCTCACCCAAGGTCTCTGCTTCTTCCATGACAGTCTCATACTTCCTCTAGAAACAGACCAGGCAATTTGTTTGAAAGATTAGAACAAACAATAAATAACATACTGGCTTTGGACCCTATTTCCAGTTATACTGGACAGTAGCCTCTATACATAACACAAGTTCATAAATAACACTATACAAACACAACAGTTTTTTTCCTTCTTTTTTTGCAGTAATAAAAGGTGCTACCTGATATTCTGTAATATAGGACACTGAAATAAACCTGTTGTTTTCTTACTACTACAATACAATCCACTCAACTCCCCGAATAACCTGTAGTCGTTTTAAACCTGGCGTCATATTATATATATATATATAAAAAAAAGCCACCGTGAAACGTGTAAAAAGTCCAGCCGTGTAACAGAACTCGCTCACGCAACGATTCAGTGCTTCACTATTTCATTTATTTACACAATCTCCTCGACGACAAAAGAAAAAAAAACACGTGTGTCGTGAGGCTAAAGCTGCTTAAAGCTCCTTCCCCAGACAGAGCACGTACTTCCACAAGAGCAAATATCTCCTAAGAAAAATAAAGTAAAAAAAAAAAAAAACTTCTATCCGTTGCTTTGCCATGGGCCCTTCACCAGACACACGCACTCCGTAAACATAGTGTCCTAATCGCCCTGGCATCTGTCAGTGCGGCCTGCTTCCTGCTCGCCCCGTCTCCCTCCCTGTGTTTGTCTTAGATTTACCGTTCAAACAGGTCTGTTCGAAAACAGCGTGGCTCGGCCTGGTATAAAAATCAAAGCCCGTGGGCTTGGGGCTGCCAGAAAAAAAGGACACACCCTCTTCTCTTGGCTAGTTAAGGGTTCTGACGCTCCTGTGGCGAGTATGCAGAACACAATGGCCGCCTGCAATTTACACTTCCTGTAACTGCTAGACCCCTCCCCCTGCCCAGAGGAAACCAAACCCCACTCCCTCACACGAATGGCTTTTTCCATTCATCCCGGCAGGGAGCGATTCTGCAGGGAGGGACCTCCCCAAGCCGCAGACGTGCAGGTCGCCACGTTCCTGGCGCCTCATCCCCGGCCGTTACGAGATGCAGCAGCACCCACTGGCCTTGGGCTGCGGCTCCTCGATTGGCTGCTTGAATCTGAGCAGGGGCGGGTCTCCGCTGGTAGGTGTGAAGAAGACCACGCTGCCGTTGGAGGACACCAGGGGAACGCGGGAATCCTCGGGGCCCGGCTTGGGCTCAAGGAGCCCAGCGGAGCCATTACCCAGGTAGCCGTTAAGCAGCGGGTAACCCAGCAGCTTGGCCGCGGCCCTTTGCCTCTTGAGCTCCGAAAGCGTCTGGCCACGCTCCCTGGGCCAGGCCCCCTCGGGTGGCTGCGAAAGTGCCGGACTCTGAGGCTCCGCTGCAGATGGCTCGCCGTTGCAGGGCGGAGGGGATGGAGCCGCCGTCACCGCGGAGACAGAACCGTTGGGCTTCCCGCCGTCCTTTGGAGTCGTTTCCTCGGCTCTGACCTGGCAAAGGGCAAAGGGCAAAGGTCACCAAGTTACAGAGAGGCTTTGAAGCGCCGGGGCGTACAGCACTGCTCTGACACAGCCGGCCTCCCACAGTTCATAATGAGTCACTCAAAGGATATTACATATCAACATATGTTAATTACTATTACGTAGGTATTGAAGTTTTACACCAAAATCTGAGTACAGAACGACATATATGTGTATAATAAAAACGAAAGAAGCTACGTTACGTTTAATACACAGTACTGTGCAAAAGTCTTAATCAAAGAAACTATTAATCTGGATATTAAGGGTATATTTGCTCAAAAATACACAATTCTACACTGTAACATAAACAAGCTCACAGTAACACAATAAACATTAAATTTCTTCCATTCCCCAAAAAATTATTGAATTCTTGTCGGACGGCGAGACGAACACCACCTCAGCTCCCAAACCTCTCCTCGGGGGCACCCCAGCCATTCCATGTATCTCCATTAACTTAGTTAGTTAAATACCTGAATGCGCTACTGGTTAACCGAACAAGGTACAGCAGTAGTCAGAAAATGGGTGAATTGGACGGTTGCTGCAGGCACTGGGGTGACTATTGTAGAGGTTTTGAAATGGCTACACTGACAGGCATTGTTTTGCACAAACAAGGTGATCATTAAAACAATTTTCTCGGAGTATCTAACAATAGTAAACATTTAAAATGGCGCATATTGCGTTTCTTAAAGCTAGCCTTGCTGTGAATGTACGCGCTCTCCTCTAGACCCTTCTGGACTGTTTTAGGATACACACTCATTCTGTTTTCTGAGGTTTGATACGGTGACTTTGCAGCCAAAGTACTTAAGGTTACACCTTTACTGTCCAGGTGTAAACCCCAAAGACCCCCTGTGTGTGGAGTAAACTCACCGGCTGATTGTTCTCCTGGTCCGATTCCCGTTCCCGTTCCTCTTCATCCCGCCCGCCTCTCCAAACGATGGCTTCCGTCTCGTACTCCTTGCGGTACAGGTTATTCCTGTCCGAAAGGCTAGCCCTCCTAACAACCTTGCTGTCAAAACACAACACACACAGATCTGATCCAGGCCGCCTCGCACACAAACACCACCAGCAACCCTGAACAACAACTGGAGAGCCCAGCAGTCTCTGAGGACTGCGTTATCCCACATGCGGCCAGCAGAGGGCAGTGCTTACCCGTGGCTTCCTTTACCCCACATGCGGCCAGCAGAGGGCAGTGCTTACCCGCGGCTCCCTGCGCTGGATGTGCGGCGGCACAGCGAGGTCTTCTGTTTGAGCTCTGACTTCATGATGATGTCGTGCTTGTGTTTGAGGTCTAGCAGCATGGCACGGAACTCCTCATCCTCACACAAGTCTGCAGAGTCAGGACGACAGAGGTCGCGGTGACGCCGCCCACGTACTATGCACAATGGCCATGTTATAATTTAGACTAAAATACAACTAACGAGGCAGCTTCTCACTACAGAACGACTATAATTAGGTGACTAAGGAAATGTAATACTTATTGCTTCATTGTGGCATTAAGTATGGTACTGTAGCCATGTAAAATACCATTTTAAAAGCACTCCCATTCTGTTTTGCATATAGATAAAATTTAACGATGCAGGCAAACAACAACCGTGGTGCATTGGCAAACTGTACATATGCTGCCGTTTTAACAATCATCCCATATTTATAAGAAGTTAATTTGATATTAATAGAACAAAAACATCATTGAATAGTAGCTCTTAAGCAAAAATCGGTATATCTTTCCGTGGAAGTAATTCATGACTGGTTGTGTATGCATGTGACTGTGTGTGCGTGTTACTATTTTTTCTTCACAAGGGAAAACTCCTAAAACTACTAAAGTTTTATAAAATTTTTCAACCAAAAAAAAAAAAAAAAAAAAAAAACTAGAAAATGTGAAAAGTCTGTATTTTGTTTGATTACTTAAGCTTAAGGTTAGGGCTGGGTATGGGTTAAGGTTGCCAGGTTAGGGTTAGAGTATTCCCCCTAGAAAAAAAAAATACAAAGTCCCCGCAAGGATATAATTACAAACCTGTGCGTGCGTGAGAGAAAGGCCTTTCTATACAGTATGGCTTACACTATATTTGGACCTGTTACAGTGACAGTAACCCATTTACAAAACTTCATAAACACTGCAGAGTGTTTCCCTATAGGAGATGATGCCACACCCTCTACATTCCAGTCTCTTACAACACAAGAGCATTTTAGGTCCTCAAGAAGCAGACATGGTCACAGGAGACTTGCCTATTGGGGTCTCATCAAAGTGGGTCTTGGCACTGAGGCTGGATCCGTGAGAGACCAGTAACTCCGCCATCTGCATCTGTGGGAGGAGCCAACAGCAGATCCATGCAGTGCCGGCACACGCGTGTGTGTGCGTGTGCGCGCGTGTGTGTGTGCGCGTGCGTGTGTGCGTGTGCAGGTATGTGATCAGGTTCACACACTGGTGTGTCGGAGCAGGGCTGCGCTACCTGTCCCCAGCAGGTGGCGGCATGGAGCGGCTGCCAGCCATCACAGTCGTGCAGATCCATCTGGGCCCCTCCCTCTAGCAGCAGCTCTGCAGCCTGGATGTAGCCATTGGCTGCTGCAATGTGGAGCTGGAATAAGATTGGGGGGGGGGGGGGGGGGCCCGGTGATGTGTATGGGGGGGGAAAAAAAAACAGGCCCCAAGGGACAAAAAAAGGCCATAAAAAAAAAATTAAAA
>JABFEA020000130.1:1805941-1830985 GCA_019775915.2 Cyphomyrus plagiostoma | reverse complement strand
TTGATTAGATAATTGCATTAATGAGAAATTGAACAGGTGTTCCTAATAATCCTTTAGGTGAGTGTGTGTGTGTGTGTGTGTGTATATATATATATATATATATAATCTAAATCTAATTTAGCCAAAGAACTAGGTCAGCCATGCAGCATTGAAGCAGTCAACAGAGTCAACAGGTACCAGGAATACAACAATCCTGCATCTCTACAATTTAAGGACTATATATTTGAAAATTTAGTTAACTGTTTTGCATGTGGTGGCTCATAGTTTTACATATATAATTTGGATTGCAAAATTATTGCAATGGAAAAATACATAATCTTCTTTGACCAACAAAACCAAAGTAACTGAAAATCATGCAAATATGATGATAATGATGCAAAACTATTTGCATACAAGTACGAAAACATTTGGAAATGTGTGTGAGGAAACGAGTAATGATGTTCTACTATGCAGACATGACATAATAGCGTCGGGATTGCACTTGTTGTTTTGCAAATGTGAATTGTCATTTGAGAAATGCTCCAAGCCAATAAAAAAATGATACAATTTAAATTAATACAGTGTCTTTATTAGAGAATTCACTTCAGAGCACTCTGAATAGGCAGACTTGCCTCCCATGCTAGGTAACCCCTGCTTTGGCTCCAGCATCGATTCATCAAAACCCCATGTTGTACTGGATAAGCAGTTATCATTAGTGAATTGTAGTGATGGCCAAAAGGACTCCTCATGAACCATTTGCAGTATTTTTTAACCCCACTAGATGGTGCTCTTGGTGGGGTAAGAAAATACATTAAATGGTTCATGAAACGTCATTTTTACCACCACTAATGGAATGATGCTTAGGTGTAGTTTGAAAATGGAGAAAAAGTTATTGTAATAGTACAAAGTTTATGCCTTTTGACTGACAGTTTATCAAGCCAGTAAAATTTCATTGGATAGAGAAAAAATGGAACACATCAATGCTTCCATGTAAATTTTAAAAACAAAGACAAAGGGAAATAATGTATTTGGCAGGGTAGTGAACAGGAGTGGTTCATCCTCTGGTAGGGTAGTTCTGATCCAAGAGCATATGTTTCCTGAAGCACATGGCATCAGATTAGACATGCGAGGCCCCTTTCACTCTCAACTTCTCATCTCATCAAAGTTAACAACAGGGGACTGACTACAGAATGTCTCAGACACACTCTATTACCTAAAATGCCTAACTGTAACATACATTCTTACTAATAACATAACTAATGTGATGCTGTCTAGGAAAAGTTGGTGGAGAATGTATCGACGTTCACATATAGGATTCTGTAAGAATATTTAGTTGCCCTTAAATTCTCTATGTGATCCATTCATTATTTACTATAAGGCATACGATTTGGACCAATTGCATGGATGTCTAGGTTGTGGTGAAGCAGGAGCCTTTCTGTGAGAGCCTAGGACACATGGCAGGGGGACACCTTGGACAGGAGCTCAGGACATTGACATATACATCCAAAAACCAGGGCAATTTAGAGAAGTCAGTTCTCCTAACTTCCTGTCTTTGAACTGCGAGAGGGAAACACAGTACCCAGAAGGAACCTACATAATATGGGGAGGACCAGGAAACTCCAAAGACACATCAGAAGTAGATGTCATACCCCCAAGCTGGGAAGCAATGGTATGACCCACTGAGCCACCTTAACCTATAAACAAATCATCATATATATGAGCTGATTCATAGAAAGCAAGAATGATCCACGTCAACAGCTGCAGCTTTTCAGAATCCCAATAACATACTGTCACAATCTCAGCTGGGACTCATTTTCAGTAAATATGTCTCCATAAATTGACAGGGCTCATTCAAAGAGCTACAATGAATGAACCGTAAAACATTTTTCTCCTGAGAAGTTATCTGATAGACAGACCACATGTGGTGTAGATCCACGCTAAGGGTAAAACCTCAGCCTAGAGAATATGCTTCCCACTTACAGCTTCCCCCTCTGAGTCCAGCAAGGCATGTCCACTGGGGGGGTACAGTACTCTATTTTAACTAATTTAACTCGATAGTATTGATTTTCTGCATGGGTGTATGAATTCCTCCCTAGGGGTACATGGATGAGGCTTGACCTGGAGAATCCAAGAGCAGCACAAAATTTGCTGAAGGATAATCTCATGTAAAGCTGGCTCTCGCAGAACAAGCCACTCTCTCACAGGCTGATTCCCAGCTTGTTTTCAGTGTTTGGGCTCTTTGTTTGGGTCGCTGGATTGCAGCAGAATAACAATGAAAAACAAAGTCACATGTAGTCACAAATACGCAACCGCTCGGCCCACGTTATTTCTGGAGAGGATCTGAAGACACCACGCCCTTTTATCGCTGTACCTGCCAGAAATCCACTGCATTGAATGTGAATAAACAAGCATCTGACCTGCTCCACATCCAGAATATGAATGATGGAGTGGTAAGATGTTTAAGACATTTAAGGAGCTAAAAATTGCTTAAATTGTAATGGGGAATTGCAGGTAAATATTCAAAACAGAAACGCACCTATATCTCAGTCATGAACGAAGGACATACTTGTTCTCCCTCGCGCTTGAACAAATGTGTGTCAGGTTGGCATCTGATTAGTTGGACACTGGTTGTACAAAAGGTGCATCAGTGTCCAACTGGTCTTCCACGTCCGAGAACAGATGTAACTTCACCTGCTTTGGTGGCCATGCCTGGTTTGGCTAAGAAGCTGCACATGTATCCTTTTCATTCCAAAAGGCTTGCTCCAGTACCTACAATGCATCATTCTTCCATATGTAAATAGACCTGAATTTAAAAAATAAAATTAGCCTTATGGGTCCTATGATCTCCTGGCCTGCGGTTTTAAAATCCCACCTTTGATGTGTGTGTGCAGCTTGATTGTTCTTCCCATGTCATGAAGGTTTCTTTCAGATACTTGATTTTCTTCTTACAGTCCAAAGGCATGCACTTGGGTTGACTATAGCTGCTCTAAATTGCTTGTAGTTGGAGTGTGTGTGTGTGTGTGCGCGTCCTACAATGACCTCACATTCCATCAGGGGTGTATCCTGGCCTTGTGCCCTGCGCTGCCCGCAGTAGTCTCCTGGCCCCCCTATGACTCAGTTCAGGATAAGAGGTTGCGTCTCTGTATCTAACGCAAAGTCCTCTCTTCTTTAGTCCGAGCGTTAACCGATTAGCGGACTTTTCGAATACAAGCTGTGAAACACCGCCACCTGTTGTTCTGTTTAAAATGTGCATGTAGCTTTGGCAAATCAAATATTTAACATATCTGGGGAGAATCCTCAGGATAGTAATACGAAATGCAAATTTTCTACAGAATGAAAAAACAGAATTCATTACAAAACGACAATCTCGATTTTCAAAGAACGATAACATACTGAAAGTGAGATTTTTTTGTGTTAACAGAGTAAACAACATAAATGTCGACTAACTATGATAAAAAAAAAAATTAAAGCACCCGTCTTGTAGAAATTGCACCATATTTGTCTTTGTTTGATTTTAACAGGAATGTAAACACTCCTGTCAGCAGTAACAAGAGAATGAAAAATCTCAGGGTTGGTTTCTCAGGGTTGTGGCGATATGATACCCTAAAGGGGCGGGGCTTGTATCTCCCTAAACCCGACCGCTGTCCTGGAAGAGCGTCTCGCCGCATTCCTCCCGTCAGACCGTTCCTTTGAGACACTGATTCGGAATTTGCTGTACTGATTCGTTTGCCATTGCCTCCCAGCTGTTTGTCTATAACAGGGGTGGGCAATCTTATCCGCAAAGGGCCAGTGTTTATGTAGGTTTTTGGGATGACCTGTAGGTCAGCTGTTAAAAGCCAGGTATGAGGACTCTTAAGCCAATCAGTCTTCTAATTAATAATTTAATTCGGGAGCTGCAGTGAAAACCCGCACACACACCGGCCCTTTGCGGATAAGATTTCCCACCCCTGGTCTATATCCTAGCAGTTTCAACCCTCTTCAAAACGCTGACCTGGGACTGGGTCACATCCAGGAGGACGACCTGCAGCCTATCACACGCAGCATGCGACCCAGGTAGGGGTACCCCTGGCTGGGATGCCACACACGTACACACACAGATAGTGGGTAAGTTGTAGATACCAGTATCTGCCTGTCTGGAAACCCTTTAAGTACCCCATGCAACGCTGGGGGAATCTGCAAACCACACACAAAAAATCTGGGGTAGGGTACAGGTGTATTTATTTTCTATCCACTTATAATCAAATATGACCCACATCCCAGGCAGATTGGTGACTCAGTAGGCTGCACTGTTCCCTCACACAAAAGTCGAGGGTAGGAAGCCCTCCAATGTTCTGTGAGTGTAGAGATACCATGTTCACCGAAGACATGCAATGAGGTGACTGATACCTCTCAGTTATCTGTAGTGTGTGCATGTGCCTTATAATAGACAGGCTGCAGGCCTCCCTGACTCCCTGTCCAGGATAAGCTGGACAATGGACAGATGGATAAGCAGCCCCTAATGATGAAAGTATATGCTTATAATACAAAAAAAACTTGATTGTTTGTTTGAGCACTTGATCATTGGTAGAGTTGGGATTTCCTACCCCAGGAACACTCAAAATAAACGTTTTTGTCAGTGTTGGGCATTTCAGGTCCAGAAGCTTTGAATCCAGACCAAGACTTTGTTTCTTTTTGTGCTCTGTGGCTGTGACTATATTATTTTCAACTGACTGGTAGAAACAGAAGCTTGGTCTGGATGTGTAGTTTCTGGACCTGAAATGTCCAACACTGATTATAGTTAAGTGTTTCAATTTAGCTGCTAATTAGCACCTGAATTAGCACCTAATTAGCACCCTGTTAATCTAAGAGCAATTCATGCCGGCTTTTGCTGAATTTGTTTCAGGTTGTGTGACTTTCAAGTGAAGTTGGTGCCATGTTGCCGAATTAGTATTTTAAACATATACCCGCTTAACGGATCAACAGCTGAAACAAGGCGGAGGCATTTCCCATCAGGCACTGCATGGGGCGGCACCCCCTCCACCTGCTGTAACTACACAATATGGCAGCTGCTGTCTTCCTCTGAAGGCGTCACGGCCACGTGGATCCTGCACCGCTCAGGCCAGGGATCCACATTCAAACGGTGTGAGACAGAGAAGCTCAGCAGCTTAAATATCCCGTCTGATGTCTTCCTGAGGCGAATTAGAACAGGATACATAACTTGTACTAAATTATGTTCCCTAAGCCAGTGTTTCCCCACCCGGTCATCAGGGACCCCCAGATAGTCCATGTTTCTGTTCCCTCCCAGCTCCCAGTAACAAAAACATGAACCATCTGGGGGAATTCTGGGGGTTTTGAGACCTGTTATGCCTCCAAATACACCCCTCTTTTGTTTGCAACTTAAAACAGCCCATATTATATAACAGGGAAGGTCTCCACCCTAACTTGGGGGGTGTTTTAGTGTTACCACAAAATGTGTAAAGCAATTTGCCTGTCTGACTAGTAAGAACGTCAGCCAGCCCTACCCGTGCAGTTTCAATCTGCCGCCTGTACAACACCTTCCTTTCACTTCATGGAACTCGGTGACATGATGTTCCCTAAATTACATACCAGAATTCCAGAAGCTACAGCTGGATTTGCATTAAAATTTATTTGTCCCACTGGGGGGGGTCCTCATAAAATAACATAATGATATATTTATATTACAATCATATGCAACACATCTGTTCTGAAGAAAAAACTAGCATTTCTAGCATGGAGGGAGCTCTGAACCATGGCCTTCAGACTAAAGAAGTACAGCTGTGAATAAAATATGAACTCCGCACATCAATATTCTTAATTTAAACACCCCTGGGACCAGACTCTGTATTCTTAGCTGACTTCCTCTTGTCCTTGGACAAATCGAAATGCTTCTCCTTTTAGACAAAGCACCATCAGTATTTCTACAGGGTGTCTTTAATATGCACAGTTCCATTCAGAAGGACAGACTTGGAAATAGCTTTCTATCCCTACCCTGTTCCTATCAGATTTGGGTGGAAAGGCCTTCAGATACGTGGATACTCATCTGCTGGACTATCAGCCTACAGACGGAAGACAGTACTTAAATCCAGACTAAACACATTCTTTTTTAGTCCAGCTCACCCCAAGTTATTTCAGTCCTCCTTTTCTTAAAAATGCCATTGCTTGTGTCTGTACAGCAAACAGCTCTATGGAGATTTATTATATAGTATCCATCCATCCATCCATCCATCCATCCATCCATTATCTGCCGCTTATCCAGGGTCGGGTCATGGGGGCAGCAGCTAAGCAGGGATGCCCAGACCTCCCTCTGACCAGCCACCTCCTCCAGCTCCTCCGGGGGATACCAAGGCATTCCCTGGTCAGTCAAGAGGTATAATCTCTCCAGCGTGTCCTGGGGCTTCCTCCCGGTTGGACATGCCCAAAACACCCCCCTAGGGAGCTGTCCAGGATGAATCCTAGATAGATACCCAAACCACCTCCACTGTGCTTTTGAGATCTATATCATATTCTAGTATCAGTAATAGCACCATTCTGTCATTTCACCCAGACTTGGCTGTTCCTCAAACCCCAAGAGAACATCACCTGAAGTGGGTACCACTGCGTGACCTAACGAATCTCTGCCCATTTCAACCAGCTCCTCCACTAAGGCTGTGTAAGGTTAGCGTGAATAGCTTGGGCTGGGAAACCAGTTGCTCTTGGGCCCCCAGAGGCTGTTTTTACTTGTTTTTTTCCCATAACTGGCTCAGGAGTTACCAATTACTCTCTTTTGCTATGTGCTGGCTCTTCTCCAGTCAGACTTTTAACTTACGTCCATCCACAACTGCATCGTTGTTGATAAATCTTTGTTAAACACTTTATGGCAATCGGGTTGGGAAGGGAACTATATAAAAATAACTTGAAATTGATTAAATATTTATTGATTAACTTGCTCCAGTTCTTTATATCTTCCATATAATATGCATGCAGTGTGTCTGACTGTGTCTACGGGGGTTTTAATGGAATACACGGTGATCAATAACCAGTCTCACTTCCACTTGCAACTACTGTATGCATTTTAAAAAGTCTTCCATTCTTACAAGAAGAATACATTTTGGACATTTATGGAGGTAAACAGTTCAAGAACAGTAAATGAATGTACATAAACCTGTAAATATCCATAACATATCATTAAATTGTTGCTCCCCCTTTAAACATGTTGGATATCCTGAAACAACTTTATTGATAATAATTTCAGTTTCAAAGATGCAATGAATTGAAAGATAGCTACTGTTGACATCTCATAAAATCTAGTTATATGATTGCTATTTTCATCACCGAGGTTTCGATTGATTACTTTCACAGATTAATAACGTTAAATAGTACGTAACGTTAATCAGACATTACAACCAAGACAACTGATATCAAATATCAAACTGCATATTTTGCATATTTTATGTGAGGCAGGTGTTCCGGGCAATTCGGTTTCCCTATGTTTCCCCTAATATTAGCAAAGAAGTATGTGAAATGTCTGAAAATCACTCAGGTACATTACATGTGAATACTGTATTGTTATATTAGTACCGAGGCCCAGAGTTGCTGTATACCTGTTTTAACAAGGGGGAACCAAATATCCTGGATGTCAGGAAATAATGTTTCTCCTAATATTTAGGCAAATATGTATGTGAGATGTCTGAAAATCATTCAGGTACGTTATTACATGTGAATACAGTAGATCGTCACGCATAATATAGTCTTATAAACAATACTATAACGTTTTCATCAAGAAATATCTCTATCCAGCGAATTAAATACTTTCATTTATTATTTGTAAAAACAAAAAAACATCGAAAAGGCACGTGATGTTTTAAAATATATGGCTTGTTTACCTCAAGAGCTTCGTAAAAAGACATGAAAACAAGAGCGAAACCATGTACAGATCAGCGCGCGACAGGGGAAACACAGGGAAACTGAATTGACCAGAACACCGGCGCTATTTATAACAGCTCCTCTCCCTCACGTTAAATTCATGCACACAGTAACGGACCGAAGTGGCACAAGTCATTGTTTACGGCAGGACTGGGCGACACACCGCAGCAGAAGAAAAAGGACGAAAAAAAAGCACACGTTTCTACTGGCAGACAGCCGATGCACACAACCATGGCAGCGGAGGTTGCGGTTTTCTGTGGGGCTGTATGTTTGCGTCAGTGCGGCCGGAGTGACGATTGCAGGGAGGCGGCGGTGGGGGCCGGGCTACACTGGGGAGAGAAGTCCTCTGAGGACACGCCGCGACAGCGGTCTTCCGTGGCTACGGCAAACGCAGTACAGCGTTTCAAAAATTGTGCATTTCATTAATTTGTGCCGGAGTGCCTAATAATGCACGACATAAAGTCATAAAACTAAATAAAGTTTCAAGCTTCACTCTTTACTTCTATTTTGGCACCTACTTAATTTACTATAGAATTCAGATTTTAAATTATCCACTGCTATATATGCGTTGACGTTGACGCCTAATAGTGACATTTGAACATTTGTCAAAAAAAACCTCTTGCGTGCATTGATGTAGTATGAATCAAGGGTTCCCCCTAGTGGTTGGCCGATGAATGTCGGCGAACAGCAATCGTTTAAACAAACCTCTAGTTTGAGAAACAAGTGCAGGTCCTCGTCGACTTACGATCTAACCAACTTACGACCAATCGACTTTACGACCATGATCGCAGCTCGTATGTCTGGCAGCGCAAATGTTACCCAGCTGGGCGTACGACAGTTTGCGCGCCAGTTCCCGGCAGCACTACCATTCCCGCGCGCGCTAAGCCGCTAACTGTTATCCCAGTAACAGTATAACTATAACGAACCAAGAAAATCATAATGTATAACAATAATGAACAGAGAAAATTATGATAAGGTATGACAAAGATTTTTATAACAATACATTACTGTACAGTAGGCTATACATATGCGACTTACGACCAAATCGTGTTACGACCAATCATGGTCGTAAGTCGACGACGACCTGTAACAGATTTAATATAATAGATTTGTCCAAAAATGCTATTGATGGACATAATGTATATCATGATTACACTGTCATTTTATGATGTGATTGTATCATCCTACATTTTATAGTTCTTTCAATTCGACTCTAGAGATCAGTGTTAACACACCACACAGTGCATTTAACCCATATGTGACATCATGACATGGCAGGGGGCCACTAATACAGCACCCAGGGAGCAGTACCTCAGCGGTGCCTTGCTGGTCGGGCATTCTAACCTTCGATCTTTCAATAGTTAGTGCACTTCCCTAACAATTAAGGCACCACTGCCCACATAGACTTAACTAAATAAGCAGAAACCAGTAACTAAATTCTAAGCAACAAATAGGCATACATGTCTAAGAACTTTGAGGTTGTAATTGGTGATAACCTTGGTATTACTTGAAAAGAAAATAACTAAGTGTGTTTGTATATATGTGTGTGTGTGTGTATGTGTGTCTGTCCTGTCCTGCCCCAATCGTCTGCTCCTTCCGTGTGCCACGCCCCCTCGTTAACCTTGCGTGCAGTCCCCATGTGATCAGCTGTTTCTGGTTGTTGTCATTAGTCCTCTGTATTAAATTCGCGTTTCAGTTTGTTTCCCCAACCCTGTCATAGGGTGCGTTCGACTTGCTTACAGCGTTGGCCTAAAACAACACATTCTGATCCTGACACTATGCATTACAGTTAGATGCATTGCGACCTCTCACCCAGCTGTACAAACTGGAACCGCCTCCGTGATGACAAACTTTGCTCTTATTGGCTGAAGAGTTTCATTACACGTTTGACATTTCTATCCCAGGCAGTTCCGATGCATAATCTGATATTTCTCCCGACTATCACGTAAAGCAGTGAGAACTGGTTTTCATTTAATTTACCCGGTAAAATAAATTACATAAATGCTCTAATAGTACACGTTAGTGATTTATTTATTGTTAGTTACTGCAATGTTGCGCTGCTTCATATGGTTAATAGTCCAGTCTGTGAAGAAGGCATTCAAGTAAGAATTGCATTGTAGAATGACTGATTTCCTGCTGCGTACAATTTATATTAGGTCAGTGTTCACGGTTCGACTTCTGACATTCAGATCGAGTTCTATGTCAAACTGATTTGTTCAACTTTCAAGAAATTCGAGTTCTATTGAGTTCGAGAACCGAGGTACCACTATATATATATACACACACACACACAATGAGATGTGGCTAAATTAACCTTTAATATTTGTAGTCTTGAAACTGAGAAAAACATTGCACACCCGAGAATGCTTCAAATTCACTAAAATAGCATTAAAGGTAATTTGAAGTTGAAAGGGTGAGGATTGCATAATTTTGGAAGGATTAGGGCCTCAGATTGAAGAATTCAAATCATTTAGACGTACTGAGGGGCACCAGACTACAGGGGTCGCCAGAAATGCGGTTCAAAATTCAGATCTTAACGTTACTCCACCCGGAAAAAAACATACAACCCAAGGCCAGGTTAGTCAGATTCCGCAGGTCGTCGACATTACAGAAAAAAAACTAGGACTGTTCACAGTTTTTTGACAGGGCACAGTAGAATTACTGAGTAAATTAGGTTCAGATACTTTAAAATATCAAAGTTAAATATTCACGTGGGAGGCATGGTGGCTCGGTGAGTAGCATGGTTGCCTCACATGTTCAGGGTTGTGTGTGTGTAGTTTGCATGACCTCCCCGTGTGACACGGATTTCCTCTGGGTAGTCCGGCATCCTTTCGCAGTCTGAATACTCGTCGTATGTGGCCTGCAATGTATTGGAATCCCGGCCAGGCTGTACCTATGCTTTGTGCCCTATGCAGTAACTTCCTCCACACGAGCCTACATGTATCTTTAAATGTACTATCGGTATTTTAGATGTTCCCAATGAGTGACGTACTTTGTATACCTTGGTCTGGGCGTGAGCATACCGCAGGCCACATATGAGCAAAGGATTTCCACGTTGAAACTTGCGAAGTGGAATGTCAAAGTTGTATGATATTATGCAGTATTGGCGATACAAAAAAAATAAATTCCATCAATCTTAAAATCACCTTTCCTGCTTCGGGGTCCCGGGGACAATTGCAGTTATCTGTCCTTTATACAATGGTACTTCAGTTCTCAAACTCATTAGAACTCAAATTTCTGAAAAGTCAAACCCACCAGTTAAAAAAAAAATTACCTAGAACTCGATCTGAATCTCAGAAGTCAAACCGTGAACGCCCACCTAAGAACTTGTACGTGCAGGGAAATGAGTGCCGCAGCAGGTCTCTCAGCAGAACCAAAGAGCAGCGCTTCAATCTCAGCCTGGCATTCGCTGTGATAGCATACGTGCATATTTGTGCATATGTGCATATTTTGCTGAATACATATATTTAAACAGTAAAAATACATTTAGACAATGATAATAGACAGTAACAGTAATTATTATATAATAAAATTATTATATAATAAACCATTAATATGTTTAATTATAACGATATTGTTGTGCCGAGCAGGGACGGAACGGAGACAAAGGCGCAGACGTCAGGGTATCAGGGAATACGGGGTTTAATTACGGGTAAGGCAGGCAAAACGCAGACGAAATACAGAGGGCTAATAAAAACAACCAGAAACAACTGATCGAACAGGGATTCTACACTGGGTTAACGAGGGGGCGTGGCATGATCGGGGCAGGACACATTGTTTGAATACATTTATTTTCTTACTTTACAAATTACTGTTTTGATAAACGTGCTTAGATGTGTTTAGTACTAGAGATGCACCGATACCGATATTCAACAGGTATCAGCGCCGATCCAGGCGAATTTGACGGATCGGGTATCGGCCATGCATGACCGATCCACGTCCTGTACTTACCAATCAATCGCACGACAGCTCTTTCCCATTCCACATGTGTTTTTTCCCGGCATTCAAATCGAACGCAATCGCTGCCCCTCAGTCTTTTTTGCTACTCAGTGGGTGTGAGTACAGTGACTTCCGCCTGCTGTGACGTCATGCGCATTCCCTTTGCAGGACGAGGAGCGTAAGATAACATGTGACTATCTGGGAGTTTTTTTATGCTTTTAACAGAAACCAGAAGCACAGCGTTTTGCAATCTTTGTAAAATAAAGTTTTGAGGTGGGAATAACGTTTAATGGACAATCCCATTTGACAAAGCGCACACGATTGCGAAAAAAACAAAGCAATGGATGATTTGGGAGTCGCTAACTTAATTGGACTGTTTTGCGAACTCGTTGCAGCTTGTGATACTGCTACTAGAGGGGCTCCCATCGCAACAAAAGTGTAACTGCGCTGACGCCAATGGGAGAAAAACTTCAAATTTTAAGCATTCGCCACTTGTGCATATTTGCTTTGAAGATATTCATATTGAACTGCAAATGCCTCAAAAACGCATAAAACAATTGTTGGAGTCTTAGCCTAAATAACTCCGCCGGGTCCGTTGATGAGAAGAGATTCACGAGGTGGAACAGTACGTTATGTATGTTTGTAGTAACCTAGTAATTTTTTTTGTCATACATTTTTTTCCATTTGTATTTACTAGCTTAAAAAATAATATATAAAGTATAACAAAGTAAAAAGAGTTCTTGTATCGGTATCGGCAGTTTTGTGTCGGAATCGAATCGTAGCTAAAAAAAAAAAAGTGGATCGCCCATCTCTATTTAGTACAATATATGCTCTTCTTGTTTTATCCGGTTCATCTTGTGTTTAAATGTTTAAAAATGTCATATTTAGGTGTAATTTTTGGGGCCGAGAACGAATTAATTGGTTTTCCATTATTTCATGTGGGGAAAATTCCATCACAACTCGAACTTCTTAGGATTCGATCCAGAGATCTGAACGGATTAAATTCGAGTTCTGAGGTACCACTGTATTTATGACTGGATAATGGCTAGTTCAACTAGCCGTGTATACATATACTACGTTAAGTGCAAATCTGATGTTGACGCAAGGAATATACCGACTATCTCCGGAGTTTGTCGCCGATTGTCTCTGTTTAACTTTTAAGGTTTTCAATGAACCAGTACGGGTAAATTGGACTAAATGCAAATAAAACATATAAGATCTTTGTTATAACTTTTCACTATGCTCATAACTGGTAACTGGTTGTGTTATACATGCTTTAATGTGCATAGACTTTTCCAGAACGTTTTCAGAATAAATGAACCTAAACATTTTATAGTCTTTAAACATTTTATAGTTTAAGTAAAACAAAATTATTTCCATCTATCCATCCATCCTCTAATAGTTCTAACTGCATAGTTCTGTACTGCTTCATAGAGGATGCGGGATCCATCCAGGGCTGTCACAGACCCCCCACATTACCCGGGCTGTGAAGGAAGTGAAACGATCACATTTCTTGGTAGTGGGGCCTCCCAAGTAAAGCTTGCCTAGGGTCCCTGATAGGGTAAAGCCAGCCCTGAGTCTATCCTGGGCAGCACAGGGCACAAGCCCAGAGTACAACTTGGATGTGATCACAGTCCATCACAGAGCTTACACATGTCCATAGCCTCACAGGCAATCACACTCAGTTTAGAGATACCTGCTTGCCTGTCCTGGAACTGCAGGAGGAAAATGGAGTACCTGAAGGACACTCACACAACACAGAGAGAACATGCAGACTTCACACACACACACAGCAGGGGTTAGCACCAACTACTTTTATACGTTTATCAAATCTTAATGATCAATGAACTCTTTTTTTTACTTTTCATAAAGCTTTCCCCCTCATCTATAGAGAATAACAACAAATGATGAATTAATAATTTTCCCTGAAATAACAGGAAACACAGTTTAACATTATAACCCATCTGTAACAGCTCCTCTGGCCGAGGGGGTAAATGCCAAAAACCGGTACTATTATGACAATACGAACCAGCTGGTTAAAAATAGCAGAAAGATTATGATTAACCTGAATAGGAGCCATTGTTTGCCAACTTGCACAATGGCTTTTGATATTAACAGTTCCATTGTGAGGCTTGAAATTTAAAGCACGTGCAATGTATTATTGAACAAGTGTCGCATTGTCTGGGGACTCACAAAGAAAGTTACACGAACATGCATGTAGAAAGTGTGTGTTTTCGTGACATTTGGAGAGTACAACATTCTCCTGCTGCATTGGCTTTGATTATAGCTGTACTTCTGTTCTCACATGTTCACCGAGGAGTGCGATAGGTCACAGCATTGCTGGCGTGTTTCACAGTCCATGAGCTTAGCGAGAGTCTAATCGCTCTGTGCCGGATCCAGTTTAAGGGGCACATGTCTACGTACAGAGCCAGCTGAAATATGGGAACTCTCTGTCCTTCACTCAGCTTGCAGGGGTGACATAGCCAGAGCTGCCGTGACAAATCAAAAACATTGTGGAGCCTAATAAAACTGCACTCTCTGTAAGCTCTATGTTTGGGTTTCATTAATAAAACCATTTACCCTGTCAAATTTAATCCATCATACATCATATATGCGATGTCTGCATGGAAATTGAATAAATGTCCTGAACATATATAATTTCCTGCAGTTCAATAATTCCGTTATCTTGTCAATTAAATATTAATGAGGTGTTGATTATGACCTGAAAAGACATCCATACCCCCCAGAGTGATGACATTCTTGCGCTGGGGCTGTTTGGAGTAATATTGTGTATAATGAATGATGAAACATAGATTGTAGCCTAAAGACAAGAGACAAGGTAGCACTATACAGTCCATACAACATACGCGCACACACACGGGCTTGTGATTATATCTTTGTGGGGACTCTCCATTCATTTCTATGAGGAAACTCTAATCTCAACATGACAACTTTAACCCCTACCCAGCCCTAACCTTAACCATAAGTAACCAAACAATATACAAGACTTTTGCCTTTTTTTTTTTGATTGAACTCACAGACCTTTAATTGTGGGGACCTGAACACACATACACACATAGGTTTGTAATAATATCTTTGTGGGGACTCTCCATTCATTTCTATGGGGAAAACTCTAGTCCCACAACATGGCAACCTTAATCCCACACACAAACACACCCATCATGTACATATCTTTATGTATAGCAGCAATATGAATGGGAGAAGGGTCACTAAAGAGTCTAGACTGGGGGGCTATTTAATTTGGCCTCATTTCTCCCCCCGCCCCCTACAAATAGACCCTCGCCCTCAGATTCTTGTGTCCCCCCAATACCAAACTACGCTATTACCCAGAGATACGCATATAGGGGTGTGTGTGTCACAGAGAAAGAGAGAGAGATAGGGTGGTCTTGATTGTCCGTGTAAGCGACCACTCTCCGGTGATTTGAATCACTCTCTCGGCTCTGTTACGGGGTCTCCTATCCACGAGCGTGAGGGCTGGAATGAGCTCTGTATCCATGGAAACCAAATATAAAGTGATCAGAATGAGCGTGCAGAAAGGGTGGGCGCGCAGATTCACGCTCCTAAGTCTCTGGGCAAACAATGGCAGGAAACACGGGGCTTGTTTTACTGCCCTTGCTTCATAGCAATATCTCGACTTCGGCGAATTGTCTTGCAGGGACGTAGCTAGAAAGCAGAAGAAAACAAAAACAGGAAGACTGTTAAAGCTTTATCTCCCAAGCAGAAAATCTTCCCAGTAGCTACACCGGGTTTTCCGTACTGAACCACAGTGCTCTCATATAGCTGTAATTAAAGTAAAATATTACAAATGCAATAAATTAAACAGAAAACATAATGTATGTCTTGTGATTTGTATTGAATATTGATCCATTCACCACTGGGTTTTGATTGACAGAGATAAACGAAAGGACATTAAAATTTAATTTAATTCCCATACAATAATATTTACTTTAAAAAGATTAGATTTTGTTCATTTTAATTAACCATAGTAGTTCATTAGGAACTCTTGCTTAATTGTATAGAAACAGCTTTGGTTAAAAGACAAGGCTATAAAAGGTGTCGAAGAAGCAATTGCTGCTCCAATAATTTTCGACAAACACTGTATAAAATAAAATTTGTAATGCTGTAAAAATTAATAATCGATACCTAACCTAAAATGGATATTAACATTCTTCACTTACTGTAGTTGTCTAATTCCCGATCCCGTTATTTCTAATAACAAAGCGATTCACCTGTTCTTAGTAGAGAAAGTAATATATCTTTTGCCTCTGAGGACTAGTACTCTCTCAGGACTATAGATATACTGTATTACATATTATTATTTTAATTGTTTTACATCATTTACAGAATTTACATATATGAACGTTGCACACATAACACTGAATTCGTCATTTTGTAAATTCATATATACTGTGTGTATGTATATATAGGTATAGATAAATGGGTGCAGCGTAAGTAGCAGTGCACCTGCTCCGGTCCAAAAGGCCGAACCGGCCGTCAAAGACAACCTGACGTCAGAGTAAGGTTTGGGTAACGTGATGGCAGTTCCAGCCCATCTGGCGGTCCAAGGCTTTGTTTCTCTCAGCCTGACTGTCACGGGTAGGATTTTCCACCACCAGCCCAAGCTTTTGCATGCACACGCCGTGGCGAATGCAGCTTTCAAAAGTAAGTCGTTATTCTTCTTATCGTTTCAGCCATGTCGTTTTTATTGTTATTGCATCTTTTTTGTTTTTTGTCCTTGCTGGCGCGCTGTACCTTTTGTGCATGCTTCCGTTTGACACCAAAATATTCTGCTATAAATTGGATGGCTTTGGATTTTCTTGGTAACCCTGCAGTTTAATTTATAGTGGCACCAATGCGACAGTTTTTTTTTCTTTTAAATCTCGAAGAATATACGCATTCAGGGTTGATGTGTTAGCATTTTTAACGTCCGTGCTGAAAAGCGTTGCGGGTTGCTAGGGGCTGCAGACCTGTTGCTATGGCCACATTTCTTTTGTGGGAAAGACTGCGGGCTCCACTGTGCACGGATGGCATGGACGCTGTCTCTGTAACCGGGCAAGTGGCCGCTGTTTTTTAGGTCTCCCGCCAGGTGGGGAAGCTTGGATCAGTATTCCCGGTTTCAGAAGTAATATGCCGTCTAGAGTGAAGATGCGTTGACGAGAGGAAAACGAATTCTGCACCGTCTACCCATACACCTGCACAGGCCCTTATGTTCCGTTACGTGTAATTTAATTAAGTACGATAATTTGATTTAACGAACGTGAAACCTGCAGCCTTTGACTAAATTACTAGAATTTGCGATTTGGTCTCATGTGGTACTACGCGATTACACAAATAATGTACATTCACGGTGTCTTTGGCAAAACCTCACTAATACGGCATTTGGCAGAATCAAGAATTCGATGCAGAGTGCAATATAATTAAATTAAGTTCTTTTAAAGGGGTTTTGTCCTTACAGAGGTCTGATGACGTATATAATGCACAACAGCCTGAGTATTTATCTGGCAGCCACAACCATATTCGAAGTGAAATGCCAAGAATCGCGCGTGATCTTGTAGCATACCGTGACAAAACAAAGACGGACAGTAAGTGCTTCCGTGAGTCTACTGCTGGTATCCACCCAAAGTCTGCAGAATTAATCTTTTGTTGATTTTCCCAGCCTGGTTTCTTGCTGAGGTGATTTGAATGGTTAGAACCAAGGTGGATTATGGTATCGATTTGGTTCAGTGTAATGATATCCAGCTTATTCTGAAATGTAAATAAATAGCATTTAAGTGTCTGTATAAAGAACCACACCTTGCTGTGTTAGTGGGTGACTTTGACATATTTAATGTTATTTAAACATTTTTTGTTTGATTCTGTTTGACAGTACTCTCCCATAGCCCACATTTTTTAAAAATAAAAGCTTATTTGTATCCGGTTGACTTAAATATTTCTGATTATACACAGACTAAGCAGCTTTTCGGATAACGTAAGTTTTTGGGAAGACTCGGGCTGGGGGAGGGGTGTGTGTAAAACCCTTGAATGGGGCAAATTGAACTTCAGAAGTGTGGACACGTGTGGCACCATCTAGAATCTGCAGAGAACAGGTTGTTCCCCTGAATAATGCTTTCAAAGTACCAACACGCATGGCTGAAATACCTCTAGCCTTTCATAGTCTGCACGTCCCCAACAACTCACAAAGAACTGGCATGAAGACGGCCGTCTCTGCAATAAAGCCAGCATGAAATCTGGCTGTGAAGTTGCCAAAAGCCAAGCTGAAGAGTGAAAATATGCAAGAAATACTCTTGGCCTAATGTTTTTTTTTTTTTTTTTTTTTTAAATATGGGCCATGCCCAGTGTTTGGGTGTCCAGTGAATGCAGATCATCGCCTTAAGAGCATCATTCCAGTAGATGTAGACCATCACCTTGAGAGCATCATTCCAATGGATGCAGACCATCGCCTTGAGAGCATCATTCCAGTGGATGCAGACCATCACCTTGAGAGCATCATCCATGCTATGAAGTGTGATAAAGGCAGTCTCATGCATTGGGTGTTGTTCTCCTCAGCAAGGGCTGTGGGTCTTAGTACAGAGAGGAGAAAAAGATCTTGAGGGGGGTGGAGGAAGCCTGGATCAAGCTTCTAAAGACTGGGACAATGATTCGGCTGTCAAATAACCTGAAGCGAGAGAGTTTTCTCCCAGAGTGGCCATAGTTGAATTTGACTGAGATCCTGTAGCAAGACTTGTAGATGTATGTCTGCTTTTCTGTCTGGTACTGTAAATTTTTATTAAAAGATTACTCACCTTTCATGTGCAGGCTTTGAGATGAATAACACTTTGGGTGGTAGTATACTGGTTAAGGTAGCACATTTATAACCAGATGACTCTGTCTTTTGGCTCCTCAGTCTCCAGTTTCTCCAGTTAACTGGTCAAAAATTACTCAAAATAGTTACTACTATTATTGCTTTTATTTCATTGTGTAATTTGTGCTTTGACTTGTACATTCCTGTCATGGCTGTACATGTTGGCTGTGAATAAACGCCATTAGGGTGACATTTGTGTGATCAGACATGCTTCTAATTCCCATAATCAAAGAAATGTGGCCCTGTGACGGTGAAGACATGGTAACACAGGTTTTGCAATCACAGGCAGGACAGCGGACTTCCCTGGGATTATCCAGGTGACTCTGTTGGTCAATCCAGGAGAGGGATGGAGGGATGAGCGTGACTGTCAGCTGTCTGTCAATGTGGGGGCTTCAAACCCTGCTACCAGCATGCGTTCTGTCAGCCTATGGCCTGGGATTACACCGGTTTACCAGACTCAAACCCGTGACCTGTGGGAGGCTCTCACAATGGGCTGTGGTTGGTGATGGCCATGAACTGGACACAGTATATACCATACGCACACTCCTGGGTTCATCCCTGACCAGATTGTGTGTGTGTGTGTGGATTAGGTTTATATTACATTTTGGTGACCATTTTTCTACAAAGATCTGTGAATGCAATCAAAAAACTAAAAATGCCAAAAGACTTGTACTTTGTTTGGTTACTTATGGTTAAGGTTAGGGCTGGGTAGGGGTTAGCTTGTCATTATTTTCCCCATATAAATTAATACACGGTCCCCACAAACATGTGAATACAAACGTGTGTGTTTGAGGGAGAGAGACTGTGTGTTTGAGTTTATGTGTATATGGTTATGTGTGCTTGCTGTAAATGACCAACCCTGATAGTTTTTCCACCCAGACAATGGCGAAGGCCTAGTAGTGAATGTATGTGTTTCATTCACTATGCACTCTACAATAGTAATATGTTAGTATAACTGGCATTTCCAGGTCAGATTAAAATAGACTGTTCAGCTTCCAGAGAAGCACCATGGAAATGTACTGTACTTTTGTTACACTCTGCCGTACGTCACATGTCTGAAGACAGGTGTGAGGAAACCCGCCCGTCAATGTGTCATGAGTGCCTCTCACCCACAATGGCGCTCTTACTTTTAAAGCCTACACAGTATAAACAGCAGCCCCCCCCCCACCCCAGGTAGGGCTGGAGGGGTGCCTCTATGGAGATGAATATCCTAAGGAGTTGAGGCAGGTACACTGCCTCCCCCAGGTAGGGCTGGAGGGGTGCCTCTATGGAGATGAATATCCTAAAGAGTCGGGGCAGGTACACTGCCTCCCCCAGGTAGGGCTGGAGGGGTGCCTCTATGGAGATGAATATCCTAAAGAGTCGAGGCAGGTACACTGCCTCACTCACCTTGCAGACCCCCTTAGGTCACATGACTGTACGCGATCACGCCCTTCTCCCAGTATGCTTTTATTAGCCTGGACACCAAGGCAGCAGCCTGGTCACAGTGCTGCCACTTAATCTCTGATCTGGGAGGGGGCAGACTACTGGTGGGGGGAGGCTTCCCCTGGGTTTCGGACCAGCTGCCATTTGCAGGGAGAACATAACCCCTCTGAAAAATCACTTAGCTGAGGCCATGTGTGACTAGCTGTCCAGATGTTCGGTTCTCCTCCTGCTTCCCCAGTCATTTATATGGGCACCACCCGTCTGTTTACTTGTATTATTTGCACTGCATTATTGTTGTGTATTGTACCCTGTTTTTTTTTTTTAATTCTTTTATTTTTATTATTTTGTTCTTTATTCTCCCGTCAGTATTTATTGTTCGGTGTTTGTTTCTCAGCTGTTCTTTTTTCTGCCTGTTATTATATTATACTGGTGTCTAGAAACGCAATTTTATTTCACACGTGTGAAATGACAATAGAGTGACGACTTACTGACAGTTTTTCATGGCAGGTCTAATAGTTGGGTGGCACAGCAGGCTAATGGATCTTGGGGATCCTCAGTCATTGCACATCCTTTCAGGGTCGTTCAGAGCATCTTAAAGGAATAGCAGTTGTTTATTGACATTTTGAATGGGTGGCTTGTCGGTCACATGCTCCATTCTTGACGTGCTGCAGTCCCGGCCGTCCACGGAGTGTGTGATGATCATCTTTCAGCAATTTTCAAGGCTTTTTCCACAGCAACTCAAACAGTTGGGGCCCAAAGTTCCCACCCTCGCAATCCTTTGTGATTTACAAACACCATCAGAGGGGTGAATTAGCGTGCAAGCGAATTAATCCATTTTAGGCGGATTTACTGGGTCCTGCACCCGCTGGCATTCTGACCAGAGCAGTCCCCAGTGCTGACATGGGGGATTGCATCACAGTGTCGAAAATCGTCAACGTTTGGAAGGTCAAAAGGTTTGCACCTGTTATCTTTGAGGTGCCGTCTTGCCAGTGTAGCAGGAAGCGCTCGTGTAGGTGCTGCAGTGACATGTAGCGTTAGTTGTTAATATCATTTTCAGGAGTCTCACGTCCAGCCCAGAATCACAGAGATGACAGCACTGGTTGGCATGGTAACGGTGATCAGTAGGTGGAGTGGTGCATCCGTGGGCGCTGGATCGCCCCGCTCAGAATTTGCTGGATCGGTGTGGGTGGTGTAAAGTGGGGGGCCCACAGGGAGCCATATTCAGTGCCTGTTGGTGGAAGCGAGGGCCAGCTTGCTACCGCCCCCCCCCCCCCCAAAACGGACCTCCCCAATGGAAGTGATGTTGACGCGCTGCCCCCTGGCCGCTGCCCCCTGGCCCGCTCCTTTCCTGTGGCAGGATGTGACGTGTGCGCGGCACTGTCCTCGCTGGCGATGTGTTTACGCCCCGAGACAGTCATACGGGGGAAGCAGCTTGCCGGCGAGCAGACAGGCTGCCGTTTCCTGCCATTTGCGACGTGCCGGTGGCCCCAAGACCAGGATGCCGTGGGGGAGAGGGGCCTCCCAGGCTTTGCTACAACTGGCCGGCAGGGTTAGCGAGCGCCCGGGGGCCAGGTGAGCGCAGTCTTGGAAGGTCACATGGTGTCGTGAGGGGTTTGCCAGGTGAGTGTGGACACCGTTTTTCGTTGGTCGGTGCGCTCCGTGTCCACATTGCTTCGGCGCAGACTCTTTTAGGTACGTATTCCTCTAGAAGCTTTGTGTTGGTCGGGGTTTTGATCTCGCCAGGATCTCGCAGGATTCTTAAAGTTTCGCGGTACCCGAACTCTTTAAGCGTTCAGAGGATTTTCATGTAATGCTCTTGAGGATTGAAGTCTTGGTCTCAGACGCTGGTAATGGCGAAGCTGCTCACTGTTCCTTCAGGAGCTGCCTGGAGCCCTGTGACGTGGCTGTCATTACCTCGGTCTGTGGGTAGCGACGTTCTTAAAGAGCATTAACTCTCCGTGGGACTCAGCTGCGTTGTGTGAACATACCGGGCATTGAAATGTAACAGTGGAAATGCTTCTTCTATTGCTCAGATGGCTGCAGGATATCTGAATGGCCACTTTGCTGTTAGCGGACCGTTGGGGTTGAGGTCTGATTGCCAGCATGCCGGAGGTGGCTTAGTGCTGGGCTGCAAGGATGGTACACACCTGACCTTCTTGTATATCAAACTAACACTGGGCAATACTTGAACTTGCAATTCCGGCCAGACCATAGAACAAAGGCTACTTCATTCGGTTGTTCATAGAGTCAAACAAGACTTTCATTTGTTTGCAAATAGGCTTTTTTAAAAAAAAATTTTAAGAAACCCATGTAGCAATTTAAAATTAAGCCTTTTGATTGTCATTCCCAGAAAACTAGACACAAACAAGGAATCCCCCAGCTGCACACTGAGACGTTTCCTTGCTATTTAAAAACCCAGAAGGATGCATCCTCCTGATGTTCTCCTTTGACACCCCCAATCAATGCTTGGCTCCTGTTCTCTGAAGCTTCACAAGGGCTATTTTTAGAAACCAGCGGTAATTGGCTGTAATGTTTCAGGTTGTGTAATGCAATAACAGCAGCCCGGGATGATGGCGAAAAATCAGATGGAGGGGGAAATGGGCAGGTTTGAGTTAGTGTTTCCGCGGCACACATATGAACAGGGGTCTCCTCGATATCATTTGGAATGGCTGACGAACCGTCTTTTTCCAGGTTCTGAACATCTGACCCGCGTAGTTCTAAGGAAAAGGACGAAATTGCGTCGGCTTTTTTGACTCAAAATGCACGAAAGGCTGAAGTAGGAGACTGGGGGAGTGAGAGGGGTGGATTTGGCCTGTTTGCTGAGCCGAGGGTGGCTGCACCGCCCACGCGTGAGAATGAGGCAGCGTGTGGACAGGGGCGCAGTTTCGGCTAAGAATGCGGCGAAGCCTGGTAGTTCTGTGCAGCCTCGAGAACCACATTCACATCCAGCTAGCTAAGGTACGAGAAGCGCACCTTTGGGTTTATGCTGCAAACTGAATTAGAACTGAACTAATTATTAGTAATCAACTGGTGTGTTTTTTCTGTCTCAAAGTGATACACTGCATATACATATACAAATATATGTATATTATACGAAATAATGTATGAAGAGTATGAGTTGCATAAATGTCTTTTATATCAATTCTGTAATTCACTTCAAAATATGAATAGTTTCTTCTGATTATCTTGTACTTGAAACCAAAAAAAGAAATGCTTTTTTATAATTGATGTTGCTGACAGTTTGGATGATAAATTTTTCTCGCTGACTGATGCTTCGGGACCTTAAACTGAATGTTTGGTTTACACCATAAGATTTATCTTTCAACTTATGGCTTAGAAGATGATGGGGCAGGGAGGTTAGATATGAATTTATGTGGGGAGAGACGGAAAACCCAAATAAGTATTAAAAGTGGGCACTGTAAAAGGCCTACCATTTGTGGTCTGTATTTAAATGCTAGGAGTATTAGAAACAAAATGAATGATTTAGAGGCCTTAATTTCATCGGACACTTACGACATTATAGGAATAACTGAAACATGGATGAATGACAATGATGGTGAAGAATATAATATGGATGGTTATACGAGAGACCAGATAGGCAAGAAGGGAGGTGGTGTTGCAGTATATGTAAAAGAAAACTTGCAGGCAAGGGAGCTTACTGATAAAAATAAAAGTACAGAAGCTGTATGGATACAACTGGATGCTAAAGACTCAAATGGCCTAATTGTTGGGGTCTGTTATAGAGCACCTCGTGTAGCTGCAGAGGAAAGCAGAATGTTATAATGATGATATCAGGTTTATGAGTAATAAAAATGTGGTGGTTATGGGTGATTTTAATTTACCTGGGATACAGTAGCTCTTCTGTAAATAAACTTGAGATGGAGGAATTAGTACAGGATTGTTTTTTTACTCAGTTTAATACCCCTACCAGGGGAGAAGCCCTTCTTGATCTTGTTTTCTCTAATAACCAGGATAGGATTGGAAAATTAGAGGTTTCAGAACCATTGGATGGTAGTGATCATAACATGGTTAAATTCGAGGTTAATTTTAGTGTCAGAAAAGCAAAGTCGAAATGAAAAGTATACAGTGTTAGGAGGGCTAACTCTAATGGTATGAGACAGAAACTAGAAACTGTAAACTGGACAGAGTTAAATAGCAAAACAACTGAAGAGGCATAGGAATTTTTTAAAAGCAAGTTGTTGCAAGTGCAAGAGGACTTTATACCTGTTTCCAGCAAAACTAAATCTAGGAAACGACAACCAAGGAAGTTTACTATGGAAATTAAGAATAAAGTCAGGAGGAAAAGGGCTCTGTTCCACAGCTGGAAAATAACTAATTATTTCAAAATTAAGCAGGAGTATCTAAGTCTACAGATAGAGTTAAAAAATAGCATTAGACTGTCCAAGAGGGATGTAGAAAGAAAAATTGCATTGGAGGCTAAGGATGACGATAAAAGTTTCTTCCAATACTTTAACTCCAAAAGAGATCTAAAAGCTGAAATCACTAATTTGCAGGATAGTAAGGGCCTTATAATTGAAAATGAAATTCATATAGTAAAAGAGTTTAATGATTATTGTTCACGGGTATTGTTCACAGTAGAGAACACAAGTAACTTACCACCGATTATACAATAATTATACGAATACAGCGTTGTCTATGACCAATATATGTATAACTGAGGCTGATTAATAATAATAATAATAATAATAATAATAATAATAATAATAATAATATATTTTATTTGTATTGCACTTCACATTTAAGACAATCTCAAAGTGCCACAGAATAAAAGCATTGTCATTAAAAGCAAATATATATATATATATTTGGAAGATCATAAAAATTAACATAAAACTAAAAAACATAAAATAATTAAATCAAGAAATAAACCTAGAAGATGGTAAAAACTACAAACCTAACATAAAACTTGCATCATA
>JABFEA020000130.1:1792926-1802990 GCA_019775915.2 Cyphomyrus plagiostoma | reverse complement strand
CCCCCCCCCCCCCCCCCCCCCCCCCCCCGCCCCCCCGCCCGCCCCCCCCCCTAGTGCATTGTGTTTACTATAGGGGCTTTGGCCCAGGACTGTGTAAAGTGCTTTGCGACAGTGTCCCTTGGTAAAAATGCTGTATAAATAAAATGGAATTGAATTGAATATTAAGTTACATTTTATCGCACAGGAATCCCCTGGTAGAGTAAGTACAAACAGCAGCTTGGAAGACGGTCATCTTCCCACGAGGCATGTTACACAGGGTCTGGGGTCTCCTCTGTAGCCGGCCTGGCCCCAGACAAAGCTGCCTTGATAGGATCTGGGCACCAGAGCGCTGGCTGGTCCCCCTGGGCCCTGTCGCAGTGCACTGCAAGCAGATATATCAAAGAAAGAAAATCACTCGCTCAAAGGTCAGCCATTGTCTCTCATGGAAATGGAAATTGCAAGATTATGTCTGTAAGATCATATCGAGGATTCAACACCCTCCCGCCAAGCTGATAAGACACAAAAACGCTTTAGCAGAGAAAGGATAGCGGATAATCATTTTCCAGATAACCTTTTCATTTCGTGGTCTGTCTTTCTCCCCCTCCCCTCAGACCACTGTGCCGGAATCTCAGTACGCTGAGCATCGAAGTCCTGAGAGCACGATGGAGACCCCCCCAGCAGGTACGGACTACACCCCCCTCTGCCGTCCAGGTCCAATCTGTCTGGACCACATCAGAACCGCAACTGGTTTAGTTTTGCCAATTGTTTATATATACTAGGAATTTGTTTTGGGGTCGTTGTTGGTGACACAAATGGTAACACAGGGGTTCTTGGGGACCAGCAGACAGTCTATGTTTTTGCCCCCTTACAACTCCCAGGGAGCTGGGAGGGAGCAAAAACATGTACAGTCTGCGAGTCCCCAAGGAGCGGATTGAAAAACACTGTCCTATAAAATATACAAAAACAAATGCAGACAAGTCCATACAACACAGAATGCTTACAGTGAGACAGTGTACACAGTGAATGAGTGGTTACAATTAAAATAGAAGAAAGACAATATAAGCAGTAGACTCTATGTACACCATACACAATGTTCATGTAAGGTTCTGCATCACTGATTATCTTACCGAATACTCAGGCTGGGAATTAATTGGCAGCTCTCTGTCCTCTCAGTTATGCTTTGGTGTCATTTGCTCAGATTTATTCTCAATTAATTGTCAATTGTCTGCTTCCGCTGTTGTGTGTTTGAATGTACAGCACTGTGCAAAAGTCTTGGGCAGTCAAAGAAAGTGATTCTTCGATGATCTTCATGTTGGTGTAAAACTATGATATTATGTCTGTCAAAGTGTGTCAGCTTAACCATTTCAAAACCTCTCCTAAAGTCACCCCAGCGACTGTCCAATCCACCCGTGTATTTTTTCCATTTGACCAATAGCACACCATGTGTGGCTAATCAATACCCCAGTGACTTTTTAAAGTAACTAGATTAATTAAGGGAGCTCATGATAAAATTTAATAAATCCATAGAATGGCAGAGGTGCCTCTTGAGGAGAGGTTTGGGAACCAAAGTGATGTTCATCTAGACATCCAGCAATTTTATTGTTACTGTTAATTTTCATATGTTCTAATACTACATTGTCTTTTACACCACCCAGATACAATTATACAATTTATAGCTTTAAACATTTCCCTTGACTACTGAAGCCTTTTGCACAGTATTATATATCAACTTCTGCATGCCACCCAGGAAGCTTAATTTGAATGGTCCCTGAGAAATTATCTCAGTTCTTTCACTGTGAATTTGTAAAATATCTAGTATAAAACTCATTTACTTATTTTACCTGGAAGTCCTACCAGCTTTTTTTGGAATCAGAATATCTATTAACTCGGTGCTGCCATCTAATGGCGACCATATGTAGAATTTTATTTAGCGGTAGTGTGTTTATGCTGCCCCCTACTGAGGATGAGAGCTCATTTCAGGTGTTTGTCTCCTTGCATGACTTTCAGCCATCAGTGTGGAGCCGCAGGCCGGGACTCAGAGGGAGGAGATTTTCATCACGGACATTGCGTATTGCGAACAGGCGGCCATCCTCCTCAAACAGGCCAAGCTGCCGCAGAACAGCACCTCCCGCAGGAAAGATGACGGCACTCTACCTGTAAGCAGCTGTCTGCTACCCACAATCCTCTCTGTCCACACACCATTTCCAGTCTATGGAAACCATGAAGCTTTCAAATGAAAAACTCCCATTATAAATAGGAAATCTAATTAACTTACCAATGATGAGATAACAAGGTTTTTACCAGCAACTGAATAACGAGGTCTGTAATTAAAAATAATGGAATTTTGAAATACAAGGTGCATTCATGATGCTAATCACTATGTATTGTAAATAAATATATCAAATTTAAGTCATTAAAAATGGTTAAGAGGACAGAATTGGGGGGAAAAATGACAGAATAATTTACAGTTTTTTGTTGCAGTGCATGTGCATCTGCTGGGGTTGTGACCTGGTGTGTCAGGTGCACTTTGTCCCATACAGAAGGTGATCTGCCCCCAGTGTCGGCTGGGGGTCACCCATATCCAGGACCTGTCCCAAGTGGACATGAAGAAGGTGCGGCAGCTGGCTCTCATCGACATGACCGCCCTGTGCGACCTTCTGGAGCTGGAGGTCAAGAGGCACAAGACCTGCAAGAGGAGGATGCCAGGTCAGTGCCCCGCTTGCTACAGGGTGGAGCTGTCTGTAGGGGGCGACCTTGTGCTTACGCGAATCTCTCACCCGGACGTGTCTCCCATCTCAGAGGGCGCCCTCTTCGGGGTTCCTCTGGCCATGCTGGTGGAGAGCGATCAGAAGTTGAAGCCCTGTACCTCTGTCCCTCTCGTCCTGCAGGCAGTAAGCACATCCTTCAGGGTGACTCCCACACCAGGCTTTACCAGCTGTAAAAAATGCATAAATATGTACATTTGTATTTAAAGAATCACTCACCTGAGCGACGTGCATAGCTAGCAGTTATATCCCACACAACCTGGTTTTTTGCAGTTTCAGTTTAATATTAATTGCAGTGGTGCTACGGCATTGGCCAGAACGTTGTCCTGCTGGTGGGTGTTGAAACGAAGGTTCGGCCACCAGAGGAGCTCGGTCAGGTGTAATGTGTCTCTCTCACAGCTGCTGTCCTTCCTGGAGAGGAAGGGCATCGACTCGGAGGGCATCCTGCGAGTTCCAGGGTCCCAGTCCAGGATTAAGGTGGGAAACTGCGGCGAAAGTGACATTTTAATTCCTTAACACTGTTTATCTCAGATTCAAAATCAATATGAGCTTCGTTGGCAGAAGCTGACACATATTTATTAATCATAAAGAAATTAAATGTTAAAGAATAAAATGACCTTGTTAAAGAACAGTTTGAAAAGCAACACATTTCCCTCTGCAACATCCCTCCCTTAGCTCTTTCTTTCTATCAATCTGTTTGTTTATCTGTCTTTCATTTACTTATTGTAATCAACCTGTACATATACTAAACAATCTGCCTTTGAAGCTGCTTAGCTAACTGACAAGACAGCATGGTCTACACAGGCCCGCCATTTACATTTTGGTACAGCGCTTGAACACACGGTGGCCACTAGGTGGCAGCACGGTATTTGAGTTTGAGTAGTGGCTACTGCAGGGCTGCTGCATGCCTGCAGACCCCGGTGGCTGTGATAATTCCAGAAAATAAATGAACACTAAACAAAGGGGCGTGATCAGCATGAAATATTTCATTCCACTGCAGCCCTTGTGTTTGTTTGTCTTTTATGTGCTCCAAGATGCTGCAGCAGAAACTGGAGGGCACTTTTTACTCTGGGGACTTCAACTGGGATGAGGTGAGCCCCAACGACGCGGCCGCCTTGCTGAAGAAGTTCATCCGCGAGCTGCCCTCGCCGCTGCTGAGCGCGGAGTACCTCAACACGTTCAGCGCTGTGCGCGGTGAGTCTGCGCCGGCAAGCTACGCCTACATGCGGGAATGTTTTCACTTCTCCGTCTCTGCTTTTCGTTAAAATTACCAAGCAATAGAGAGTAACGAAACGTAGTCAAAAACAAAGAAGCATAGTAAATAATCCAATGATCCTGTACTGGCAGAGCAGTCAGAGAAGATAGACGGAAGGTAATAATGATTAAAAACAAACAAACAATAACAATATTAATAAAAGTTACACCTTGATTGTAAAAAAAATCTTCAATAAGGTACTGAATCACTAGAATTGAGCTAATTTACAATGAATCAGTATGGTTTGTGTTATGTTTCAACACCACAGTAGATTTACATTTGATACCTCAGTTAGCTCTCCTGTTACTCTACACGAGACATCTTTTTTTTACTTTCCTTCGTTAATCTTCTTTCCTCGTTTCCGTCTTTGCTGACGTCACAGAGAGCAAAAAGACAGAAAAGAAGGGACCTCTGGAAATAATCCCCCCGGTTACTTGCAGCGATCAGAAACGGGGATTAACCTGCAGCCTTTGCGTTGTGATACGTCAACATTTAGTATTTCTGGTGTGGCTAGCAAAACAAGACAAGCAACAAAGACGCTAAATTTGCTCTGCTATGCATATCACTTTGTTTAATGTTAGCTAAGATAAATAGCTATAACACCTGCATAAAACCTAGCAAACTGACATGTAAAAATACAATCATATGTAATAATATTTCATTTAATCTCATTTTATTATGAATCGCTAAAACTGTAGCGTATGACTGTCTGTGGATTATTTTACATTTGTTGTAGTAGGCCTACAGAAAAGGGATTGTAGTGACTTGATTCTAATAGAAAGAGCTACTGTCACTCATGTCCCAGAGAATTAGGACACCACTTAAAATATACAAAATGTCATCTTACAGAGATTGACCTACGATACGTGAGGACCGGGAGGTTTTCCCAGCTATTAAAATGCAAGCCTAGTCATCGCTCATGTATGCTGTGTTCCAGACATTCCTGAGCTGAAACAGAAGCTTCACATGCTAAACCTACTCGTTATACTGCTTCCGGAAGCCAACAGGAACACTCTGAAGGTGAGTGTGTGGAGATGACACGGGCTTCATGACAGCACCTCCAGTGGGATGTTCCTCAGGGGCTGCATGTCAGTGAAAGAAACCAATTTCAGTCTTTTATCTTACGCTAAGTTCATTTTTAGCACCAGACGTTGTCCAAAAAAATCCAGCACTGATCAGTTGCAAGTCCTCACTTTCCCATGAATCCCTGGCGTTTGGGTAGGTAAATGGTAGTACACGGGTTGGTTCAATGCTCACTGGGAAATGTTATGAACCTACAAACTACCCCCAGTCATCTGCACTCAAGGAAACAAAACCAAGACCTGTAATCATTTACAAATTAAATGAAATAAGCATTATTTCAAAATGTTGCTACAGTAAATATTGCCGATAAATAATATGTATCTAAAATGAGTCATAAATGACAGTTGTGTGTTTCTCATTCTTTGTTAGAATTACTCTCTAACTGATTCCCACATAAGTGTTACATAACAGGGTTCATTTCATAACGGTGAGTCACCCAAGGTGAGAGAAACAGTTTGGAGCAGCAGTTAAGCTTCTGTGAGAAGAGCAGGAGGCAACAGTGGGCTATGCAGGTCTTTGAGAGCTCTTCTCTGGGCTCCCAAAGAGACGGGGGCTGACTTATGTCCACGTTAGTCATAAAATGTGAGAAACGTAAGCCACGAACGAATGTGTTTTCCGTTTTAAAAATGGCAGAAAGGATCCTCGTCTGATTGAAAAACATGAAACTTTCTTGACCCGAAGTTCGTACAGGCAATAGATTTTGCCGAAATTTTTAAACCAGTAGGATCGCGAGGCGCAATCGGGCCTGTTAGCTTTTTGTTATCCTTGACCTTGTTCCCTTTCTGGAAGAGGAGCATGACGTCACCTCCTCCTTCACTCAGGTGCTCCTGGAGTTCCTCAGTAAGGTGGTGTCCCGGGAGAAGCGAAACCGCATGAACCTATGGGCCGTCTCCACCATCATGGCGCCCAACCTCTTCCTGCACAAGGCCGTCCCCAGCCGGCTGACGGAGGGCATGGAGAAGGGGCAGGCAGAGAGGGCAGCTGACATCATGAGGCTGCTCATCCGCTACCAGGACCTCCTCTGGACGGTAAGGGCGTGCTCCACTGTGTACGGCCTGGCAACCTTATACTTAATGTCAGGCAGGCAATTTTTCTGTGGAGTACCAGAGCTATCCTATAGATCAGGGGTGGGCAGTCTAATCCAAAAAGGGCCGCTGTGTGTGCAGGTTCTAACTGTGGCTCCCTAATTAGATTACTGATTAGAGGGCTGATTGGCTGGAGAGTCCTCACACTTGGGTTTGAACAGCTGACCTAAAGGTTACCCCAAAAACCTGCACACACACCGGCCCTTTGCGGATAAGATTGCTCACCCTGCTATAGATATATACGATTATACCACAGACCAAAATGTTGAAACAACATAAATTCCATGAGAAAAAATATTAATCCCGTTTTCAATGATTTGATACAATGTATGTGCACATTGCGTGTTGCTGCTGAAAGTTCCAGTTTTGATATAGAGTCTTAGGTTGATGCCTCTACTCTCCCCCACCCAACCTGCAAAAACAAAGTTTTATCCATGAGAGCACTCGTGGATAAAACTATTTACTTTAATAATACAACAGTTTATTCTAAGGTTTCCACATAACATGAGGTTTTTTTGAGGTACTTCAAAAAGAATGTATGAGAGAGAGAGGTCAAAAACCCATATGGTCCATCCTACAATGACTAATCACATTATTAATGACTTCTTCCCTTGCAATGCTGACACTCTTAAAGGCACAAAACGTTAAACATAAATCAATATGTAACTTAATAAATTATCACAAGTATATTTAGGCTCCTACAGCTGATAAGTAAATTTAATTGAGAATTTTCTTTTAGATAGCAGTGTTTTGAAGTTATACTTGTACAGAGGTACAGACATTGAAAATATATGAGTTGCATAAGCCATATGGGTCTGGTAGTTGTTGATGTGCTACTGAAGTGTTCAGGGGCAGTGTGTGGCTTGGCGGATTAGGGTTAGGGTTGGGAGGGTGGCAGGTCAAATCCCAGGGCTGACAGAGTGATTTCACTGTTGGGCCCCTGAGCGAGACCCTTAATCAACAGGTGTTCAGGGGACTGGGTGACCCCATCTTCCCAATTCTACGTCGCTTTGGATAAAAAAAAAAAATGGATGTTAAAATAAAAATGTATGTCTCGGGGTCACAGGTCCCCAACTTCCTGATGAGTCAGGTCCGCAAGCTAAATGAGAACAGCAGCCGGCGGTACCAGTTCTACGATAAGCGCATCAAGAACCTCCTGAGGAAGATCCACACCGACAGCCGAGACAAGCCGGAGAAGTCCTCCTCAGAGGCGAGTCTGTCTGTCTCCAGCAGCCTTTGGCTAAGCATTACCACCCAGCGGCCAACAAAACTATTCCCTGAATATGAATTCTCCCCGGTTAAAAACAATTCATATAAAGTCCGGAAGCTGCCTTCTCCAGGCTAGCCTGGGCTGGATGAACCATATGGGTATTCTTAAACCACGTTCTGTAGAACCCTTTAGTGAGGTCCTTTGGGTTCTCCCCTACATCTCCCTGCAGCCCTGCCGAACCGTTAAGATTCAGGTGGGCGACATCTTGAGCAGCTCCATTGAGGTCCACCTCAACATCAACTCGCGCGCAGCAGACCTGCTGGCCCAGGTCCACCAAGACTTGTGCCGCTCTGACAGTGGCAAAGGGCTGAAAAGGTACAGCAGCAGATCTGCGTACATTACATTCCCAGTATTCCTACATCTTAAATACGAAATCTGATGAAACCAGAATGAATAATTACCAATTCTGTTATAACAAAAAAATTCTATTAACTATCTAGATGCTATGCTAATTGAATTAGCTTTACTTAAAAAATCATGCCTGATTTTTCAGTACTTATTCCTGCAGAATTTTTAATTCCTATATGTTAGCAACTAAGGGTTTGACCGCTTGACTTATTCACATATATTGTTGACCATGTTCTCATTAGAAACGGCTGCTTCACCTACCATGACTGTGCCATTTATGAAGTGGGCGGGAACATTGGTAAGTACACGCGGCGCACAGCTGTTGAATATCCCATTTCAGTAGCGAGTGTTCCTCACATCCTGTGAAACGGGACAGCCCTCGCGCACTCTGGTGCGGTACAGTGCAGTGCATTGAGGTGTCGTCATTTCATGCAGGTGAGCACTGCCTGGACCCCAACACCCACCTGCTGGACCTGTACAACAGCAACCCGGGGGGGGAGTGGGTGATTAAGCTGAAATCGGCAACTAACAGAGGCCTCTGAGGACATAGGCAGAAACCCCCCCCCCCCCCGTACTTTGAATCCTGACGTAACTGGTGTGGCCCCACCCCCGCCGCTGGCGTGCGGAGACCGAGTGTGCGGCAGCCCACTAAGGGCGCCTCCAGGCGATGGCGCTGGCGAGACAGGGGGAAGCCTTCTGGAAACAGCTCGGGTGGACATGAGAGGGAGGAGGCTTGGACGTGTGTTTCAAAATCAGGCCGCCGGCCCCAAACCTATACGAGCGCCATGATTTATCGTCACATGTAGAGGAAGGTCCGTATTCGTGAAAATCTTGGACCTCTGCAGGGGGGTGGACAGACAGTCTGAGCCGCAGTTCCTCTGTAGGCTCCTTGTAAGACATTTCTTCTGTTGAAGAAGAACCTTCTTGAACATTAACTGGGACAACGAAGCTGGACTTCTGCTTTCTCCTCTGATTTAACGTTTTTTTTTAAATATTGCCTCGTGCGACTTATTTATGAATGTTGTCAAGAATGTTTTGTGCGGATATTTATCTGCAGAGAAATTCTCACAAATGTGACACAAATACGAAAGTCATTAAGCCCTTATTTTTGCTCTCCTTTCTCGTGTCGTTCATCGTTTGTATTACCTGAGGTTCGTCTTAATCGATGTGTCCTATATAAACCGCATGAAGTGTCAGTATGTATTAAACAGAATCAACTCAATCGGTTGGAAATGTGAATAGCTTTTATGAACCACATGGACTTGTATAGTCTGATGCGAGCTGAATTATAAGCAGTAGTTCTTGTGTGCAGCATCTTATATTAGCGGAACGTGATATATGGTCAACACATGGCGGGATAAATGGCGTTGGGACCTTCCTACAATAAGACTAACAGAGGGCATCCATCAAACGGCTAACTCATTTGCTGTCAGTACACGTATGGAACCAGAATCTGGGATAATAAATTAAATGCATTATGAGTGAATAATTGTATCTGTGATCCGATAAAGCGGGTCGCAGGCGCTGGGTTTTATGAGTATGCTCTGGCTGGGCAGCGTGGGGGACCGTGCATGGCCAAGATGGCCGACCACGCTGCCTGGCCATCGGGCCTCATTACTCAAACGCATCGTTTGGCTGCCCATGGTTTTGGCCCACGGTCCGGTGCTCAGGCACAATGTAGCAGAGAGGCAGCCCCATGCTGATACCACTGATCTAAACTAGGTCACCTTTAGAGCGTTTCCCCCCAGAGGGCAGAGTGTGATGCTGTACCCCAGTAAGCGCCACATGCCACACACACTCCCTCCCCCAGGCATGCGCAGATTTACACAATAACCGGCAGCTAGGTGATGACCTGCCTGTACTCTCTCGCAACACACCCCCCTCCATGGTGCCCTCATGCATGTTCCATGACCCTTATGTGTTTAAACATATAACACACAGAAGACCAAACCTTTTTGGTAACACGAAAAGCTTGCAAAGACTATGTACAATGCAGTATAATCCCTACGATTCCTCATGCACATTGTAATGGAGTTTAAGGGTGGATTTCACTATGTCTGTATTATAATGTATTATATATGCATTATTATGCATAACGGTGTTTCATGATTGTGTCATTGGAATCATTTGCAGGGGGTATCTTTAGGAAGCATTACTCTCCGGCGGCCCCCGGGGGGGGGGGGGGGGGGGGGGGTGGGGGGTGGGGGGGGGGGGGGGGGGGGGGGGGGGTGGGGGGGGGTGGGGGGGGGGGGGTGGGGGGGGGGGGGGGGGGGGGGGGG
>JABFEA020000130.1:1763580-1784306 GCA_019775915.2 Cyphomyrus plagiostoma | reverse complement strand
CCCCCCCCCCCCCCCCCCCCCCCCCCCCCCCCCCCCCCCCCCCCCCCCCCCCCCCCCCCCCCCCCCCCCCCCATAAAAATTAAAACCCGCCCTTCTCCTAAATGACCAAATGAACAGTAGGTGAAGGAGGCTTTGAAAAAGAAGTCTTTCTTTAAAGGTTGCAGGGGGAATCGTTTAGGGAAAAGGAGAGAGCTGCGCCTGACACCAGGACGTGGCGTTATGGCAAAACAGGAAATGCCGAATGTCGGCCCAGCTGCCGTTCATGGAAACTGGGCTTGACATGCGACGTGCGAGTCTCACACTTCCACGGGACTCTGAAGCTCCTGAGAACTGAGAATGAAAGAGATATGAGACATAAAAAAGAGAGGCGGGCATAGAACAGAAAGAATGAAAGTCAGATCAACACGCAAAAAAAAAGACCATCAAAAACATCATAACGCTCAACTAATCTGTGTCCTACGGCTAAGTATTAGTTAATATTAGCAAATATTGTTTTACTGAAGGTTGGACTAGCTTTCCGTTCACAAGGGGCGACGCACGTTAGTCTGAAAGGAGGAGTGCGGTCAGAGAACAATCAGCGCTAATTTCCGGTCATTTCCATAAATAGCCACGCCACTTCAACAAACGGCCCCTGTAACAAGCGGCCAACCAGCCGTAACCATCCAGATCAAGCCACCGATGAGCATTACGCTGCTTTTTAAAAAGCGGAAACAGGATTACTCGCTGTCACACCTGTCCTCGCCCTGCCACTGGGAAACCTGATGGTGCATTCAGAGTGTGAGGCGGGTGGCAGACATCAGAGCACCACGGCTCCAGATTGCTGGCATTATTCTGTCTTTATTAACGGGACGTACTGATAATAGGCACAGAGCATTTCATGAGCTTCCTTTTGTAAGCCAATTAAATCACACACAATAACAAACCTTTAACAGTCAGTGTATAGCTTTTTAGAATATTTTTATTTCTATCAATTTATCGTTATTTTCCTATTCTGACAAAATTCTAGCTCCCTGAACGACTGTAAGAAGCTCACTGCCCTATTGTTTTTGAGGTTTGTCGGCTCCTTAATAGCCTAAATCGTTTTTATTGTGGGGAAAAAAGTGCTAAGTTATGAGTGTCTTATGAATAGTCCTTCAGGAGGGCTGCCACGTTCACTGCAGCCAAACGTAATCTTGGTTTACATGACTGACATACAGGATATACAGAAAATTTACTTGGAATTTTGTCTTCTGTTTCTGCTGCACAGTCTGGCCACTTGTGGCCTTCCAGCGGCCAGCCGAAAATGGATGGAGACCTCTGTGAAAACCCTGAAGTTCAACGCCAATGGCAGCCCTGGGGAGTGGCAAGCACCTTTGCGCCAAAAAACAGACCATTCTAAAGACAGTTCTCAAGCCATTCCTCAGCCACATGGACAGAGGGATGGATTCAACAAAGACCCGGACTGGCCAGGGGGTTGCTGGCTGGGATCTGGGTCGGCTTGCTTTAGAGAGGCCAGCTGAGGCACTGTGGTTGAATACATCATGAAAGTGAAGGTGATAGTTCTACCTTCATCAGAGATCCTTCTGCGAGAAGGAAGTCAGCTATTTGATCTTTGTCACTATGGTTCTAAACACCTTGGTTTATTATTAAGTTTTATTAATAGGCTTTTATTGAGGTTTCATGAGCGTCATTGGTTTGTGTATTTAAATGCAAATGCCTCTTTGTACTTTCCGCCTCCCGTAAGATCGACCGACGTGGCAGAAGCTGATTATATTTGCAGGATCCTCGCTTTCCGCTTCAGCTCTTCCCCTTTTGTCCGCCGACAGGCTCGGCTGGCCTGTTTGCTTGTTTTTTGCGCCCATGGACACACACGGGAGTGGCAGCCTCCTTCTGAGTGTTTCAAAACAGAATAAGTAGCCAGTCTATCCACAGCACTGAAGCTGGGCATACTGGGACCATGACCGATGTCCCATAACCTACCATCAGGAACCAGACTGAGTGGGTAAGAAGAATCGATTCAAGCTGCTGCCCGACCTCACAGATGATGGACGGAAGATGGTGGGAACCAAGAGAGGGTTTGCTGTGAGGACCCAAACATACTCTGAGCGTCTGCATCCTAGGAAAAAACTGGCAAGCTGAATAATTACCCGCTTACTTTTCGCCTCATCTCTCCCCTTTTCAAAGCCTGGCTCGTGTGAAAACATCTCATCGTTTTATATTCCCTTGCATTTCTAAGAAAAGGCTCACATCTGCCGAAGCGCACAAGAATGTCTGGTATGGGAACAGCACCACGTTAGACAGAGAGTCCGGAACTTGACTGGAACTTTGAGGTAAGTCCCGCTCTTCAAGGCGTTTGTTGAGGCGGCTGGGTCTGCACACGGCGTTCTTGAAAGGAAGACGATAAAGCTGTGGTTTCCATGGGGACGGGATGGGGTGTGCCGACGTGCACAATGCTGCAAATGGGGTACTGGAGGGGTGCAGAGAAATCGAAGCGGCACCATCTCAGGAAAAGAAGCCGCGGTGAAATGGAGCAGGCGAGACGACGGCAGAGGCAGCCGCCGTCCCCTGACTCAGGTCCCCAAAGCAAACTGCAACCCCCCAGCTCAGCGTATGAGCAGTGATGAATGGAGTGGTGATTTCCCCCCTGCAAGAGAAAGAATATTGAATTCACTATCGGCCGCTGTCTCAGACATTCAGCTTTCCTGACCGAAACAAGGACTCTGGATTATAAAGAACAATTTTCATCAAGTCAAGTGCTCCATCTTTTCCCAATCTTGTCAAAAAAGACATTTTTGTATGAATGTCCTCCTGGTTTATCTTACTGTATTACAAAAATGGTGGCTTCATTTATAAATATAGTAATATGCACTCACATTTACCATATATATTAGCATGTGCCGCTGTGTGTGCATATGGGGCGAGGGGGGGGGGGCGATGGCTGCTGGATAAATGGAGGAAGAGACTGACATACAGATGTAGCCGTGCTAAAAAAGCTGGCATGTCTTCCTGGTTCAAAGGTCACAGTGTCTGCCAGGTGCTTATGGAAAATTAATTATAGCCATAAAATGTTTACTGGCAAATATGGCATTCTCAACCTCTGTTATTTTTTTCATTGTCATTACATTTCTGATAACAGGACAAGCAGTTATGGAAAATGGAGGGATGATTATTACTATCCATCCATCCTCTAAACCAACTTGAACTATTCAGGGTCAGGGGGGTCTAGAACCTATCCTGGAATCTATAGGAATGAGGCAGGGAATAATCCATGACAGGTCGTTGATTCTGCACAGGGCAAACAGCCGCACCTTTCATATCCATGGACAATCTGGTAACTTCAGCTCACCTTAGTGTGTTTCTGGACTGTGAGGGGGACTGGAGAACCCAAACGAAATGCTCATGGGAGTTTTACTTGCACAAAACTGTTCTGAGGGCAGAAGGAAAAATGATTGGTTCTGAGAAATTACCAATAAAATCGTAGAAGAGGTGGGTCCAAGCAACTAGTGGAGGCTGGACCAACACAACTGATTGGTAGATCCTGCCTTCTCTAGTTGCTGGGACACACCTCCTCTACAATCTAATTGCTTATCTATCTGAACTAATCATTTTTCGTTTTGCCCTCAGAACATTTTTGTGTAAATAAACCCCCCATGAGGAGAACATGTAGACAGAACCAGAGTGGAGAGTCAAACCATGTTCTCCAGAAGTGTGAGACAACAGTGCTAAACACTGCAACAACATGTTGTCCCACATAATAATAATAATAATAATAATGAAGATGATATGATGACAATTATTTTTATCATTATTTTTATTGCTGTTCTTGTTGTTTTTGTACTACATTGAGAAGACAGTAGATGAGGAATGAACCTCAGTGGCCTTGCTGGTTGAAAGGCTGCTATGGAGAGCATCTACAGGGAGGTGACATCAGCCTGAAAAAAAAATAAAAACACATGGACTCATCTGTTAATCTTCACTGAGGCACCAGGCCGCTTTCGCACAATGTACTGTGTGATTCTGTTGCTTCTTATAATTCCACTTCAAACAGCCAGCGCTCGTAAGGAAAAGACATGCAAACCTGACCTTCTGAGCCAACCTCCTGTGAGAAGGGGCCCCACGTTTTTAAAGGTCAGAGACGCTGAGGGGCCCTCAAAGGGGACCACCAGCGCTCCACTGTGCCCGGGGGCCAAGGGGCTGTTTGAACAACGCGGCTGTGAAATCAGAAAGCAATTTCTGTGGAGCTCTGGAAACAGGCAGAGCTGCCCTGAGGGGTGGGGCTTGATGGAGTATATAAGAGTTAGATATTGACAGGTTTGTCTGGGGAGTGTTTACAGCTGCCCCGAGTTGCCCTAAGGGCACTAAGCGGCACGTGGGGTAAGCAGCAACACCTGAAGGGGTCTGTAAATGCTGAACTTTAACAGGTGACAAGATTAGACATACATGTGAGGAAGCAGGGGAAGGGGTTTGATTAAATGCAGGAGCATGCTGATATGTTCCGCAAGTAATATCAGACATCCGCCATTCAAAGGGGAGTTTATTGTCAATGGTGTTGCTTTGCAAAGTGATGGCGGCCAGGCAGAGTGAGCACCAGGCAGAGTGAGCACCTGGAATTGCGATCCAATTTCAGAAAAGTCTCTCCTGGCAACAGAGGTCCACTGATTTTTTTTTTTTTTTTTTTAACGGCATCTCCTAGAACAACAAAGGAATCAATAGCAGTGGCTGTTCAGTTACGGCGTGCGACGGGTGGCTGATAAGCACCAGGGCTGTCCTGAGTGCGATTGTGCAGCTTGACAATGGCAGTTAATGACGTCCATGAGATGGGGGGGGGGGGGGGGTGTTGTTAGGACAGGGGAGATGCACGGCAGCCACGGCTTTGAAAGGAAACCTACTTCAGCCATAGTCCCAACCAATGGCAAGAGACCTCGATGTTTTCCAGTCCTGATGGCTGCAATTAAACCACCGGCTCCACTAAAAGCGGATGTCGCACTACTGAGCCAAAAAACCTTTCAAACAGGTTTTTTATGGAGTCAATAGAACGAGCTTTGCATGTCAATGAATCACTCAGGAGTAGAAATAGGCAAAGCACACTAGTAAATGTAAGCGTTACGCTACTCCCAACAAGGGTTGACGGCAAATTTAAGGAAACAATGACTTACTGTACTGTTATTTTCCCTCACAAAAGTTACATCAGATATCATGTTCTCTTTCAGCCATATGGAGCAGAAGGCATGCATGAAAAAAAATGGTTTATTCACAGCCAAGTTAAAAATTCCTGAGGGTAAATTTAATTCAATAAATTTATAGATTTTCAATAAGCCCTTCTGATCGCTTTCAGGCGTGTGACTTTTATGTGCACAAGTAAGTGTCATTGACGGAAAAGGAATGTAAATGTCAGAAGGGGACAGCAGAGTCTTTGGTGAGCCCGATAAAAGTAATTTTCGTTGTTACTGTGCAGTGTGATGGCATAGCACAGCCTGCGAGCGGTGTCTGGTTCTTTGGCAACACACACACACACACACACATACTAAAACTCCGTGCATATTTGGAAAGGGAATCAGTTGCAACTCCTCCACCATTAATATTTCATAGCTACAAAGTAGCTCAACTCAGTTCCTGGTGTAACGCTGGCACGTACGATTTAACGAAGAGACATGCACACATACATATGAATAGACTCATTTTCTTGAAATATAATTAATAATGTCTCATTTACTTTTGAGCTTTTTGGTTTGTGTCATTATAATGTCCATCCATCCATCCATTTTCCAAACCGCTTATTCTGCTGGGTGGCGGGGGGTCCGGAGCCTATCCCGGAAGCAATGGGCACGAGGCAGGGATCAACCCTAGGCAGGGGGGCAGCCCATCGCAGCATTATAATGTCTCCCATGAAAATCAGTCACACAGGTAGCAGGGAAGGAAACACATTTTAACATTCAAGTTGCCGGTTTCTGTGAATGATGATATATACCCGCAGTTATGTATTTAAAAAAGGAAGCTTCTTTGGATGAAAATGTCATCGATGCAGCATTACTTTGAAAACGTATAACATACTGGTGGAGTTTGGACCCTAGGGGCGCTCACCCTTTTTCTGTAGCATCTTCCTACAGTAGCGGCAACTAGGTCTCCAAAAAAAATCCCCAGCTAAATATTAAATCCGATAAACATTTTTTTCTTATCACCTGTATTCACTGAAATGTTAAAGTGCAGCATTAGTCAGATCAAATAATGTTGCAGCATCCAGAGGAAACGGGATAAGGAAAATTCTCACGGCTGCACAACTGAGCGTGGCCAAGGTCGTAGGTGGTCATTTCTGTCTTCGTGACGTCACGTTTTCTTCCTGACGAAAAAAAGCACGAGAAGTTTTGCTGATCCAGCATAGCTGTGCAGCAAAGGCAGAAACCAAAACGTGACCTATGTAGGGCCCTGGGCAACAGCTGAAGATAGTACAATTTACAGGCCCACCAGGCAAAACCTATAGCTGAACCTAGAAATGTTATTTTGGTGTACGGTGTACAACACTGAACGTTATGGATTGAAAATTGATAAATGGCCACAGGACAATTACTTTGTATCAAGCTGAAATTAAGCTAACGTTCTGTTAAATATGCCTATTTTAAAAAACCTTAAAAGAGAATAACGTCAATTGAAGGGTCTGCTAACAGTTAGAATGTAATTAGTCTGTATACTTCTAACTTAATATACAGGCGTTTTTTTTCATTGTACATTTATTAGTTTTTCTCATAATCATTTTTTTAAGATTGGTATCTTTTTTGAAAGATATATTTGAAATGAGTTTATATTTTAAACACCCTTATATGAAATTGAGAAATCCCAGTGCCTAGCGGCTGTCGTACATTCGCTTTTAGAAATGACTTTTTTCACATTTTATTGTAGCGAGATTATCGGATATGTTAACTAAGTAGGCCTACATTTTTAATGCTGTTGTTTTTTTGTTTTTTATTTACTTCCCTTCTAGATTAATGAACACTAAATAATTACATACTGTATGTTTTTGAATTCCATATTCATTATCGATGGCGGTAATGGGTCTAATAATAGAAACAGATTGCTTTGCTGATTGAGTCGGCCTCAAGCCGCTAGCCCCGGGGCCGTGCTGCTGCGCCCGAGTTTGCGCTGTCCCCAAATAAAATGGGGGAAGGCAATTACAATGTTAATCGGTCACAGCGGGGGAGGCATGCGGTGGGGGCGGTGAAAGGTGATAAAGTGAGTCGAGTCACTTCAGGTTAACAGCGAGCGGCGTCTGGGGAGAAGCCCAAGGAACCCGGCAACAGCAACATGCCACTTATCGGCAGGGAAAAGAAAAGTCCCGATACGATCTTTCTTTCTCTCTCTCTCTCTCTCTCTCTCTCTCTCACACACACACACACACACACACACACACACAATCCGAATGCGTTCGGAACAAAATAAACAGTTCATCGCCATGACTGTAGCATCGACCGTGACGTACCATGAAAGCTTTCATGCCTGTATACCTTTTGTCTGATATTTGGTGAGCCTTTACACGCAGCTGCCCACACAGTAAATTTATGCTCGTCTATGCCTTCTGACAGGACGGATGGCGCAAACGCGTGTGCTTAAATGGCTGCACTGACTGGTTGGCAAAGCGGTAGTGCAACGTTTATTAGCCGGCCAACCACAAACCACTTCATACACCCCTCCTGGGGCCTCATAATAAGCCATTAAACAGGCGCATTAGGATAAATGAAAAGGCTTTTAAGCATTTACCACAGGGCCACCTGGAAATCTCTCTGGGGGAGGAAATGTTGGGATGACATGGAAAGGTCCATTTAAATTTTTGTGGTGGGCTTATTCCGTGTTTGGTCACCTAAAAATCGTACATATATATGAGCTTTGAACGATGGTCCTAGTATTACAGCTTATTTTGCATACACAAGGATGCCTTAAAAACTCGCGTGTCTGGTATTTTGTGTTATTAGATTTTGGTGTATAAAAATGAATAATTAATAATAAAATGCAGTGTCTGTAGAGTAATAAATAAAAATGCTATGTGCATGCAAAGTATCACATGCAGAATGATTTCGGTGAATCTGACAATCACCGCAATTCGCCGTGCGAGCGGCTAATCAGCACAATAATGTCCCGGTGATTGTGATGCTAATGCTAATGCATGCGGAGAGGCCGCAGCAAAGGCTTGGCTAATTTCCCTCCCCCGCAGCCCCCTTGAGACGCCGCGTGTCTTTTCAGTTTCGCCTATTAATTGAAGTGTGTTATGTGTTATTTTCCGCCTCGCTGGGTTGTCAAAGCCCCCCAGCCAACGAATCCAGGCATAGGTTAAAGGAGAGGGTAAGAAACAGAGAAACAAAACGCGGGGAGAAGTGGAATCCCCTCTATTTTAGTGAATCGATTTATACAGAAACGAAACTTTTGTTTGTTCATTCGTGGATGCTTACATATAGAATTTAAAAGTCATTAAAAAAAAAAAATGAAACAATTGAACGAGTTTTCAAAGAATTGACAGCCTACGATACAGATCTGTAAAATTCCGACAAGGCAATAGCTGACCAATCTGATGTGTTATTGTAGTATTTTCGCTAACACGGGGTAGTAGATACAATACAGATTGGTTGGTTGCTGTCACTTATTATTTCTTTAGAGTTACTGCAGTGGGTACATTTTAGTCTGGTTATTTTCTGATATCCAAAACAATGGTCATTGCGTCAAACGGCAGTTTCTAGGATCTCAATGACGTCGACATTAATGCTGCAGCCATAATCCATGCCATAGCAAACACAGCTGTCGGAACACCTTTCAGAATGTAGGACAATCCTTTCTGAGAAGAAAAGAAGATGTTTCTGAAGACCACAACACAAACACAAATTTGCATATTGCTTAATCTTCCAATAATCATGCATTTGTATGTTAGGTTTTTGGTAAATGTAGTACTTTTGTGATATAGGCTGTATGTGTGTGTGTGTGTGTGTAGGTATATATATATATACACACACACACACACACACACACACACACACATCTCTGCAGCTTAGTAAGTGACGCGCTATGTGTGAAGCTAATTAATTATCATTCTCTAGTTCGGAGAGACACCGAGCCTGCCAGCCGTGCTCAGATTCACCCAAGTGTGTAATGGGAAAGGGGGCAGAGCAGGCTGTGAGCAAAAGAGGGCAGAGGGAACGGAGAATGAAGGGTTGGCGAGAAAGGGATCAGATTGGCTATGGTTATGATTGGCATTAAAACACACAACATGGCTTGCAGACCGTAATCAGAATACCCCGCGCTTTGTCGCAGCACCTTAGATGCATGTCTCTTGTGATAACGTGCCTCGCGAGGAAAAAGGACACCGAGAAGGACAAGCGGACAACGGCTTGATTGACCGAAGTCGGTAGTCAGTCTCTATAGGTTGGTGACAACAATGTGCAGAGAATCCTCCCAGGACCAGACAGCTGACCCCGCACTGCCCTCGCTGATAGGTAATAAACTCTGTGCAATGAGCGAAGAAAATCATCAGTTCCACCCCGGCGAACTGCATCAGCTCTTCGCACCTTTACTCTAAAATACGATCTCTTGCTTTCACACGAATCTACGGTCAATAATATGTCAGAAGCGAAGATGATCCAACAGCTGTGTACTAGATAAAATTAGTTTTCTTCAAGGTAAACTAACATGCGCACGGTAATGTGTTAGTATTTAAACGGACGTACATATTTACAGCTGAAAGAGCACGACGTAAAATGTAACTGCTGAATGTATATAGGCAATTTTAGCAATATCAATTTGGGGTATCTTTGGGTAGGGAAAATGTACAAACACCATGCGGAGACCGCGTTTGAACCACGCGATATTTTCTGGTCATTTAATTAAAAACTTAAGTAACTTGATTCAAAATATTACCCTTTCAGAAACTGTCAATATAACTAAAGCATATGCTTAATTTCCTATTCGGTAAATAATTCCAAAAGAAGACGAATAAACGCATTTCTCTCCATAAGAATAAGAAATAGGACAGGACATGCACGAAAAATATGTAGTTTCAATATGGATAGGGTAAATACACATTTTCTAACAATGCTGTGTTATTAAATATTTCATTTCTGTGGATAGTTCATAAAAATGAAGGAATAACCGGAACGGCTTGGAGTTCATGCACGCGCATCCATCTGCGGCTCTCTAGCGGAGTGGCACTGGCACGGAAAGACAAAGCATTAAAGCACTCAAAAGACAGGAGCCTGCCGAGCTGTTAATCTCAATTCGACTTTTTATCCCTAATAATCACGCAAACGAGCCCGTCGCAGCGTTCCCAATGACATTATAGAGAGAGTCAGCTAAAACCATAATTACCTAGGTATAGGATCGGTGGGAGAAACCAGAGATGTCTGACAGCGTCCGAAAGCTGTCAAAAATTGTGAGGTAGGCCTATGTTCTGTGAAGCTGGGATGTAGATTTTCACGTATGGTGTTTCCATTTTTAAGGTTTTATGCTGGTTGACAAAAATAGTATGTCACACGTGAAAGTGCATTTTATATAAAATACTGAAAACGTGACACTATTACAGACATGATTCTAAAACTATATTATACAATAAATCAAATTTGCATAATGTTAATTCCAACAGAAATGCAATTACTATTGTTTTGTTTAAGTAAAAATATTATTATTGTTATTACTATTATTATTATTATTATTATTATTATTAGTGCTTTTCATGTACTAGATGGACTATGTGAATTGATTTCCGACAAAATGTCCTCTGTCTCCAGCCTCTTTCTGCCACGGCGTTTCTTTTCTTTTTGTGATTGTATTTTTACGGCGTATTAAATCAGACAGTCGTACGTATCGTAGGGGGTCTGTATTCTGCTGATAACGTTCCGTCCCATTAACCCTTTCGTTAACTACGCACTCAGTATTTTTTTTTCGGCATTTTAGACTACACTGTTTTTTTGTCAGAGAATGAAAGAATGTTAAACATTTCTAATACAATCTGCGAAATGAGTTTTGGAAGCGAATTACTTATTTTTAAATGCGGTAAAATTTGCATAGGACAGGCGGTGTATCAAAAAGCTTTTCCTGAAATGACCGGCGGTATTCTTTTGGTCGCTGTCCCCTGTGTGGTGCTGAACAGCGGTGCCGAATTCTGAAATGCTGGAATGCGCCCCCCGTCCACGCACCCTTTAGAAAACATTTCCACGAGTAAATAGGAATCTCAGTATGCCTGTCTGTAATATCGATGACAAACGACAAAGCAAAGTAGTATAGTTGCGTAGATAGCTGGAAAGAAGACATGAAATAAACGCCGAATGACTGAAAATATATGTATACGGTATACGTTTGTATTATTCCAACAACGTCATATTATCATTCTATATAAAATATTGACTGTTCATTATTGATGAATAGTTGAAATCGCAGTTTTGGTTTGAAAAAAACTTTGATAGTATGTCGTCAACTTAAAATTTAAAAATTCTAGCTCTTTCCTGCCGCACTGGTTGTCTTGAAGACGTATTGCACATAGCGATTGTGAAAACGATTGTGGGAAAGTATTTATCTAAATTGTTATCATCCTAGCCGTCGTTAGGTTCGGTCACCGAGGGCTGTAGCCCCGAGCATTTTAGCCCGATGCCAATCTTCCTTCAAAGAAAACGTCAAGGTCCGGGTAACCTTGACTTAGCCCCTGATTTTTTTTTTACAATAACTATAAACGCCCCTGCTTCTCATGAAGTAGCCTATGTGGTGACGTATCTGATGAAAATAAAATAGAATGTCCTCTTTACAACTGAATTAACGCATTAGAGTGTACACTCGATTTTAACTTAAAAAATCAAATGGTGTCATCAATGATCATTTATACTTCAATTAAAATGGGCCTTTTAAAGTTTAACAATAAAATAATTAAACACAAACACATTGCACGGTATTAAGAGGAATGCTCAAGAGAGAAAAAAAAAATCCGACTGCTTGGTTGGGTGACCTATTAATCGGTACGCGCCAATGGGTGAGGGGCTCATTCTCAATTAGGACGGCATTGTATACTGCCAGCCCGTCGGTTTTGTGCGAGCACGCGGGCGTGCTTCGAAATGTTGCGTCTGCGTTACGCAATGGAATCGAAGACAAAGGATGTAACCGGTACAACGTGTACACAGAACATTTACTTAAAGATAAACTGCAGAGTACATAATAAACAGTGATAGAACGAAATCATAGTTAATCGTCGGTCCGGGGTAATTGCATGTCTCCAATAATCACAGAAATCGTTATAAATACAGCATTACGGTTAAAACTAAGGAACTATACAAAACAGCCTGTGCATATTCTCGGGGAACACTCTTAGAAAAAAATATGTAAGATATTTTTGTTATGGGCCTACAAGAATACTACCATATAATATACAGCGCAAGCAAGACTGGCAATCCGGTAGGGAAATGTCGAAAATGCAAGACTGTATGTTTACCTTAAAAATGTTCAGTCTTTTAAATATCTATCCAAATTGGTTTTCAAGGACTTCGGACTTATTCTTTGTTGTATAAATTTATGCTGCTAAAGTTCTAAAACATCGTTTAGAATAGGCCTAAGTAAAATAAAAGAAACGTGTTGTTTTAATGGGCATAAATGAGTCCGTGCTGTATACCTTTCTCATTGCATTTCTTGCGATACATTTAGGCCTGATTCTTATTTGCCTGTGAGGGGAAGTCAATAAAATGAGAAATTAAATTTACATCCAAAGATTAAAGAACACCCGGTCTACGAGTATCTCCCACCGACAAATAGAAACACGGTGGCATAACATGGCAGACAATTATTACGTGCAATAGTTTTTTGTTTGTTTGTTTGTTTTTCACTTAACGTTTTATGTTTTAAAATATCCCGTTGAAAACAATGGCATCTATTTATTGGTGTGGAACAATTCTATTACATTTTTATCTCCAACCTCTTCATATAGAACCAGATCATAAAATGATCTGTTTTGAGAAATTGAAACAGCCGTTTTCTAAGACAAAACTGATACGAGATGGAAAATAGCTGCCTTCAACTAATATGGTCGTTGGAAAAATGCGCGTCTTCTTCGCCTAATGAAACCAGACTTTAAAAAGCATTTTAAAAGGTGTCATGCGGGCAATGGGAACAGGAACATGAGAATAAAGGACCGACTGTAGTGTCGGCATTAAAGTAAAATCAGTAAGTCAGCCCGATTAGGGGATGGGTCAGCCTTTTCCGTCTCCTTATATATAAGCAAAGTTATGCGCGATAGGAGCATCAGAATGTCATTGATTGGGTGCTGGAATAAATATATTGCAAATGACTATAGGGTGGAGAGGGTTGTAGTGACAGGAAGCGCCTCCCCCAGAAATGCAGCAAATCTCTCCTCTTTCCAGCGGTCCGGGGTGGCTGCGAGCGGGGGGCTGGAGACGTGCCTCGCAAAGTGGAGTCTTTGCATTGGCAGGCTGATGGTGACACGTGCCTTATCCTCGCCTCCCCCAGGCTCTACGCTACCGCATTGGCATCAGTGACGGCTGAGGGAAACCAACTGTGGGAGCGCTGCCGCTTACGACCATAAGGGAAAAGCCAATAAACAAAAATACAACCGATATTAGCAAAAAAAGAAGAAGAAAAGACCTGAAGGTGTCGCCCATTGCAATTACGCGCCATAATTGCTCCTTTTGAGTTGGTTCGTATAGTCTGACTTTGCCATTTATAATTTCTTTGTTTTGGTTCCCAGAGATATACTGTTGAAAACAAGATGCAAGAAGTCGGGGCACACATCTGAAGGTGACATGAAACAGGGGATTACCAAGAAAACGCACTATTTTCGCAATAGCTGGAGATAACAACTGAAAACTTCAATCCGAAAGGCTTTCGAAGACGTCGTGGTGTCATTCGCATGGTGTTACTCTGGATCAAATCTCCAGTTTCAAGAAAAAATTGTAATTCATTATTGAACGCATATATTTAGGAAAAAATAATATATACATTTAAAGTCGGAACCATGGCGACGTTAATCCGAAGCAAGATTTCCAATAAGCTATCCAATGCGGCTAATACGGTGTCCAATAAGTCACAGGCTAAAATGAGCGGGATGTTCGCCAGAATGGGCTTCCAGGCCGCCACCGACGAAGAGGCGCTGGGTTTCGCTGCCTGCGATGATTTGGATTATGACCACAGACAAGGACTGCAGATGGACATTCTCAAGACCGACGAGGTAGGAGGAGAGGGCGGTGGAGACCTGGGCGACGGCACCATCGAAGGGGACAGCCATTACCAGAGAGACGGCACTGGTCCCCCGCCTTCCTCTTCCAAAGACGGTGGGGTATGCGACGAGTTGGGCGGCCAAGACAAACCCAAAATCACAGCCTGGGAAGCAGGCTGGAACGTTACCAACGCGATTCAGGTAAAGACACGCCACTGAATAGATTTCTGCCAACCAGCTTCTGCACTGTCAAATTTAGCCTGCATGAACTTTCATTATTTTATTTTTAGACCAGAGATCCATTTCGCATTTGTTAGCAACTTTCAGTACAAATTAACATAAGTTTTAATTACATTAAATTGTAAATTGCATTTGAGAGCGACTAGCATGGTATTGTTTCTAAAAGCCAAGAATTGAAATATAGAGCTCAGGAGAGTAAAGAACACCGTTCATTATATCCCCTTGAGAAGATTCTGTCTCGGGTGTTATTTTACAGTATGAAACCACTGCCTTCAATGTTAATTTTATTTTAAAAATTTCGAGGTACGAATTTTCGATATTGATATGCTAGGAGTTGATTATCTATAAAATGTATCTTGCGTTATGTTGTTCAGATAAAGAAAATAAGAACTTTTTCGTTTACTAAAGGCGAACGCAATCAATCCATTCCTGTATATTTAATTGAAAAAAAAATTAGACACGACCGATAATTCATAACTGGTTTTGCATTTGATTTTAATTATTTGTTAATTATAGTTAACTATTTAACTGTGGTAGAGACGAAAAGCACATTTATAATTTTGTTGATTAAATTAATTGAACGAAAAAGAAGTTTTAAAAAGGAAAAGAAATTACATAATTAGGTTTCTGAAACATAGCATCAACTGTTTCACAACATAAATGGTGGAAATATCGAATAAAATAGATATTCCGTAAATGCGTATTTGAACGTGACGCCCTTCGCAAGGTCATACATAAATTAATGATTTGAATTTCTTTAAGGGTACAAGAGCTGGAAAATGTGCGTGCAACGAAATACTGCCATTAAGTTTATGAAATGCACATTCCAGCATTTCCAAGAGTTTTTTCCCTTGGCTGACAATATCGTTCATGAAATGTTACGTTTCTCAGTCTTCGTTCTAGCCTTCGTTCTCTACAACGGCGGTCACCGTTACGTCACGTCGAATCCCCCAGAACTTAAAATATGACGCAAAAAACACACCAGGCAAGCGGGCGGAGCTCTAAGGGGAAAATAAATAAATAAATAAATCCTATTTTAATCTAATATATAATATAATTTAAAAGATAAATTACTACGAGATAAATCAAACTGAAAAGCATTTTCAACAATTTTATTCTTTTTAATTCATTGAAAATTGTTGTGTACAAATCTCGAAAATTAGTCTTTTTTACCAGAAGTATGAGGTAAAAGGGAGATATTTCCAAAAATCATAGGAGCAATATCCTGGTTGGTATTGTTCTTTATGGTTCTAGTGAAATCACAGTGTCGGGCTGACTGTTTGCGTCTGCATGTCGCTGTTTCTGTGTCTGTAGGGGATGTTCGTACTGGGGCTGCCCTATGCCATACTCCACGGTGGATACCTCGGATTGTTCCTCATCATATTCGCTGCAGTCGTCTGCTGTTACACTGGGAAAATCTTAATCGCCTGTCTGTATGAAGAGAATGAGGATGGAGAGCTGGTGCGTGTGAGGGACTCCTATGTGGACATCGCCAATGCCTGCTGTGCGCCAAGGTTCCCCAGTCTAGGCGGCAGGGTGGTGAACGTGGCCCAGATAATTGAGCTGGTGATGACCTGCATCCTATACGTGGTGGTCAGCGGAAATCTCATGTACAACAGCTTCCCCAGCCTTCCCGTGTCGCAAAAATCCTGGGCCATCATCGCCACGGCTGCGCTCTTGCCGTGTGCCTTTCTCAAGAACCTTAAGGCTGTTTCCAAATTCAGCTTGCTCTGCACACTGGCCCATTTCGTCATCAATATCCTCGTCATAGCTTATTGTCTATCCAGGGCCCGAGACTGGGCCTGGGATAAGGTCAAGTTCTACATCGACGTCAAGAAATTCCCCATCTCCATCGGGATCATTGTGTTCAGCTACACATCACAGATCTTCCTGCCATCACTGGAGGGTAACATGCAGAAGCCAAGCGAGTTCCACTGCATGATGAACTGGACCCACATCGCAGCCTGTGTCCTCAAGGGCCTGTTCGCACTTGTGGCTTACCTGACCTGGGCAGATGAAACCAAGGAGGTCATCACAGACAACCTGCCGTCCACTATACGGGCCGTAGTGAACCTTTTCCTGGTGGCAAAGGCACTGCTGTCGTACCCGCTGCCATTCTTCGCCGCGGTGGAGGTCCTGGAGAAATCCCTCTTCCAGGATGGTGGACGGGCAGTCTTCCCAGATTGCTATGGTGGCGATGGACGCCTGAAGGCCTGGGGTCTCTCGCTTCGGTGTGGCTTGGTGGTCTTCACGTTGCTCATGGCCATTTATGTTCCACACTTCGCCCTCCTGATGGGTCTCACTGGAAGCCTGACAGGAGCCGGCTTGTGCTTTCTGCTTCCCAGCCTCTTTCATCTGAAGCTTCTCTGGAGGAAGCTACTGTGGCACCAAGTCTTCTTCGATGTCGCTATATTTGTAATAGGGGGTATATGCAGCATTTCTGGCTTCATTCATTCAATGGAGGGCCTCATAGAGGCATACAAGTATAATATACATGATTAACAAGGACTGGATGAAAACATCACTGAAAATAACGCCATCACAGGTTTGCGTCCCTCATGTGCTGAACCCCCACAGCAATTCACAAGTGGAACACGCAAATTCGCACACAAACATGCACAATACCTATAAAAAATGATTCTCCTTGGATTTTCTGTTGAGTAAAGGGTTTACAACTAGGGAATGCAAAATGTGAAACGTGCTTATGAAGCTACACTTTGGAACAGGCATAGTTCATCTTTGCATCGTCATATTAGTTGTTATTTTCATGAAACATTCTACCTGATGCAGCACTGAACTGTGAAAGTAGAGAAAAAAAATGATGTCACATGACGCTATATTATAATTAAATGGGCTTTGACATAGTGGTAACTTCCTGATCTTTAGACTCAAATAGAGATCAGATTTGTGTTAATATGATTTCCAAGTCATCTGGGTTTTTGTACTTCCCAAATCGAAATTAAGGCAATAAAATCAGACAGGCAAGATTATTCTATATTAATGCAAGTTACAGATGTATTTAAATAGAGGCTGAAGATTTGAGAAGGCCATCATATTTGTAAATAATAATTTTGAAAATTGTAAGGAAAAATACATAGATGGTTGTTGATCTTTTCTTCTAAAAAACAGTTGCAGTTGTCAAGCCCTTCCGACCAGAAATATAGAATTAATAAATTAGCTAAATGAGAGATCAAACTGAATTAAATGATTTTAGAATGTTACATAGCCAAATAGTGCAATCTGTCCTTCTGATAATTGTAATAAGGACTGTAATCATTGCACATTATTTTTATTAAGAGGAAATAATGTACACAAACGTGAACTATGCATCTTCAATCTTCATGTATTTCAAACTAATCTGAAAAATATCCAGCAGGAAATCAATCAACGCCCAGAATTTTACTTAGTGTAAAGTACTTGAGAAAACAGTGGTAAATTCTTTACATTGTCAAACCTAAACAGATTAATAAGTTTAATTTTTAAATAAGTATATAAATAATGAAGCAACTAACAAAAGAATATATGATGATATAATTAATACTAGACAATATGCCTTCAGTAAGCTATATTACTAAAGGATTATTGCACCCCTTTCGCCCCAGGTGGAAAAAGAAGAAATTTAAAACAGGGGTAGTATTTTAAAACATTTAATAATTTATGAGAACCTTAAGATAAAAGAATTTTATCATAAATTCATAAACTAGTCTATGAATACAATGTCCTACCCGACATGTGTTCTCGCACCAGTTCCGTATGCATTTTTCCAGTCGACAAGATGAACTTAAATATTTAATGTTCCGTAATTCAATTGTTTGGGTCATAAATTCTGAAGTTTAATTTTTAAAATGAAGAAATGAGGACATTTTTTCATTCTGTGCAATCCAACAGGTCCTGTGGAATTGTTATAAGCCGTATGTGTAGTGTTATTGTGGTTTCAAAAAGATGGAATGTATATCACAAAAATCGTAAACATATATTGTGAAAATAAATATATTGAAAAATAAACGTGAACTAATATTGTACTTACTGTGTTTTGTTTGTGTGACAACAACGGAATCGGTACAAGATATGTATTTTTCCTTTATAAATAGAATAAAATCTGAAACACTATGGAGAAGAAAGATTTATTTTTTTAAGTGAGCAAGACCTTGTTTCAAATGTCATCGTCGTGGTGACAACACAAATAGCGCAACATTATAGCGTAAAACAAGTAAAAGGGGAACTTATGAAAATGCGATCAACCATAAGTGTCAACATTTCACAGTACCAAATGTGGATACGAATATATCTTCTGGCTTTCCAGGACAATAATTCAGGTAGGGTCGTGGTGTTCAAATACTCGAAAAACGGAGTATTTCTGTGTACTGAGATTGTATATGAAGACGGAATGGAGATAATCAAAGGGCAAACGTGGCACCAACCAGTAAATCCGTGTATATTTGTAATTAAACATCTAGCATAACTTTTGTGTTAACGTGTCCCTTATCAGCATCTGTCAGGCGGGGATTCTCTGCCCAATGGCAGCTTATTCATATGCCAGATAAGAAGGATTCCCTCCTGGAGCGCCGATTTAGATTTTATCAATTGTGAAATCATGAACGGATGAATGAGCAGTCCTGCTTGTACGAAATAAAGCATTCATATGGCCCGTTATTTTTATGCACCACATGCCATATTTTATTAGTCCAAAACCATTGCACGACTAAAGTTAATTACGTCCCATTGAATATGGAACAATAAGCATCTTCTTTTATGAATAACCTACATTGAAATATTCAATAGGACGAAGGTTGTTCAAAATGTGGATATATTAAATTCAAGCAGCGTTAAAATATATTTTCTGACTGCAACTGTAGAAATGTTTGTAGTTCCAATGCACAAAAGAACATACGGCTCTTCCAGATATTCTTGCTGTTGGGAGGCCTGGTACCTGTTTCATATGGTAGGCCAATGACTTCTGCACATTCTGCGTCGACATCTGAACTGAAATGCGGACTTATTTTACCTACGAGCACTGTCATATAATAATGATAAAATAATTTATACTTTTATTAATTCCCGTGGGGAAATATGACCGCCGACAAAGTTTTTATTTCCTTAAAAAACGGTTACAAACGTCATGCTCGAGCTTAAGAAAATCGCCAATGTTAAAAAGTTGTATAAGCCTGTTTAGTATACGGAATGCTAAATACCCAATGCCATCGTAAAGGTTAAGAAAAAAAAATCGTTATATATTTAAACAGTTATTTGGGCAAGATGAACACAAACATGATACATTTACTGGATTTTAATAGATTTTTATATTAAACAGATTCACTACATTTCGATTTGTAAGTAATAACGTTTTAAATCTAATTAGCATTTTCTTGAGCGGACATTTATTCCACACACCCCGACTTGGATTGGAAATGAGAACAAAACCGCGAGACAGCATCGTGTTAATATTTTGAATGAAAACTGTTGCGAACATAGTATATTGCCAAAAGCTTTCATGCAGAAAATAAAACAAATGTGTAATAAGAGTGTCAAAAACCAGGGAAATGAATGTAACTTTTACATATTCTTAATAATATTCGTAATTTTACACATATAGTTATATAACCAAAGATGTGTGCGAATATATACATAACGTTGTGCAATTTTATGTCATACAATCAAAATCAAAAGTATTCGGCTGAGAAGAACACAAATCACCTGTAAAGAGGAGTTGACGTGCAGTGGAAAAGAGGGAGGGCACCGGGGGTAGGACGTCTCTGTCATCTTAATTAAGCTTCTCGCGGAAGATTCCAGGAAGCCATGTCGTAACCAGCTGGGAGTGAGAAAACCGTTTCGCAGCTTGATGGAGCAGGTCACGTGGCGTTGTTCGGCATTTGCTTCATTTACATCATTTATACCAGTGTCTCTCAAACCAGTCATCGGGGATCCCCGGACGGTCCACGTTTTTGCTCTCTCCCAGTTCCCAAGGAGTACGACTGGTTTGAGAAACACTGATTTATACCACAGCGGTTAGGGTATTGGATCAGTGATCATTATAAACAAATTAATTAGATTAGATTAGATTAGATTAGATAGACAGATAGACAGACAGACAGACAGACAGATAGATAACATATGAATGAAGCAAATAGGTTTGGCGAGACTTTAATAAGCATTGACTAAGGCCTTGCCCTGTTAACCATCGGAAAGGTCTGTTTGCATATTGATACGCCAAGGAAAAGGATAAGATGATTCAACTAAGAAAAGCCAAATGCAAACAAAACAGCCTTTTGGCCACCAGAAATGGCTTGTTATTTCATTAGAAAACTGAAAAAATATTCATATGCATTCA
>JABFEA020000130.1:1714002-1737574 GCA_019775915.2 Cyphomyrus plagiostoma | reverse complement strand
GCCCCTGACTCCGCCGCCGGGTGTGAGGTCTGGTGACGTGGGGTTAAATTGCAAGAGGGGGTTTCGAATCTGTCCAATTGAATTTTGCTCGGGGGCTTATTTTTGGTTTTGCCGCCCCCCCCCCCCCCCCCCGGACCCAGGTTTTTGTTACAAGAAACTCAGCATTTTCAGACCAGAGTTTATATTGTGTGACGGTTTTGCGGGTTCTTAACACAGACATTAAAAAAAACTTTAGCCTAACTCCATGTTGGAAAGTTAAATAGTCTTTTGCAAATCTTATGGGAATGAAATTATTTTGCCATTGCAAATACATCTTCCAACACAGATAAGCTATGAAATATCTTCTTAAAATGATTACTTGCACTGAAGCTGTATTGTCTTTGATTTAATACATTGTTTTAAAATGTGATTGTTTGACAAGCCAGGGATTCTTAACTAAAACAGCTGTACTCTGTACTTCTCAGAGAACATGAAATGAAATATTTTTGGGCATTCTCTGTTTTGGAAGCACAGCAGTTCGTTTCTATGCCAGAAACGTTGTTGATATCACCTCGGTGTTCATGTACTCACTGATCCTGGTACTATTTTACTATCAGTTGAATTTTATATGTTCTTGGTCCAATGCAGGGGGGTCGTTAGGCACATTTTAGGCCTCCCCTCCCCCAAATAAATGTGTATTTATTGGCTTAAGTCATCAATAGCTTTTTATATTAAATATGTTTGCCATCACCCCCCCCCAGCAAAGACTCAGCCCCCCCTACCCATTCATCTCCTACTATACCTGTGGTCAAAGGCAAAGGCGTCTCTAGAGCGATGTAGCAATTTTCCCAGGCTTTACATATCGTAAAATCCTGGACCCCCCCCAGCCACAATCGCCCCCCAACAGTCAAATCCTAGAATCACCCCTGCTTCAAGGCATGTTTTTTCATACCTTGAGCAAATAACCTAAATGGCTTTTCTAAATATACAGTTATATGAATAAACTGAAAAGTCATTTACCCGTTAAGTAAAAACTCATTAATGGCAATAAGCGTTTAGTACAGTTAATCAAATTAAACCCTTAGAAAACTAAAAGTCAAATGTATTTTAAATATGATTTTTGCTCTGATTTTAATGACTAGATGATTTTTTTAAATGTCAGATGCTTTTGAAACAAATGGGGGGGGGGGGTAATTGAAGGAACAAATCTGGAACTAACATATGTCTGTTTTAGTTTTTGGCTTATTGATGATTCTGCCATCCGTTGTCGCCCCTAGTGAGTGAAATGTTATTGGTAAGCTGGTCGGCCGAGATGAGAGAGGGCTACCGAGACGCAAGAATTGCAAATGACTAGTTTGGAAAAGCCAAAAAAAGAATGATAAACTGGTCGAAACAATGGAAAGTAAACTTAAAGAACTTAAAGAAGCTGTTAACAGAAGGATCCCTGTAAGCTGTAAGCTGCTTGCATTCCTCCGTGTCCCACTCATGGTCCCCAAAGATCATTAACATCCCCCACCATCCACCCAGGGCTTCATTAATTAGTTAATTAATTGATGAATCTGCTGTGTGTTTCTGAATGTGACGGAGTACTTTCACGCGGACATGGGGCAGCGGAGACCCAGCGACCTGTGGGCCGATGTGGGCGGGTCTGGAGGCCCGCAGATGGCGGACGGTGATGTGGAGAGAAAAGGCAGAGCAGAGGAAGGTTTATGAGATGTTTTGTGTTTTTTTTTTATATTTGGGGCAGGAAAACTCAGCGCGACATGTCTGCCGGGACCAGTTTGGGGGACTCTCAGGACATTCAGTCAAAACTGAAGTATAAACAGTCACTGACATTTTGTCTCTCTTGGACAGTTTAATTTCTAAACTTACCCTGATAATGAGGGTTAAATACACCGTGATTTACATACAGCAGCGTTTTAAACCCAGTCCTCAGGGACCCCCATACAGACCACATTTTCCCTCCCACCTAGTCACCCAGCGTACCTGAACCAGGAATTCGGTGTTCCTGATTGGTTGGCAGCTGGGAGAGAGCAAAATTGTGGACAGTGTGGGGGTCTCTGAGGAGCGGGCTGAGAAACATTGATATACAGCATTGACATTTCTCTTCATAAGTTTAAGACAAACCTGCAGAAACAGCAAGATTTTTTGAAGTCATTTCAATAAATATTTTCTTTGTGGATATTTGCAGTTACTTCACTAGGATGCTGCTCGTGGTCACTAACTTGGTGTTGGGTGAGCTGTGCATTTTTCTTTGATTAAATCCTTTTGTACATTTCATGCCGTACTGTGGAAATCGACGGCGGGTGGTAAAAGCTTAGGCCAAGCCCTTCTCAAGATCCAAGTGTAAATATTAATTGATCGATAAAAAAAAAACAAATGTCTAAATGCAGGATTCAAGAGAGCAAAGGAGTGAAAAAACGACAGCAGGAATTGGTAGCTAAAAAAAAAGTGGGAAATAATGATGTGAAAAATAAACGGGTGGAGAGTAGACAGTTATGCAATTGGCTGAAGTATAGCAAGGCACTGTGACAGCTTGCCGGTGGCTGGAGATGCGTCCGTGGCCAGTTCCCAGCTTTGCCGAGGCGGGTGGGTGATTGGACACTCATTCTCATGTCTTGGCCAGCAGGGACGGCGTGCGTCGGCCGCTCAGGTGACACGTGGGAGAGGGGAAGGCAGAAAATAGGAGTGGGGTGCGATGAAGTGGGAGGGTGAGGACAATTTGCGCAGGAACGTACAATTTTCCGTCCATTTTGTGCGTTTTGAGCCTACGAAGAAGATACAGTAGTGAAGTAGCCTCATGCAGAGCTAGTTGATGGAGAGGACATGTGGCATTTATTAGAATAAAATAAAGGTCCAGCATTTTCCTGTAGGGACAGGGCCTAGGTGGGTAGGTGGTGAAGCACAGTGGTTCTGAAAACTCCTCTGGGGACCTCAGTCATTCCAGACATAAGGTTCTTTGGTGCCTGTAGGTGGCTAGGATGTGTAATGTCTGGTGGGGCAAGCAGCTTGAGAACTTCTGGGGTAGAAGGTAGGTCCAATGGAAAGAGAATGATAGCCAAGGTCACCTTTATTGCACCTCATATGTCCTGTACCCATAATTCTGGTGCCCTAATTTGACACAAGATGCTAAACTGCTGTGGTATTTAGACTGTGTTCATTGGCTGAGATTTTGTGTGATTCTTGCAAAAGACAGCAGGATAGACGTCCCCCAGCAGAAGTGCCATGTGTGGGAAAACCTTCTACCCCATGACTTTGTTTTTGCTATTCCTGGAGCAACTAGATATCCAGTGTCCTGCGGACAAAGCAGTGCCACTGACAACTAGAGGAACATGCAGATAATAGAAGAAGCACCTTGTATGTCAGGAGTGTGAACCTTGGAGCATTACAGTCCAGATTAAGGCTGATGTCATTTTATCTAACTTATTTCTCCTTTATTCAGTGCACAGCATTTGCAGGGAAATGTGAGCCATTTCATATAAGACCCACGCTTACACCTGAATGCAGCCTAATTGGTTAATGTGTTTGGAATTCACCGTTAAAATGCTGATGTTCGTGCTCAAGATACTTTCCAGTTGTAAACAAACAAGATTTTCATGTCGTTTGAAATTTAAGGAGCGGTCATATCCACGGTCCCCTTCAAATCCCCGGGGGCATTGTGCGTTCTTTCACAAAGAAAGCTGTTTTTATTTTGTCATCAGGCAAAGTTGGAAGCTAACAGTGTTAAATTAAGCACTGCTTAAAGAACCGGCTCTTTCAGTGCTTCTGTATCTTATGACCAGATGGTGTACATTGATATCCTTTGTGAGTGGTGTTTGACACTGAAATTTACTGATGTACAAACACTTTCGATTAGCACTGTTGCTAATTGCTTTGTCCTGAAAATAATTTGCTCGGTAGGACACGCCCGGCACTGCTGCTGTATCTGCAAAAGTCTCTGCGATGGGGACAAGAACACCTAGCTAAGCACATTCTTTTATTTATAGATAAGAATATCAGAGGTTTCACATTCGCTATGTTTAGGTGGCCCTTTTTGTCGAGACACTCTTTTTATGTTTGTACCCATTTATGTTGCTGGATATTTCATTTGAGCTAGAAATATGGAACAAAGGTAAAATTGTAGAAACTTTCCTGCGGCCTTGACTGAAGCCTTTATGTTAAGCTCTATGCCGAACATCATTCCTGTTTTGACAGTGTTTTTGTCTTTTGTCTTCTTTCTTCTTAAATTTTGTCTAAGTTGACCATTTAATTTAATTAGTTAATTTGATCACCGGATCTTTTAATGCATATAGCTATTTCAGAGATATCTCTCTGCTCTGTGTGGGTATTATTCAGATACATTCCATTATTCATACAAAAAGCTTTGCATGACACGTTTATTTATATACAGTTTATTTGCAATTCACCTCTTAGCTTTTTTGTAATGTATCTAGCTTCTGTCAAATTTTAGATATGCCTGTAAAGAAAAAATACATAATAAAGAGAAATATGAGTTAGAAATATTATAGTGTTTGGAAAATAACAGCAAACCAAATTCAGTTTCCTAGCTCTCCATTCTTACTAGACCAGCCAGTGATCCTGTTGTTTTGTTTTACTCATTCAACCCAGAACCCTTTGCTTTCTTTGTGATGTTGTCCATGTTGCTCCTAGCGCCATGAGTGGTTTTACTTCCAAGGGTCTATAAAGCCATGAGACTGAAGGATCACCTGTAGCAGATCAATTTGACACATGCTGTGTTTGTGCTAAGTACTGTAAGGTTTATGTGACTTTTATTGTTTCAAATAAATCCAGCATTTTCTGGTCCATGGTGAACTTTTGCAAACTGTGAGAGGGTCAGTCGGCTTTTTCACAGCCCAAAGGAAGTAGGTGTCATCATTTGCGAAGGTCCTTTTTAGAGTCCAAAATCAGACGGTCTTGTGCTGTTGGGTCGGTGACGCAGTTCTTTAGCTGCTGGAAATTTGCATTAAAGATACTGACTCATCAACATACTGGAGCAGATGTTTATTTCTCCATTACAATTTTAATTTCACTGAGCATTCAGTCTTACTGGAAAAAAGGGGAATTTGGACCATTTTAAAAACATCATGAAATAACTTCACGATTTACACCTGGTTTGTGTTTCTTTGGAGAGTCTCACTGGATTTCAGCTGGAAAGGTGGTCCTGTGAACTTTCATAGGAAAAAACTCCCGCAACAATGTATCGCTGATTCTAAACAGGTTCTGTATGTTAGTAGGCTGTGAGCATGGTCAGGAGAATTTATGTGTCAGTGAACGTGTAGCTAGGAAAAGGTTAATTATTTTTAAGGCAAAGGTTATATATGCTTAGCTATGCTAACATTGCACTGTTTTGCATGAGCCACAGAAAGATACAAATTGAAAGGTTGCTTTGTAACATTAGGTACCAAAGAGGCTAATGCTACTACAATCTGACACATAATCTAGTATCTGTTATGTTGATTACTGTGTAAGTGCAACCTTTTTCTTCAGTGGCACTTGGTCAAACTAAATATTTCCTCAGCTGTTTTAAATCTTTAAGATCATTAAGCCTTTAACGGAGTACTAATTTATTTTATTAAATTTACGTAAGAATACTATTTTTGTATCCATCTCCACCTTAAGTGGAACGCCTGTCCTCTGCTGGCCAGAATTCATATTGCAACTGCTCTTGAATTTGAATTCGATCAGCTATGCTTATACGTAGTATTTTCGTCTATATTACATTTTTATAGTTTGATTGTTATTTATTGGTGCATATCAGGTCAAGTATCTCATATAAGGTTGCTAAAGTAGGACATTCATGAATCAGGATTCTATCGAAACGTAGATTCACCTTTGGATCATATATTTTTTTTAATTTGCCCCTAACGTTACGCTACCTGCCATATGCAATGAACAGTGATAACAACTGCTTTCTTTATTATTCAACACATGTCCTCATTTGATTAACGTTTTCTAACATTTGAGTTTACGATTATATAGGGCCACTAAGTGCATTAGGCCTGCCGTGTTTTTCCTTTGAGGAGCTAAGTTATCAACTGCACTTTCAAGAACGTAAATATTAAAAAGTTAGCGCAGAGAGTTATAACTGCAGCTGTATTAATGTAGTCTTATCACTGACGTTCAGACGGCTTGCATGTAAGTAATTGTGGAATGTGACCTGAAATATGGTTGTGGTCGACTTAAGCATAGCTATGAGGCGAGTTTGCCAGTATAATTACATTCTTCACTGTCAGCCTGGAGTGTCTACACAAGCAGATACTGGAAGGTCTCTCGCTGCCATTGAGAGGTAAAGTTGCAGCACGCCGGAAGAATCTAGTCACGACATCTTACTAGGCTTTGTTTGCCATGAAATCTGTTAGTAACTCCTCCAAATGTTTGTTTTTTTCTGTAATTGTATAATGTATAATGAAATATACAGTACAGTAATGTATAATGAAATGTACGGTACATGTCTTAGGCAGTGGGGATGTCTCAATAGTGAAAGTGATTAATTGTTGTTGACACACCACAACACACAGTGCACAACAAAATGTCCACTGCATTTAACCCATATGTGACATTGTGACACAGCAGTAGTCAGCTAAATGACGTTTAAATGATCGTAATATTATCTTCATGGTATAAATCTATGATTTTATGTCTGTCGAAGTCTGTCAGCTTATCCGTTTCAAAACCTCTTCAAAAATCACCCCAGTATTTGCAGCAACCATCTATAATACTCCCATACGATTTATAACCCGACCACCAGCGCACGCTGTTTGGCTAATCTACACCTCGCTTATTTAAATAATTAGGTTAATTAATTAATTGAGCTTGTGGTGAAATTTAAGAAAAGCATGGAATGGCTGGGGTGTTTGGGAACTGAAGTGGTGTCCATCTGGCCATCCAGCATGATATGAATAACTTTTTGGAGAACAGAAGAAATGCCGGTTTACTTTTTATTGTGTTGCTATTGAGTTTCATATGTTCTAATGCTAAATATGTTTTTTTCTGAGCAAATATAGACATATTACACAGATATATAGCTTATTAGTTCTGTTTTTTATGTGGGAAAACATGACTTGATTAATCAACTTTAAAAGTTTGTTTATTCTGAAATGCAAACTTCCTTCATTTACAGTCTTCACTTGTCTTCAAAGGAACAATGTCTGTTAAATAACTGTAGTCATGAATAATACTCTTCATGATGTTATATTGTTTGACCAGCAGGAGGTGCTCCTTCTTCTGAACAAACTAAAATACCCCTGTTACAGCATGGCCAGCATGAGAGTACTAGGCTTCATATGACACTATAAACTGAGTCCCTGGCTCTTTGTGGTCATTCAGATCACATGACAACCATACATTGAAATCCATATGGGTGTAACTCCTGTCTAGATTTTATTTCAGGTCCAATCCAAAATCCAAAGGCATTACAACATATCGAGAGGGGCGAATAAGTCCTGACATCTTCAGCTGATGTGTGGTGGGCGTCCTTCCACAAAATGGCTGCCACGCTTTATACTGGTGTCATCTGAGATAACTTACTGTTCCTGGGAAAAAGTATGAGAAGTTGGCGCACAAGGAAGGGGGGTGGGGGGGGCATCCCACATCCAGCGGGGCTCAGGGTTCGAAAGCGTATCCCATTAGTTGTGTTTGAGACAGGGGCCTGGAGGATGTAAACTGGAACAGGAGGGGGAAGTACAGTTCGCCGGCCCTTGTTCTGTCATGGTGGGTGTGGAAGCCATGCATTCAGGGAGAGACGATTGACCTTCCCTAAGATAAAGAGCCGGCCCAGCATTATTAAATATAAGGGAAAACATTCAGCTCAGTACTGAAACCTATGAAAGAACTACCCAAGCGTTCTGTGTTAACAGTTAAAATGGCATTTAGCAGTTTTTCCTCTGGCTTTACCCACAATGCTCTGCAAGACAAAACATCCCAAAGCTTGGTCATATTCCTTTCATTGAATAAAAGTTCACTACATGATTAATTAGCTTCTACTCTCCATGTATGATCCTAATCTTGAGCCGTTGTGTGTGTTTTTTTTCCTTTTAATCCATGACAATATAGTTGCATGGTAGTAAATCATAGGTATGCATGCCTTGTAATATGAAAAGTTGGAAGTGTGGTTTTTAGTACATGGTTGTAATAGTTTGGGCACATTATGTTACTCTGCCTGCAAACAAAGTTGTGTGTAATGCATAACCAACAAATAAAGCAAGTTACCCACGATTCCTAAATGAGCTGTGCCTAAAATCCCTCTGTATTTGCTTTTTTGCCATTTGTATTTCTCAAGGAGGGACTGAGGACACAGTCATACAATATGAACCATGTGTGTTGGTTTAACTCTCTTTTTGCGTGGACAAATTTTGAGAACCTCTCACCTACAAAGGTAGCAACTGCTTAAAATGAACGTTGAGTGGATTCCCTTGTAAAAACAAACATTTTTACTTTATCTGTTAATAAAACAGTGTGTGTTATATTCAGATATTGATGATTTCTGAATGGGGTTTAGAAATCATTAATTGCATCAAAATGAGACAGTACCGCAAACATTTCAGTAGATGTCAATAAGATGAAAGATTTGGGGAATCCCGGACTATCAGGCCCCCACGTGGAAATGACTCATTTTATTTGCTAATCTTAGGTGGGAGCTGCAAATAAGGAAGGAGGTCAAAGTGCAGCCCCAGTCATAATAGCATGTGTTTTGTTGTACCAGGGTGAGACCGGGAAGAAGGTGGGACTCTGGGCTGAAGGAGAGTAACAAAGCTAGAAAATTTATTCTCTTACGTTGTTGTCCTGGATGTGTAGCTATCTACTAGCTCTGGAAACCAAACTAGAGCAAAAGGACCATGCTCTGCAGAGCCGACTTTTCTCTGCCCCCTACAACTAGGGCACACCCTCCAACGTCTTTATTTACCAGCCAATTTAGTGTCAGATTTCTAGTCTTTATAGAATAATAAGGTCATAATAAGAGATTCATTTTCAAATGTTAATGATCAGATGTTATCGTTGTAGCTTGAATGTGTTGGCTTTGCTCTTATGGTTCCATCGAAGCATCTCTTGTGGTTTTTGGTTCAGCATTTTTACACAGATATTTTAGTGGATCATTGAAGGCAAAGTACTTCACAGGGTTCTACTGCCTGTTTCCTTTTCCCCTTCTGTAAAAAATTTACTAGACATATACCGTGGTACCTCAGAACTCAAATTTAATCCGTTCAGAACTCCCGATCGATTCTATAAAGTTCGTGTTGTGATCAAATTTTCCCCATAAGGAATAATGGAATGCCAATTAATTGGTTCTCGGCCCTAAAAAAATTACACCTAAATATGTTTTTTTAAGCATTTAAACACAAAATGATCCAGATAAAACAAGAAGAGCATATACTGTACTAAACACATCTAACCACATTTATCAAGACAGTAATTTGTAAAGTAAAAAAATAAAATGTATTCAAACAATGTGTCCTGCCCCGATCGTCCGCTCCTTCCGTGTGCCACGCCCCCTCTGTGTGGAATCCCCGTGTGAGCTGCTGTTTCTGGTTTGTTTTTATTAGCCCTCTGTATTTCTTCCACGTTTCAGTTTGTTTCCCCAGTCCGGTCATTGTATTGTCCGTCTGCGTTTTGCCTGCCTTACCTGTAATTAAACCCCATATTCCCCGATACCCTGATGTCTGCGCCTTTGTCTCCGTTCCGTCCCCACTCGGCAGGACAATATTATTATAATTAAACGTATTAATGGTTTATTATTAATATTAAAATAATGAATAAGAAATCTTTATTTTAAAATGTATTTTATTGTATAATAATTACTGTTACTGTCTGTCATTGTCTAAATGTATTTTTACTGTCTAAATATATGTATTCAGTTAGTGTAAACATGCTATCACAACAAATGCGAGGCTGAGACTGAAGCTTTACCCTTTGTTTCCGCTGAGAGACGTTCCGCGTGACTCATTTCCCCGTGCATACAAGTTATCTTAGGTCGGCCTTTGGTTCAATGCTCTCTGGGATAGGATGCAGGCAACCTTACAATGGATAAGCAATTATAGAAGATGGATTGAATAAATTATGATATTAGCGAAAGATAAAAATCCAGACTTGTGTATAATTAGAACAATAATGCACATCTCTATTTGATTATTTTTAAATCTGAATAATTCCACCCCTTTTCATGTAATTAAATGGAAATGAAAAAAAATTACAATGTGAATGTTTCTGATGCTAAGACTGGCAGATCAGACTTGTGTTTTTACGTAGATTTATATTCATATTATTAGCGGCAGAATTAAAGATGGCACTATAAAAATATGGGTGGGATCTCACAATTTAGAGTTGAAGTCCTCTTTACCTTATGTTGCTTTCTGCTCAAACTGACTGACCTGTTCATTCCCACAATGCACAGCAATGGCCAGGCATGCAGCCGGAGCCCTAAGAAGAGTGGCTCTTCTAACATTTTTTTAACACACATTTGACATGGATCCCATGTACTTTGGTGTCTCGTGGTAGGTGGAACTGTACTACGTAAAGTCAACACTGGCCATATCCCTAGTAACCCCATTTACTGAACAATCAACATGGATGCAACTGGAGTATCTGAAAAGACAGTCTTTGCTGGCTGAATTCCATTTAAAACACACAACCTGTCTGGTTTATGTAAAAAAAAAAAGAAAAAAAAAAGAACAGTGTTTCCTTGTGTATTTCCCCATTACATATTTTGTTATTTGATGCTGTTGGCCAGAGTAAACTGAATGTAAGTATAACCATTATACCACATATGTAATATTAACCATTGTTTACTAAACAATTCAGATTTGCACATTTTCTACTGATGCTTACTTGTATAAACCCCTGTTGGCCCATTGAAGCCCGCGTTTAAACATTTTCTCGCACATGTCACATATGCAGTACATGCACAATCTGACTTTTCTGCATTTTTTTAAATGTGCATTGTCATTCTTAGTATGCCGTCCATCTCGGAACTCTTCTTTGTGTGGCCCGTATATTCAGCTTAAATTCCAGTAATACCTTGAGATTCTTTGCGATGAATGATCCTTAAAAAAACAGTGCATCTTAATTCCAGAAATGATTACACTTAAAACAGTGTGCGGTATGTTTAGCGGTGGTGTGCATTTCTGTGGAGCCCTGAAGTCTGGGGGGAAGGAGGCACTGAAGTATCTTTTTGAATTGGCCACCAGAATTCAACAAACCTGCTCATGGCTGGTTAGATGTCTGGAGGACTCTTCAGTGAAATAATGTGCATCTTTAAAAACCATATTATTGGACATTTTACTGGCTAAATACCTTGATACAATAACAATGCCTCTTGGGACTTGAACCAAAAACCATCAGGTTACAGGTCCTTACTCAGAATGCTACTGGTATAACTGGAGTGATGATATCCATACATTTTTATGCTAGCTACCCTATGAGCATGCCCAGAGAATTCCCTTGGTTGAACTAGATTATTAGATTATTATCTTAAATACACAAATTTCAACCACTGATTTGAGTTGTCTGTGCTCACTCCAGGAAACTCGGTCTCTAATAAGTGCCAGCAACCACATTTGGGTCTGTAGGAAAATAAGGTGTGGTTGCATTTGGCATTAACCTGCTAGATGGCCAAACCACAAAGCTTTACAATCACTACATTTTGAAAAATGTACTTGGCCTGGATATTAGACGTGTCTAGATATAAAATTACTATACCAATGAGCTCTGGTAGACTCAGTGGTACTGATCTCAGGTTCGTACATCATTTAATTAATCGTGATGCATCTATCTGAAACAGCTGCTGTATTTGTTACTATGTCTGTTAATTCTGCTATCCTTTGTGAACTACTGAAGGAACAAGTAATGAATAACAAGTAAAATACTGATCTCATGTTTGTTCATTTATGAACAATGATGCATCTTTTATCTCAAGTACCTATTATATTTATTCATGATTTGTACTTCAGTAGTAAATGAGTTGGGCAATGTAATGGTGCAATGGTTTGCACTGTCGCCTCACACCTCTGGGATCTGAGTTTGAGTCTCTGCCATGGCTCCATATGTGTGGAATTTACATGTTCTCCCTGTGTTGTTGTGTGGTTGTCTACAGGTACTGTGTTTTCCCCCCACAGTCCAAAAACATATCGAGGTTAATTGGAGTTACCAAATTGCCTTACGTGTGAATGGTGTATAAATGAGCCCTGTGATGGGTTGGTGCCCCATTGTGGGTTGTTCCCTGCCTTGTGCCTGTAGCTTCTGGGAAAGGCTCTGGTGACTCTGAATAGTGGTTACAGATGATGGATGGGTAGTAAATGAGTACTTATGCCCAATCAAGTGTTACTGACAATACAAATGAGAAGTATAGAAATTCACTGACATTTGACGCATCAAATATGAATTGGCCAAATGTCAATGAACGTCAATGACATTGCTCTTAATATGAGAATGTGTGTATTGTTGTGCCCTTATTGTTGATAAACTGTGTGTTCTGTTTTGCATCCTATTTAAATTTGGAGATTATTGCATGTTTCTGGATCATCCTGGCCCTAACAGTATAAGTGTTTATTGAAAAGGATGGGCTTTTCTCCACAAATAATAATACAGTAGTCTGTTGCTTTGTTCATACTTTTTTTTGGTTGTTTTTTTTGTTTTGTCATACTTTCTCCACCCTGTCCACTTAAACCAAAATTCCTTTCTGGCAATTGTTATTTTCACCCTAGTTAAACAAAAGTGAAACGCTAAACAGGAGCATATTAACCCCCGAGTCCCCCTCCGAACCCCAGACATCAACGTCATTTTCCAAAACCTCCAGCTGAAGGACTTCTACCACGTTGTCGTCATGTTGCACTGCAGGTCATGGACAATGGAAAGAGTGGACAGAAGGATAGATGGGCTTTTAACCCATTTATACAATCGCGTGTTTGATTTTATTTTTGTATTGTCCCTACCTACCAACATGGTGTTTTAAATTGCAGTCTGTTATAAGGCTGTAATGGGTTTTTAATCTGAAATACATCGGCTTTACAAGTCAGAATAATCACCCGCTTGGGTTCCTTGAAATCCACATGAATAACGTCAAGAAAGATTATTTAAGTCATTATATTGCGTCCTACTCATTGAAAACGTGCTTCGGTCTCCTCCAACCATAGTGCTATCATCGAATTAAGTATTTGGAAACATAGCGTTACACTATTTTCGTGCTTATAATAAAAGCCTTTGGTTATTTTAAAATACCAAATAATGCTATATGTTTATTTTTAAAAATGTAGGTAGGATTTGCGCGATTTAAGGCCTGTGTGTATATTCTTCTTTCTTTGAAGAGGGCGCCTTTTCTCTGCAGAATTGCAACTTGCTGACGTCCCGGGTAATCATGTGATTAGAAGCAGCTCGTTCCCAGGGTTCAATGAGAGCCTTTTGCCCCACCCCATCTCTTCAGCGCTATCTATCTCAATGTACAATTCCCAGAGAAAGGGGGCAAAAGCCTAATAATACCCCGAATAAACCGATTTTTCGGCGTCTTTTCGGGAGCGGGCACGGCCTGTTGATGAAGAGATCGCTGTCATAGGGCTGGGGGGGATCGCTTCTGGCGAGCTACGGCTTCTTCATGTATGTATGTGCACATGTATATCGCCACCCGATTTCAGAAGGAATTCAAAGCTTAAGGACTGACATACGGCTGTACCTGCGAAGAGCCCTGAAATACGGAAGGATTTCCAGCAAATTCGATCAAATCGGACGAGCCGAATAAAACCGAAAAGGAGCGGAAAGGGGGGATTGGTGACCGCTGCCGGGGAAGCTTTCGGATGTGAGGAGAAATACAAAACTGCAGCCACAGAAAAAAAGACCGAGAAGGGCCTTTTTTGGATTCGGGCAAACCCAGCAAGCAAGAACCGTCGCAAAAAGGGGGAGGAAAAAATAAATTTCTGGGCAAAAAAACTGAATTTGAAAGGCACTGTGGGATCAACTGGATCTATTCGCGGATTTTAAAAGGTTCTTACCAAACGTGAGCCAGGCAAAAATGATCCACATTCCGTCATTTTAGTGGGAATATTTATTTTTTATTTTTTTTTCAAGGCTCTCTCTGCTGTCCGTGCCTCCGTCTCCGAGTGCTGGTAGACAGATTGGAAAGAAAGAAAAGCAAAAAAAACGTCGTTCGTTTTCGGACATTTGATTTTTTTATTCCCTCTTCTTACACTTACATTTCAGGAAATTCTTGTTTCGTGCAGGATAAGTAGATGGATTCGCCGCAGGAAATTTGCTAAATCGGTTGGTTCGGGATATCTGTTCACCGGGAAAAGGCGTCGCGAGTGTCCCGATATTACTGCCGTTTGTCATTTCGTGGAGAAGCCGAGGATGCCGGCGGCACATTTAATGCCTTTAAATGCATAAAATGTGTGCCGTGTGATTTAAAAAAACAAAAAAAAAAAATAAGAGTAATTAACCGTGCAGGAGGGCGGCCCGGCTTGTCGTCATCGGCACTGCCACCCTTTCCCCACAGACTGATACATTTTAGGCAATTTCACGCAGTTAATAGTAATTACGTTACAAAAACGGTATCGTTCGTAGAGTCCGCTGGCTTAACTTGGCGAAAGGCGATATAAATGTCACAAATCTTTGGTGGGGCGTTAAATTGGTGGGCCAGCCTAGGGATTTAGGAATAGTTTAATTTTTATTTTATCAGCCCCCTCCTCCTTCCCCCCCATCCCACCCCACACCTCTCCCTCCCATCCACCCCCCGTCTCCCTTCCTTCTCCTCCTCCTCCTCCCCCCCGAACCCGGTACCGGGGTTTTATTTTATTTTTTTTGGGAAGATGGGTTGTTTGGGCAACGGTAAGACCGAGGACCAGCGAAACGAGGAGAAGGCGCAGAGGGAGGCCAACAAAAAGATAGAGAAACAGCTGCAGAAGGACAAGCAGATATACCGGGCCACACACCGGCTGCTCCTGCTCGGTAGGTGTCGGCCGCGGGAGACACGGCCCTTCGGACATCACATGCATGCTGTATTTTTTTTGTAATATTAATGCATTCAGTCGTGCCCGTTTGCTGGGCTGCTGCACGCCTGCTATATAGGAACGGATGTGGAGCGATCGCTCATGTTGTGCAGGCCGTGAAAAGGGGTGCCATCCGCTTACAGAGGGTATCTGCCCTTAATGTCACTTTTATGGAGAATATAGTCCATCCTTTAACGGGGTAACGCTAACCAGATTTTCTAGATTATGTGATCCAGTAAGGCCTGGCTGCGTAGATGTATTGTGCTGTGATGTTTACTAAACCATCTTATTGGTTTTATGTGTGTGTGTGTTTTTTTTAATTAATGTGATGTTCTTAGGTCTTGTTTACGATTGGTTTTGTCGCATTTTTTGTACAGTAGACCCGCTTGATAAAGGCGGATAGTTTAATAAGCACCGGGTGAAAATGGCTCGACGTGTTCGCCTTTAAGTGTTTTGAAGACTTATTTCCGTGTACGAGGAAGTGGTGGGTCGCCGTAGGGAAAACGCACAGGCACCGCGATCTCTGCATTTTACAGACGCCATCGTGCTGTTTTTATGCACCTTAATACCTCGACAGGCTCATGCGATTCCTATTTTACACAATTCAATCCTTATTAATGTATTAGAGGTACGAGGAGTCAGTTACTGGGCGGATATTTTTATGTCATTTTGTGTATTTCCCGGACTAGTTCTGGAGTACAAATGACAAAACACCTTTTAACGGGACCCGAAAGCTATAGGTCACTCCTGTGCAGATTTCAAAAAGCGTTCGGAAGAACAGGGTCTGTGTAGAGTGTGTGTATATGTACTGTATATGTATGCATGCGTGTATATCTTTTCTTTTTTTGGTATGCTGTGCCAGGTTGGTCAGTATGAGGAGCATAATTTCAAAAGTTTTTAACTGACCAACTGACAAACTTCTAGTAAATGCAGTAAAGCATGAAACACTGATGTGTTATAGTGTGAAGTACAGAGCTGGGTTGTGGGCATGGAGGAATATTGCATTAGTTAAATCAAGTGAACGTTTTCAATGTGGGAAAATCTAAGGAGAAAAATGTTATCGTTGACATGAACTTGAAAGGGTGTGTGTGTATACACATACATACACACATACATACATACATACGCGCAACATAAACTGCTGACAGAGGAGGTTCCCATATGTATTTATGTGCATATTTAGCTTATTTTTTTCCTGAAGATTTCTTATACACACTGCTATGGACTGATTGGGTTTCTGCTGTTGCCCAGCCTGAAAGCTACCCTAGCCTGCCCAGCCGTGTGCTCGTAAGGGCCTGGAGCTTCCTGGGGCAGGAAAACGCCTTTGGTATAAGAGCAGGGCCTCTGTGACACAGGCACGCATGACTGGTCATGTGGGGAAATAAAGAAAATGAGTGTGTGTGTGTTTGTGTGTGGAGGCATCTCCTCTTCACCAGAAGGGAATTCACAGGAAAATACATAAGACACAAACTGGACATTGTGCTAAAACCTTTCCATTTCGAAGCTACTCATTGCTTTAAGTTTTTCATTTTTTTTGTTCCCGTTAAGTGTGTTTCTGCAGAGAACATTGCCGGCTAACATCACATGATATTCAACACCGTTGCAAACTATGGCATTTTAAAAAGTTCTTGCATTTATGCAGAGGGGTGAAAAAGCCGAAATGATGTTCTCAAATTCTAAATTGTTAATTTAGTGCTCTTGCCAGGCACATTTTGGTCTCTGCAAAGCCAGGCCGGGTGCCGGTGATTGATTAAATGTGCCGGAGGCTCCTTGCGTGCTGTAAAATCGAGTAAGAGTTGGAGGCCTTCTGCCGAAGTGCCAGGCTGCTGTGCCATCGCACGTCTTTTTTGTGATTGGGTCGTGCGGCTTCTGTGAAATTAACCTCAACGCAGTTTGGATGTTTCTAGGACTCGCGTAGCATATTGTTAAGCTAAACAAGGGCCACGTCAGGCCTCTATTGGATGGTTCTTTTTGTTTTTGTTTAGTGTATTTCTCTCAACCCAAATGTGAGCTTTTCCCATCGCCTTAGAGTTGAGTGGAAGAACAGTCCATTCTCAGGGGAAGAATCCCCCCTCCCCCCATCAGTCAGTTGTTTATTCCTAATTGGCTACTTTTTATGCTGACAGATGAGGTTAATTGTCTGGTTTGGGATATTAATTTGGCAAAATCTGAGCTGTGAGTACATTGTATGTTTAATGCTGCAAAGGTGGGATGTAACTGTCCTTTTGGATGTCTTGTATTTATGTTAGAATTAATATCTAATTCTTTAATGACCACCTTTATAGTACCCTTTTTAATCTGTAGACTTAGTAAAGCGTTCTCTCCATTTTGTGTCCTGTTCCATATTCATATGGAGGAAAACTAGGGAAGTTTTTGAGATTTACCTAAAAGCTAACACTTCATATTTGGGAGTTATGAATGTTTATAATGTCTGGTTTTGTGATGTATAACATGTAGCTGCTAGTTTCTTATAAGTATGTTGGGTGGAATTGCGCATAATTCAGGTGACCATTTGCCCTGTCACCTTCACTGGTCTCTACCTGTTCGTAGCATCACGGATTTGTGGATGACCAAGGATGGTAGATAAGAATTAGTTGATTCCCAACTTATAATAGAAGTGTTACCACTGCATTGGAGTTTTCCTTTAAAAATGGGCATAAGGAAGAGATGCTGTGACTGAATTTAGAAGAATTTTGTTGATTTTTTTTTTTTGAAGCACAATTCAGAACAGAAATGCCTCTTGTTGATGTTAGAGAATGAAATGTTTTTGTTAAACATCCAGTTCTCTGTACAAGGTGCGTGCGCAATACAATACAGGATATTATCTGGTTGTGAACAATAGGAACTTAATATCACTTTTTTGGGGTGGAATTTCCCTTTAAGTGGCTTTTGCACCAAAGCTGCACTATTGCTGTAGTGCTGCCACGGTAACTATAATGTCCTAGTTTCTTTATTACATGCCACATCATATCAAGATAATCTCACAGACATACATTTTGGGTGGCTTGTGGTTAATCCTGATAGGGAGTTTGTAGCATCCATGTGTTTATAGCAGGTGGTGAGAGGACCAAAATTTGCATGTACCTGCATGGTCTGTGTTTTTTTTTTTTCCAGCCGGGGCAGTGTACATTATGGGATGGCATAAAGCCAGCAAAGACCTGGAAGTCTATATCGGGAAAGCTTCCAGTTTCCATCAGCTGAAGAGATGGAAGCCTTCTTTCGACAGCTACTTTTCTGGAGAGCCCTATGGTTGTTCAGATTTAATTTGGATTATTTGAGAAGGAGTCTCTGGTTTTTAAATCCCGTCTTGGACAGTTGTTTAAATCCCCTCTGGTGATTTGGGTGTTGTCCTTCTGGAACACACCCCACCCAAATTGGGATATCTCGCCTTTGTCTGTAGAGTTCTTGAAGTGTCGAACCTCTGCATGAGGATTTTGGAGTGTGACCCGTGTGTCCTGTTTGCAGTATCCCACCCTGTGAAGCTCCACTGTTTGCTTCTGTTGATAAAGATGCATACAGCTCCCACCATAATCTATACATGTTCCCATTTCAGAATGTCTCCTCCATCCTGTATACTCTCTGATGATGCCTTCAAGACCTTTTTAAGTAGGGCTTTTTTGGGGACGCTGTTTCCCTTTCTGTTGAGTCACAAGGTCTTGGTTTTCCAGCCAAGCCAGCTCTTAATAAATTACATGATGGCTCAGCCAGTGCTTATATGTCGGGTGGCCTGAAGTCGTGTGCTGTTTGTGCATCTTAGCAGGTATCCGTATATAAGTCTAAGCCCGTAATACTTTCTGTTCTGCTATGTCACTCATTCGGTGAAGCTTGAATTTAGTACAAGTGTGTTCACTCACTCACAAGGAACCCACGAGAGATTTTGGTCTTTTGGTAAACCTGTGGAGTGCCTTTCTTATACCATAGGAATACATTTATTTGACGGGTACGTATCTACTATCCCAAAGCCCGATGGATTATTGGTTCCATGGTTATTAAAAAAAAAAAAAGGCATATGTCTTGGAACAATTTTCATGTGGTTGGTTGCAGGTTCATAAGGTAATAGAATAAATTAAAATAGGAATAGTTGTGCGAACATAATTAATGAATCCAGTTAACTTCTGTGATTGTTTCACCAGTCTTGATTATGGTGATAACAGACCAGGTACACGCACTAGAATGGACATCAGACTGAGCAACACTGTACTGATGTAAACTTCCATACTTGCATATGTGAGTTACCTGCCAAGTGCCGTTTAAATCATCATGTTTATCTTTGGTTTGCAGTTTCAGAAGCAGATTCTATGCCAGCCTTATGGAGATGTTTGGCAGTAATGCTAAATGCAGTGCCACCACGCTAGAGCCACATGCCTAATAAGTTGGAGAGCTTTAAAAAACCTTATTACAGCAGCAGTGATGGGATGCATCACCACAAAGTTAAATGGTGAAGACGTTATCTTTGATCATTATAGACCAGTGTATAATTTATCCAGTTGCCTCTATTACCTTTTAAAACTGCTTAGTCTAGGATAGAATTACACTCTCAAAATATAATTGCCATGTGTACAAGACATCTTCAGCGAATCAGCCAGAGTTATCAACTCTGGGTTTTTGTCACCTCGAATCCCACGATTTTTACAATCCCTACATATTAATTTCTTTGTTTCCCGTTTGTTTCACATGTGGTTCTTCAGGTCCATAATTTGCCATCCTGACAGACGGCCATTTTTCCCCCTGTGGTTTTCCCCTCAGTCTCTGAGCTTTAAACATGTTCTTATCTCTAGCCTTTCGGTTTGTTCAGTGCAGCTCAGAGTATCATGGAAAACATGACCGTCGAACATTGACGCAGAATGTGTGGATCAGAGCCTTTAACTCCGATGTATCATTACCCACCAGTGAACGCGACCAGAATTAACTAGCATTTCTAACTAGTGTTTCTCATACGCAGATCCTCATCGATTCTTTAAAAAAACAAACCTTAGGGACGTATTGGTGTCAGGTTTGAGAATCTAAATGTTTGGTATCGATGATCCATTAAGTACAATTGGACCTTCTTATTTTTGCCTGACATTTTGATTCCCGTCATTCTAAGCAGGCACTCCCACAAACCAATACAGTGGTACCTTGGTTCTCAAACTCACTAGAACTCGAATTTCTTGAAGGTCGAACCAACCAATTTGACCTAGTACTCGATCTGAATATCATAAGTCGAACTGTGAACGCTGACCTAATATAAATTGTACGCGCCAGGAAATGAGTCATACATGCAATTCTTACTTGAATGCCTTCTTCGCAGACTGGACGATTAACCAAATAAAGCAGTGGAACATTACATCAAATAACAATAAATAAACCACTAACTTACATGTACTATTAGAGCATTTATGTCATTTATTTAAACTTTATTTTACCAGGTGAATTAACTGAAAAGCAGTTCTCACTGCTTTACGTGATATTCAGGAGAAATAGCAGATTACGCATTGGAACTGGTACCAGTTTGTGCAGCCAGGTGAGAGGTCGCAATGCCTCTAACTGTAATGCATTGCGTCAGGATCAGAATGCGTTGCTTTAAGCCAGCGCTGTAAGCAAGTCGAACACACCCAATAACTGGACTGGGGAAACAAGCTGAAACGCAGACTTAACACACTAATGGACTACTGACAGCAACCAGAAACAGCTGATCACATGGGGATTCCACACAAGGTTAACGAGGGGGCGTGGCACACGGAAGGAGTGGACGATCGGTGCAGGACAGGGGTAATGTTGGGATAATATCTTTGTTTTGGAAGCCATTAAGAAAAAAATCCTCTTGTTTTATCTTGTTAATTTTTTGTTTAAATGCTTAAAAAAACACATTTAGGTGTAATTTTGGGGGGCCGGGAACCAATTAATTGGTTTTCCATTATTTCTAATGGGAAAAATTCGATCAGAACTTGAACTTCTTAGGATTCGATCCGGAGTGCGGAACAGATTAAGTTTGAGAATCGAGGGACCAATGTATCTTCCTTATTGTAGAACTTCAAAATTTCAGTTGGGCCCTGTCTTCACCTCCTTTTATATTTGGGGTGTCTGTGGTACTTCTAACGTTGAGCTTATTAGCTAGCAGCTAATTTTATATTTGTGGGAAAACCACTTTGTGTGTCTTCACTGTAGTCTTTTATGTGAATGTAGTTTTCTTTTCTCCCAGGGAGGGATCATTAGAGACTTGAAAATACCTCTCTTGATTACATTAGACATTACATTGTTTTGCTAGATTTTGGTTCTGCATTAATGTTATTTAAGACCCGTGAATGTGTGTTGCTTCTTTGGTTTATGAAAGACATGGGTTAAATCTTTCCAGACATTAAGAACTGTCCTTCCTGTGATCACACCAGTAACCTCCACCCCCTTCCGGGTTTGTTCACAGGGGCTGGAGAGTCGGGAAAGAGCACTATAGTGAAACAGATGCGGATCCTGCATGTCAACGGCTTCAACCCAGAGTAAGTGCCCCCCCCCCTTCTCTCTACAGCTCCTGCCGTCATATGATTTGTCCAGTATTTTCTATATGCCTACTTCCACATCAGTGCTGCAATCAGAGTATCCATCAAACTTATTCCCCCTTGCGATTATTCTTGCAGGCTTTCTGGACCTTATTTTTTTTCCTTTCTTTTGTCTTTCATTCGATTATCTCCTTTTTCCCTCCTTCTGATTCATACTAGAAGCATCATGTCATGCCAATACATGTTTATTCATGTTTCCGTGGTTTTATTTAGCCATAGAAATTAGATACTGGGACCTTTTTAGACTTGAACCTAAACTTAGTTTAGCTGGTGACTTGTACTATAAAGGTCCTGGATGTGTTTTTTTTTTTTTTATTTATTTTTGACCTAGTAACAAATCGGAGATGACTCTGAAAATGGAGACCATGGTTTTCAAGTGTGTCCAATTTCAGAGGCTCGTATCCTGACCCTCTGTGACTCCTATGAGAGCGGCGCCATGGGTACATGCTCATTCAGAAAGTTGCCTGCCACAGAATGTACCGACACAGATCACCTGCTTGCTGTCATTGGCTGAAAAGTTGGGGCTGAAAAGATGCGGCGGAAAGCAAGTGCTGGCAAGCTGTGCTGACCAACCAATCCATTGAGTCATAGGGAATTGGGGGCAGTGCCCAGTGCTCATGAATGGCCAATAAAAATGTCACAAAATGTTGTTGGCTTTCCTGCTAGCTGTGTGGCTGCTGCAATGTGTGTGACTTTTTTTTAGCATCTCTGAGAGAGAATTGAAAGCCCTTAGAAAAGGGCTGCAGCATGTAAAGGTAGAAATAATCACTATGGCTGCAGACAGTCCACTACAAGCTCGGGAAGGTGATTGGCCGCTCTTTCCATACAATCATGTCAGGTTTATTGGTTTCACATATTTAAAAAAAAAAAAAATAAATATTCTGTCTTGCAGTAGTAGACTCTCCATAAATAGTATTTGGATTTTTAGTAGATACTCTTCAGCGATTTGGTTTCATGTCCATTTTGCCATTTTATGACTCGTGAAAACTTGCTATTCCCAGATTCTTTAGTTTGAATGTATGCCTGGCCTTGTAAAGTAGTAGAAGGAAGATCATACTGTTTAATTGGGCATAGCTGAGCTGTATTTGCCCATTTTGCTAACACCGTTCAGGTTAAGCAAAATTGAATTTGGAGCATGTTTGGGAGACCTTGCAGGTGTGACTGCCATTTGAAGTGAGAGGCGATCTGTGGCATTATAGATCTGTAGTGGCTGGGGAGGGACTTGACTGGCAACAGCCTCCCCTTGTCTCTATGATAGGACAGAAAGGAAGAGCAGAGTCTCTCGCAGCATCTGTGGTGGTGTCGTCGTCTTTTCCGTCGTTCTCTGATTTCTTCTACAATGATCTGTTTGGTCTCTCTCCCTGTTGGCAGATGGGTTGGATTTTTTTTTTATGTCTTCCGATTTAAATAAATGGGAACAGGAAAGCACACCTCTTTGTGCCGTATGGGTTTTTTCATTGTTTTTCTGCAATTAAGTAGCTGTGTGATGAGAGAATGTGGATAAGGTGCCAATAGAACTCTGTGGCAGTCCACGTGAGGACCTGTGGTTATGCTGGTGTTAAAAAATAGTTTCAATAATTTTTTTTTCTTAAATGTTACACACATGCAATGGACTGTTTTTGTATTTGTTTTATTTTAATCTTTGGGACAGTTGTCAAGGACTCAAAGTCAAGGAAAATGTATTTTTAATGTAAAGGGTGTGTGTGTGTGTGTGTGTGTGTGTGTGTGTGTGTGTGCGCGCGCGTATGTTTTATTCCCCTGCAATTGTTGGACTAGTTTGCGGCTTATGACACAATTTGAATTGCCAACATCTACAGTGATCTAAAGCCAGCCGCAGGAAATGACGTGTTTGTGTGTATGTATGTATGTGTGTATTTTTTTATATGTGTGTATATATGTATGTGTGTGTATATGTGTGTGTATATATGTATGTATGTGTGTGTATATGTGTGTGTGTGTATATATGTATGTATGTGTGTGTGTATATATGTGTGTGTGTGTATATATGTGTATATGTGTGTGTGTGTATATATGTATGTATGTGTGTGTGTGTATATATGTATGTGTATGTGGGTGTGTGTATATGGGTGTGTG
>JABFEA020000130.1:1664742-1692328 GCA_019775915.2 Cyphomyrus plagiostoma | reverse complement strand
AGACCAGCCTACATTTTGGAGAAGGAAAAGTGGGTGCAATGTGAGGGGTTTCTTTTTTATTTCCAACTTTTCTTCTTTTTTTTTTAAAGGAGCAGAAAAAAAACCAAATGCAAAAACATTTATTACTAGTTTTTTCTTTTTATTATATAAGAAAAAAAAGTGGTTGTATCAGTGTTTTGGGTCATTCCTTGTCCTGGGACTGGGGGGGGGGGTGTTTGCTGCAGATGATCCCAGCAGGCCTATGTAAACCTAGCCCCCCCAACCTGTCTGGCCAGCCTGAAGTACGAGCTCTTTGCCTGTATGTGCGTACAGTTTACTTTTAAATGTTCCAATGCTCCTCCTTCTCATACTTTAATAATGAGAGCATTTAAACTCATTACCCAACCAACCCCCCCCCCCCCCCCCCAGACCCCAGGTTGTTAAAATGTCGCTGAGTCGTGGTACTGTGGGCCATGGGAAGTGGCTTTACAAGAGTTTGGATTTGCATTCATTTTAGTTTTCAATTTTTTTTATTATGTTTTCAAGTTAAACTCGCTGCAGCAATAAGTGAGTGTAATTTTAGTACCAAAAACCATCTGGCTTTCTATATTTTTACATTGAGTGTTTTTGGTGTATGTTGCTCTTTCCATGTGTCTGCCTCCCCAAAACCCCCCCCCCCCCCCTCCCCTGGACATTTTGTACAAAGATTTCAATTACAGCTGTGAAGGCGGAGTCCGTACTGTGTGAGTGACACGTGCCGTGCGGTCGAGGACGGCTCACGCATAGGATACTGTTTCTAGCTCTTTCTGTACAGGGGGAGGGGGGGGGGCTGAATTACAGCAATGGGAGGACCGTGACTTAAGTGTGTTGTCCCGGTCACATTAAACACATTACACCAGCCCAGCTGGTGCGATCTGTGAATCCTCGCGGAACCTGGTACCTGGTTTTCCTCCATCTACACAGTACTGAGCGTAAGAGGTGCCGGGACACTGATGGCCTACCCCAAAACAGGACATGCCTCTGGAGGTCCATAATCGCTGAGAGTGAGAGCTCGGACCATTTACCTGACCCTCTCAAGGTTTCAGGCTTTGTATAAAAGCAGAGGTTTACCCTGTACTTAAAATGATTTAATAATCCAAAATGACAGTTCTGCTTGGATCTGCTCTGGCATTACTGCGTTTCTCCACCTATCTTAATTTGCCATGCTTAAATATCCCCACACACAAACAGTAACTGCGATTCACTGCTTTATACAGTGGTCTTCAAGCGAAATACTTTCCCCTGTTTCCAGACATAGGATGTTATAGCTATGCAAATTTACATATAAACACAGATTGTGTGAGATGAATCGATTAGAATTGACAGAACTGAGAATCCAGCAGTCAGTTCTCTATGGAATGGATACTCTTCTAATGGGCCTACAAGTTTTGTTTTGTAATGGATTTCGATGTAGCCACCTGCTATGTGGTAGCTTTGAAAGCTGTGTATTACTAGTTGATGCTTTATACAGTATATAGTCGCTGTGTGTATGTACATGTGCAGTAACATTATGCCAAACTGGCCAAGGAAACCGAAATAAGCTGTTAAATACTTTAAGTTATTGAAGAACGTATTTAAAATTGGCCAACAAATTTTGTACTATTTTATATTTGTATACAAGTTTTGTATACAGGGCTATTATACTGTAGATAGATCCTTTGGGAGAGAGTGGAAAAGTAAATTACAAAAATGGAGAGATGAAGATGTGACATAGGCCAACGTGGAGAAAACAGGAGATGGAATTTTTTTTTTACGTATAGGGACGCATACATTTCTTAATTATAGTGCAACTGAAATGGCATTAAGTTTAAGAACTTGCTAACTAGGCATTGTATAGAATGAAACAGCAGGTCGTGCGCTCTGTTCGAATCGCCTTCACTGACGCTTTAACACCGAAGTTTTTACCCAGTGATACAGCTGAATATTTTTCTGTATTTAATTGGGTAAAACACGTTTCTCACCACTATTAGGGCGAGAAAACCTGGGTTACGAACCAACACACTGCTGGTTACGAGTCTTTGTTTTTTAACCACTACGCCATGTATGATTTTTTTTATCCATTCATCAGATTTCAATAAACGATTATAAATAAAGGTGGCGGTTTTCCAAAGGCCATGGCGGCAAGCAAACACTGGTAGCAATCCGCAGGACGGACGCGCTCACACACACACTGAAAATTATAGTAAAAATTATGAATACGCTATGATTAAAATTATGGAAGAGACGAGTCGGACTCCAACTGAAGCCTGAAGTGTGCAATATTGATGCATATTTAAGGTTAACACATTGTTCTGTGTACATAAAGTTCAGGATGACCTACAGTGCCTGGAGCAAATTATTTTGCTCAAAATATGTTGCTATTATCATTATTATATTATATATATAATATGCATATATATATAAATTATTATAATACTGATATTTTTCAGCATGTCCCCCCCCTACCGATTGAAATGTTTTTTTTTTTCATTTTTCACTGCTTCGGGGTGCCCGCAGACATATAGATCAGTGGGTCGTTTACAGACAAACGTAATAATCGCTTCCATTACGGACTGAATTGCCCGGGATAGTGACGAATTATCTAACGTCATACTGTTAATTTTTTAAATGTTAGTGGTAGTATCTCTATTCTTATCTAGCTATTATAATAACTCTGCATTGCGGAGAGTGAAACGACACGGTAATGAACTAGTGATTAACGAATGAAAATGCACCCAGCGTGCAGAGTAAAAACTAACAAAACAAGATATAATGCCTTTATAGCCATTGTAGGCGGCAGGTATGATGAAATGAAGTGACTTTGGGGAGCACATCCTAAGCAGCGTGATTGCAGGCGAGCGAAAGCCGAAAGCGCCGCACCCGTTTGCGCGCACGGCCATGTCCGCTCGTGTTCCCTGCAGGGCGCTTTTCACGGTGCCATTTTAACTACTGCTTGGTGACTCGTACTGCTTTCAGTACCACACATGTCTGATTTTCAGCCGATTCCTTTAGTGAAATAGGGAGATACAAGCGGAACCGCCTTCAGATAAGGATTTGATCGCGATTCGAAAAAACGTAATTACTAATTTCTTGTTGGCTGAGAAAACACTATCAAAAATACAAATCCCAGACTCATCTCTGGTAGAATTACATTCATTTGACGTTGCAACCATTTGCTCCAAAATGCCCCCTTTAAGTTGACAGTTACCAACTAAATGAAAATATGCAAATTAGCGAACCAACAAATGACATGTTAAATTGCGGTTACAAGTAGCAATAGTCATAATGTACTATATAAAACGAAGACAAATGCAATATATTAATAACATGTCCATGTGTAAGTTAGAGAAAATGGTCATTTTAATGGTGCCCATTATTTAGTTCTGTATTTTGTGTAGATGTCAATCAACATCTGGCATTGCAAGCCGAATGTGTAAAATGTATAAAATTCATTAAGTTTGTAAACTATACTAATTGCTGAATATCCTTCAGTGACTGAAATAGTGACAAAAGAGAAATTGTAATCTTAAAACCCTGGGCCTAGAAAAAGCGCTGTACTACAGTCCACATCACCACAAGCGCATGCGCAGAGTCTTATCGTGACGTATTAAGAGTGCGCCAAGAGGTCAGTCCTTCACCAATATTACACATTTATTTGACCTAGATTCTTGTGTTGTAATTGTATCACTTCATTTTTAATAATCACCGATTAATGTTTTTTTAGTCGCTGTGTCATGGAAGAGGAGTATTACGGCACGGCTGGAGACTGGGATGCTCCAGATGGCAACTCGGTAGCAAACCTAGATGTCTGTTTGTGGCTAGCTAACACCGAGCGATTCAGAATAGAAATCGCTAGTCAACCAGCTGGTTATTTATTTTGACCCACTCCAGTATTAGACTGTCTTTAGCCTACCCGTCATAGTTATGTAAAATAACGTAATTACCTAAATGTGCCCAGTACATGTATCTTCATGGAGATCATGAACGTGGTGGGAATCATTAGAGAACCTTGCTGACCAGCTGCTTGGGGAGGTCAGGTGAAGGTGTTCGTGCTTTTCTGGCAGGAGGATGGCTATGCGGAAGGAGAATCGGACGGGAAAATACAGGAGGAGTGTCTGCAGAAATTCTCCAGCAGAGATTATATAATGGAACCCGCCGTGTTCAACACACTAAAAACGTATGTGACAACACAAGCAGTCAATCTAGCACACTGGGACGGAATGTGCCATAACAATAATGCAGTTATTAATAATGCATAAATTTGTATTGACAATAGTAATTTTTATAGGCATTATCAGTAATATACGATGAGCTGAATTAATGATGTATCAGTTACTTTTGTGAGTGTATTTAAGTTTTACAGAACCCATCTGCACACAGGTATTTTCAGGCAGGCGGATCCCCAGAACATGTGATTCAGCTTCTTTCTGAAAACTACTCTGCTGTAGCACAGACCGTTAACCTGCTTGCTGAATGGTTAATCCAGATGGGTATGGGCTTGCTTTGACTCTTGCTTGCATTTTTATAAATTGCGCTTAGTTGAATTTTTGGCAGGTATATTTTCATATAGAATAGGACTGGTGATGGAATGTTTTCATGTAAAGTTTGAGTCATCACATACATTTTTGGCCTGCCTTTTGTTCCCACTGAATCGTCACAGGGCAGTGACATTTGAGAGATGATCTTAAGTGCGTTTCATTCTGGATATTTTATTTGCGTGTGTGATTGATTAGGTATGGAACCGGCACAGGTGCAGGAGCGGGTGGAAAATCACCTCAAGAGTCTTTTGATCAAACACTTTGACCCCCAAAAAGCTGATTCCATCTTCACAGTGGAAGGAGAGGTAAGATTCTGGTGTGTGTGTGTCGTGGTGGTGGTGGTGGGGGGGGGGGGTCAGATGTCCATTACTATACAATGAATACAATCCAGCAAAACTAAAAATGCCGAAAGACTTCTATTTTGTTTGGTTAGTTATGGTTGTTAGGGCTGGGTAGGGAGGTCCTCATTGTTGGGAATAGGGATTTCTCATAGAAACTAATGAATGGTCCTCACAAAGATTTGAATATAGGTGTGTGTGTGTGGGAGTGTGTGAAATCAGTGTAGGGGTGCAGCGTGTGGGGGCCGGTGGTATGAGTTAGTGCTCTGTTTCCTTGCTCAGACTCCAGCCTGGCTTGAGCAGATGATTGCCCACACGACCTGGAGAGATCTCTTCTATAAGCTGGCTGAGGCCCACCCCGACTGCCTGATGCTCAACTTTACCGTCAAGGTACCGTGTTGATCTTCCCCATGCCATGACACGCACCCATAAGTACAGCAGTCAGGTTTATTTACCCGTGACTTAGGAAATATCTTCATGAAGCATCACAGCACATCAACACCGTGATGTCTTGTAGAATTTATTACTGTAATTCATGAAAATGTTAGTATGTATTCCGTATTTGTGTGCTGTGTTTAAATTACAATGCATAGTTTTCCCAAGAAAGTAAACAAATCATGTACTGCTTTGGAGGAGAAAAAAAATTTTCAGCATGTTCTTGTTATATCTTATTCTTTGTATATGTATTTGTTTGCTTGGCTTATGGATTAATGCAAAGTCATGTAGTTGTCACCTACTAGTGCAGCTGGTTATTCAGTGTTAGGTTCTGTTCTTTTCTAGGATATAACAGCAGGAGCCTTCCTGTGATTGAACCAGCAATCTCTGGGTTATGATAGCCTGGCCTAACCCACAATGTGCCCTGCTGTCCTAAAGCACTGGTCTTTTTTTACCAGATATAACGAAATGGATGCAAATTGTATTTTGCCTCCCTGTCTTCTATCCCTGTGGTTTTTGGAGGATGTCCCCAGCCCAGCCCAGTCCTGTCCTTGACGCTCCTCTGCTCTCTGCTGCAGCTCATCTCGGATGCTGGCTACCAGGGCGAGATTACCAGCGTGTCCACAGCCTGTCAGCAGCTGGAGGTTTTCTCCCGCGTGCTACGCACCTCCCTTGCCACCCTGCTGGATGGAGGGGAGGACAACCTGGAGAAGAACCTTCCAGAGTTTGCTGTGAGCTCCCTGGAGGGTCCCTCTGCTGTCCCCGTTGAAGTCATCCTAATCGATGCCTGTTTGGTTTTGTAACGACCAACGTTATCAAATTTTCTTGCATAGCTTATCTAACTTATTTTATTTATTTTGGGCACTTGCTGAAATTTTACCCCAAATTCTCTGTGATTCTGATCTAATTTTTAGTGCTGCAGTTAAAATGCATTTTTATGCGTTTCACTTGTTGAACTGATTCGGATGCAAAGAACATAGACCAAAAGACCTTTTCTTCTTTATATATCTAGTTATTTTTCTTGTGTAAACACCTCCTTCAAAGACACAGTTGCCCAGGGGCGTCCTGAGACTCACCTTGGAGTCTCAAGGCTGTGTCCCTAACATGTCTCCTGCCCCTGGTCTCCCCTGCAGAAGATGGTGTGTCATGGCGAGCACACCTACCTTTTTGCCCAGGCCATGATGTCTATCCTGGCACAGGAAGAGCAGGGCGGCTCGGCCATGCGGCGGATTGGCCAGGAGGTGCAGAAATCCGCCCATCAGAGGTACGCTTCCCCCATGTTATAGGTGGTTCCCCTTCACGGGGGTTCATAATGCAGGCTCATGTGTTGCCCCCCCAATAACAGGGGCCATGATGCCAGCCAAATCACGCTGGCACTGGGCACGGCGGCAGCCTACCCCCGTGCGTGCCAGGCCCTGGGGGCCATGCTGTCCAAGGGTGCGCTCAACCCCGCTGACATCACTGTGCTCTTCAAGATGTTCAGCAGCATGGACCCGCCCCCCGTGGAGCTGGTGAGGCAGACTGTGGGGAGCCTTCCACCTAGTGGCGTGTGGTGACTAATGCAGATGAAAAAGGAAAACAAAGGCAGTACTGATGATCTTTATCTTTTAGACTTTGTGTGTGTTTGGTCCCCACAATGTAATAAATTACAGATTTCCTCACAGTGTGATTTAAAAAAACTGTAATTTTCCTCGTGGGGAAATTTTTTCAGTTCCGACAAAGATAAATTTGTGAATGCAGTCAAAAAACTAAAAATGTCAAAAGTCTTATATTGTTTGGTTACTTATGGTTAAGGTTTTAAGGGTGTCCTAGTTAGTAAGGGTTAAGCCAATAGAGATTTATGGAGAATCCTTATTGGAATGAGGGACATGAGGTGTGTGTGTGTGTGTGTGTGTGTGTGTGTGTGTGTGTGTGTGTCCGTCCTGGCATGGACTGGCATCCCACGGGCCTTGCCCGGTTTGGGATGGGTTGCACATCCCTTTTGACCCTGTGCTCGACAAATGGTTGGAAGACAGTTTTCATTGAAAATCAATTCTGTTTTTATTTTTGCCATATATAGTGTTTTCTGTGATATTCAATTTATCCCCACTTTTGTTTTTTTCTGCATTGTTCTTATTATTAATGGCAAGTGTTGTGAGACATAAAGACGGCCATCAAAGAAGCTTTGTGCTCACATACGTATTTCAGTGTGTTGTGGGTATTTCCTCTGCTGAAGTCTGCATCTGTGTGTGTTTTTGCACAGATTCGAGTGCCTGCCTTTCTGGACCTCTTCATGCATTCTCTGTTCAAGCCTGGGGCCAAAATAAACCAGGATCATAAGCACAAGTACATCCACATCCTGGCCTACGCTGCCAGCGTGGTGGAGACCTGGAAGAAGGTGGGTGGGCATCACGAAGTTCTCGCGTCAGAAAGGGGCAGATTCTGTATGGGAGAAGTCAGTTTGCTGAACCTGGGTCCGTTCCAAGTAGACGTGCGAGAGCCCTAGTGCTGATTACAATGGGGGGAAGCGGGATTATTCCCAAGGGCCCAGTTGTGACCCTGGAGTGCCCCCTACCCTGCTGTTCATTCAGCGTTACTGTTGCCTGCATGCTGCAGAACAAGCGGGTAAACATCAACAAGGACGAGCTGAAGTCCACGTCCAAGGCCATCGAGACGGTGCACAACCTGTGCTGCAATGAGAACAAGGGGGCCACCGAGCTGGTGGCTGAGCTGGGGACCCTGTACCAGTGCATCCGGTGGGCAGCCGGGGCCCTGGTCATGGGGGAGTGGGGTGTCAGTCTCCCTGGCTAACCCGTGATGCTCGTCTCCAGCTTCCCAGTGGTGGCCATGGGGGTGCTCAAATGGGTGGACTGGACAGTTTCGGAGCCTCGCTACTTCCAGCTGCAGACAGACCACACCCCTGTACACTTGGCTCTGCTGGATGAGGTATGGCTTCACCTACCACCACCACCCCCCCGACCCCGCTTTGCGTCCAGTAAACAGGAAGCGGCTTTTCTGTGTGTCTTCCTGTTGTCGTACGATGTACCCCCTCCCCCTCCTCCTACTCCATACCTTTCCCTCTGCAGATAAGCACTTGTCACCAGCTCCTGCACCCTCAAGTTCTACAGCTGCTAGTCAAGCTGTTTGAGACTGAGCATTCACAGCTGGATGTCATGGAACAGGTGAGAGAGAACAGAGTGTCTCCTAGGCACGCAGGAACACGCACGCAGGAACACGCGGGCAGGAACACGCGGGCACGCAGGCAGACACGCGGGCACTCACGCAGACACGCGGGCACTCACGCAGGCAGGCAGACACGTGGACACGCATGCGGGCAGACACGCGGACACGCACGCAGACAGGCAGGCCCGTGGACACGCACAGGTTTGTAATTATATATTTGTGGGGACTCTCCATTCATTTCTATGGGGAAAACCCTACAATATGGCGACCCTAACCCTAACCCTACAATATGGCGACCCTAACCCTAACCTTACCCATAAGTAAAGTAAATACATTTGTAGACATTTGATTGCCGTCACAGATTTTATAAAATTGAGGTTTATATTGCATTGGGGGTAAGTTTGGTCCCCACAATGTAATACATACATAACCACAGGAAGATGCAGGCAGGCTGGCACCGTGGATCCACCTGTAAAGGCTGTTACATGGAAGGCTGCTGTCCTTGTTTGAAGCTGCTACAGTAAGAAGGTCCAGTTATATAAGGCTGCAGCTTTAAGTCCTTTTAGCATAATGTGATGAGTTCAGCTTGTTTTTTCTGAAAATTAAGTTCATGAACTTGAAAGTATAGTAATCTACCCTGGACTAATTATAAGGTGTGATTCACTCAGACAGACACACTATTAGTTGCAGGCTTAACCCACTGTGTACGAGTAGCATGTTCCGCTTTTGCTCTGCCCTGGTCACCGTGACACGTGACCACGCTGACGTCCCGGCAGCTGGAGTTGAAGAAGACCCTCCTGGACCGCATGGTGCACCTGCTCAGCCGAGGCTACGTCCTGCCGGTGGTTGGCTACATCCGCAAGTGCTTGGAGAAGCTCAACACTGACATCTCGCTCATCCGCTACTTTGTTACGGAGGTGAGGCTTTGGAGCAGAATGGACACCTGCGTAGCGTCCGTGTTTTGGGGTTATGGTGTTATGGATTTTACAGAAAAAATTCCTTTGGGTGGGGGGGTTGGCTGTTTAAAATAAATAAATAAATAAATAAAAATCTCCACCTTACTGCAGCAAAGATCCAGACTCTCTGGAGGACCCTGCAGGCGGGGTTGAGAGTGCAGTAATTAATGGCGTGATTCCTGGAGGCCGGTGTCGTTCACCCCAATGTGGCTGCTCCTCTTTCAGGTCCTAGATGTGATCGCGCCCCCCTACACCTCTGACTTTGTGCAGCTCTTCCTCCCCATCCTGGAGAACGACAGCATCGCTGGCACCATACGCGCTGAGGGCGAGCACGACCCTGTGGCCGAGTTCATTGGTGAGCCTCGCTGCGCTTACGCCACCTGCTGGATGGAGGAGTGGGCAGCCGGTCCTGTCAGGCTTCTTTGCAAATATGAATGTCTGTCTCTCCTGTCATTCATTTACTTATTTAAAAAACAAAGCTCTTATCCAAAGCAGTGTACCCCCCCCCCGTTTTTGAGAAAGCAGGATCAGACCGTCCCTGGTGCAGTGAGGGGGGGGGTGGGGGTGGGTGAAGGGTGTAGTGGCAAAATCACCATTTGAACTGATGACTACCTGATCACAGGCACAGCATCATAACCTGCTGAGCTACACCCCCCACCCCCGCCCTGAGTTCTGTTTGCCGCCCCCCCCCTTATCATAATATTATCTGACAGCTGCCTCATGCGAGTTTCAGTTCGATTTCCTACAGGTACGTGTTGCATCAGTAAATGACACCAAACAAACTAAGCAGGACAGATGTACATTACATGTTAGTGTTTTCAAGCCCTACAAAAGTGATTGATTGATTCATTCCTTCTGCTGGCTTCTTTATCTTGCCCTTTCCCAGCGTCTGCCACTTTATACCCCACCTGGGCAGGAATCTCACAACGCTTCTCTTGTCTTTCAGCTCACTGTAAATCCAACTTCATCATGATGAACTGAAGCTTCCAGACCAGCCTGCGATGGACCGGCCTGTCGTGCAGGGAGGGCGGTTCTGATCGACACTGAAGGATGAGTGTCGTTCCCAGTAGGTCAGCGCATCCCGTACTGGGATGGCTGGAACTGAGCGGAGGGAAAAAGGCCAGGCTCCTGTTGATTTGGGGCGGATGTGAGTGTGCATGTGGATGACATCATCGGCCGTTTGGAAGTGGGGGGCAGTCAGTGTCAGTGCAGCAAACTGGTCAGTATCACACACTGCAGGACTGAGGACAACTCACACATTCTAGCTGTAAGGTGCTTCTTTGTTTTTGGGAGATTTAAAACAAGTGATTTTTCCATTTCCTCCATAATTACAATGTAAACATTGATTTTTTTTTTTAAAAAAATTTTTTTTTACAAAAAATATTGTTACTTTGTATAAATGTGAACATGTAAAAAATAAATGTTTAGATTTACCCCCGCCCCCTCCACTTACTGATCTTTCCTAAAATTAAACATCAGCATACATTAATTCAAATATATGTATATATGGCACTGATATGGCAATGATAATATCATTATTATTATTATTGATATATGACAATACCACAAATGAGGCAAACGGTGCATTACGGATGCTGAAGTCACCCTAATCTTCAGACCAAATGAAAGATGTTTATTGCAGTACTGAAGGCTGCTGGTGTCACTAGCAATTTTCCCTGCTACGCCGCGGAGCAATTTCAGGGAAAATCGCCTGCGCCTGTTCTTGTATCAACTTCCTTGGTCATTTAAGCGGGTCATTTTCTAACACCCTGAGCGATTTGAAATCATTTAAAAGGGATGCCACTCACTGAGATACAGCAGTAAAAATGTACATACTCCCCCTTATGTAAATTCTCCCATCTCTGAGGGGTGATTCCCAGAAACACAAAGATGAGTGGTTTTAAAACACTGTCAGTTCCGTCATGGGCCACCACTTGCTCTTCCTTGACTGGAAAGCAGGGCTGGCTTCCAGCCTTATTGGTAATTTTTGGGCAGGATGGGGTCCCCGTACATACAGTCCTCCTCAAGCGCCAGGTTGTAGTGGCTGCCACTGCCACCCTTGTAACTGCTAGTGACGATGCGGAGCCACCCCTTCTCCCCCTGGTGGTGGAGATGTGAAGTGCAGTGTTTGTTACACATAAAAATCAACGCTGCAAGATTTGGAACGCAGGCTCAAATTTTAGCTATACTAGTTGTGAACTGTATCTGATTGCCTGTCTTTTGGCGTCAAGGCAGCTGAGGCGAGACTCTTACCCAAGGCTCCCCCCAGGAGTTGCGGACAATCCAGTACTCCACGCCAGTGTCATCCACGCCCCAGCCGGCCACTGACACGATGTGATTGATGAAAGGGTATTCCTGGTACTCTGAGTACACCCCCGCCGTGTAGGCGTCCAGCGTCTCCGTGGCCATGATCCCACAGCTTGGGGGGGGGGGGCACCATTCACAGCGTGAGAAACCCATCACAGAACTCCTGGCCCGGCCGATCCCACACGCAGGCTCACGCCTCACCTGATCGGCCCTCTGGCGTATATCTCGGCCATCATCTTCTCCCGCCCGCTGACGCCCCCGTAGTCGCCCACCTTCCACAACGTGTAGTTCTTTACAATGTTGCAGACATTAAATGTGGTGCAGGTCCCACACTGGTTAAACGGCTTGCACTCTGAAACATAAAAACGTCCTCTATCAAATTTCTCACATGCACACTGTGCATGTCTTACGCAATGAATATGTTAAAGGCTATTTATCTGGGTAGTGTTTATTTGCTCAGAGGAAAATTTCCATATATTGTGTTATTGATATCTTCTTGGATGGCTAGAACAACATCTCTTTGGTTCCCAAACCTCTCCTCAGGAAGAGGAGCCATTACATGCATTTGTTAAACTTCACCACCAACTCAATTAATTAATCTAAAAAGTCAGTGAGGTTGAGATTACTTATACAAGGTGTGTTAGTAGTCAAGTCAAGAAGCATACTGGGCTATTGGATGATCGCTGCGAACACTGAGCTGACTACACAAGAAGTGCTGAAATGGTTAAGCTGACCTGCTCGTGAGACATATTGTAGTTTTACACCAACATGGCGACCATTTAAACTAGGGCTGTGACTGTCGATTATATTAATAATAGAGTAATCTACCGATTAATCTGACGATTCATCAATCGCTTATATATAATAACATTATACATCGCAATTCAATTCCTCCACATATATTAAAGCCTGATTTTATTTCTCACCACAACCCTGTACTGAACAATTTTTAATATAGAAATTTTACTTTACAGTCGTCCAAGATCTGACCCCTAATCCCCTGAAATGCTATTGTGTGACCAGGCATTTCAAGGAAGACATCACAAAAACACACAAGAATCCTGGCAGTTTACTTGCCGCGAGGTCTGTTGAGAGGCCGTCGAGAGGCGTAAGTTATTGCAGACAGATTCCCATATTTGCCAAACAAAGGGGTTCACATACTTTTTCCATCTATGGTCTTGATATTATTGAACTAATGGTTTACACTAATATGCCAAAGTACAACATTGTGTATGTATGTTTAGTTCTTATCTACTATGACTGATCCATGGGTTAACCAGCTCTCTTTGGGTTTAAGTTACTGGTATGACTCAAGCGGGGCACATGATACCAGTGGGAGCACAGGATGTCCTTCCAAACACTGCCTCTATCAGGAAGCAACGGATGCCTGAAATGGAGCCACACCCCTTTGATGTTGCGGAGCTGATTAGTACAGATCCCCTAATAGCAGAGCTGTCGGAGACTCCATTACAGAGGAGTTTTTCCAGTTAGGCATGACTGTTGGGGGGGGAGAGGCAAACTTTTATTTCAAAATAAAATATTTTATTTCGGTTCATATTTACTGGCACACTATATTTTGTATAGTGCAGGAAAACATCATTAATTAATTTTAAATTTGGAGATTGCCAAGCAGTTAATGTTACACGTGCTTTGTGCAGTTCCTCATGTTCCATCTAAAGCTCTCAAGATCTAAATTCCTTTTGTAAAAAGCCCCCAGCGTGCGCCCCCAGGCTAAAACATGGTCACACTTCTCCATGTTCCATTTCAAGTGCCCATTCAAACCCCTCAAAACGATTCACAACAATTTGCTCTTCCACTATGAATATGGTCGCTCTCCTTGTTGCTCCTTTTATTTGTTCAGTCTATCGGTGCATACTCCATTTTTGTACCAACAACACCTGCTGATAGGGAGAAAGTGAGGAAAAAGAGAGAGAGCGAGAGAGAAAGAGAGACACTAGAGGCTCGGAGGCCACCCTGTACCGACTGGGAGGGCTCACTCAGGCATGACACCTCCCATTCCAGTCACAAGTCAAAGACAGCAAACTAATGTCGATTTTACTCCTGCACACACCATCCCAGAGCTACCGCTTTGGTCCTACACAGCAGAAAGGTTAAAAATGCTGGAAAAGAAGCCAGACACTGTATGCAAAGTGCAAACTGTATGCAGTGTCCGCTGGCAGTGACGACCCGGCCCGTACCCTGGTCCTTCGCCTGGTAGTTGTTGCAGGTTTCGTCAGGGATGCCGTTGGTGTGGGCATACTCCCACACCCCCGAGTGGTCACCCCCATGGCAGGAGCCCGCATTGCCGCAGTCGACGACGTTCTGGACGGAGAGGTAGGCGGACGGCCAGGCAGCTTTCCTCTTGATGTTTATCCTGTCTGATGGGACAATGAGACTGCATGAAATGCTCAGTCCATTCACTCCTCCCAATTCCCAATTCACTCCTGATATAGTCACATATTACAAGGTGCTATATTTCAGAACATGGGTTCTTAAAACTATAGTCAATAGTTTGTTTTGTGGCATATTTTGAGAAACTTTTAGCTAAGTTTTTCGATCCATCTCAGACCTGCAGTTAAATATGTTGTCAATCAAATTTTATTGATCTCTGTAATTTTATCATACCATTGGTGCATAAGTTCTGGTTAATTGGTTTGATTCTTAACATGAACTGACCTTTGAATCTTGAATTCTTACTGTCCTAAAAACATTCTGAATACTGAAAGCAGCCAGGTGAAGGTCATAAAATGAGATATGACCCGCACAGTATGTTTGTTACTTCAGGTAACCTGGATTAAAAGTCTTGGTGTCAGATGACAGATCCCTGACTCACTTTTGTAAATAATCAGCAAAAATGCGACCTTTACCTAAACTGATGAAATGATACTTCGAGTACAGTTAAAGCTTTTTTTATGGATACCATGGGGGATTTTAGGCACGAGCGCCGCGCTTAACTGGGGATTTTTCTACCTTCGCAATACAAAGCGAGTCTAAAGGTGTGTGACATCCTGTTTAAACATTAGTCCCAGGACAGCTTCCAGCTGACTAACTTTTTTTGTACTTCGACATTCACACTGTTTAAAGGAAACACATGCATTCAATTAATAAATGGTTATGGGGAGTGGTAGTTCATCGGGATAAAGCAGACAGTACCGGCCATCGCGCTGGTGCTGCCGTGCGCCCAGCATGATCCGCAGTACTGAGGGATGTGCTGATTGCGGGTGGTGCTCACAAAGTTGGTGCCGTTGACGTTCCTCCAGTCCCAAACCTTGGGCAGCAAGGCTACGTCCAGGTATTCGTGAGGGCGAGGGCTCGACCTAAATGTCAGTCAACGAAAATGCCAGAGATCACCGGTTAAATCTATACCGCCGGGAAGGGGAGCCGGCAGGGGATGAAATGCCGTCCTGCGGGTCTGGCGCAATAAATCATGTGTTCCCGTTTTACTTAGTTTACAACTGCAAGAAAAAAAATGCGAAACATCGCAAATGCCCAATCTGAGTTCTCCGTCTGTATGTGAATGAGGTAATTCATTTTCAAAATTTTCCCGAGAAATGGAGAAAAAAAAATCAAAACCATTTCCCAAACAGCGCAGGATAACATCTGAAATCGAAAGTACACGAACAGCTACCACCACATTCCCCTTCCGTATATTTAAGTGTATTTTTATACAAACTCCCATCGTTGATTTCCGTTAGTATACAACACACTACACCCATTCAACCCCGGGTCTCTGTAAACACATTTAAAATGTACACATTAAGAAGGTCTGTATACAATCAATGCCTGACCACTAGTACAGCTGGGCGATGTCATCGAACCTAACCTATGTAATCACCAGATCGTTTACAAGAATAAATAAATCTATACAAGCATTTAGCAATGTAATGAATAACAAACAGAGAAGCTGTGCATTTACTTTAAAGTCTCTTAGAAATCATTTGAGATAAAATATTTAGTGTAGCAGGAGAAAATGGTAAGTTTAAACCATACTTGACTCCGAAGTGATTCTTCCTCGGCATGGGTCGATAGCACGGCTCTTTATCATTAAAATATCGGCCGCCAAGGGCGCCGGAGCACAAGCACAGAAATAAGACTAATCCCCTGAGCATTTTTAGCAGGCTAACGATCATATGACCACCGTCGCGCTCCGGCGCAGTTTAAATACACGACGGAAAACCCGGTGACCGCGGAGCGCGACTTGGGCGGAGCTTCAGATTTGGGCGGGACTGTGCGCATGGTGGCGGACTTACGCAGGGGCGTGGCGTTCCAGAGAAGAGCCGAGGTAAGAAGAAGGAAAAAAAAAAAAAAAAAAAGACTAATAAAGATGTCAAGAATGGTATAATATGATATAGTCATAATACGGGAACTTGACACAAAACAAGTTACTTTTTGCAACGTAAGCCACTTCAAAGCCAAAAAAACTAGTGATGGTGATACTGTGTAAACACCATCAACCTCACTAACAGAAAACCAACGTCATGCAAGCATGATTTAATATTTTTTATTTTCAGATGCAAATTCAACAACTCTTTACCTTCCTTTCACAGAGATACACGCTATAATCTGGTTTACAGACTAAAATCAGCTTCAGACAAATGATCAAACTCCACCTTTTTCACATCACCCCTCAGCATTCAGAAGTATTCATCCCATACTGATTCTGGACATCACCAAGTTCTTTTATGCAATCACAAAAGCTTATTGTAGATTATAATGGAAAATGAAGATTGAAACACAGAATAAACAGTTTCCCCGACCTGCCTTTTTACCAAGCAGGGCCACTGTATGCCTCTACCATCAAACCCTACCAGACATTTTCCCCAGACTACAGAGTTGGTGTTTCTTGAATTAGTTAAAACACTGTAAAAATCTAGGTCATGTATGGTTAGTGCAGAGGGGTGAAGATCAGTTCTTTAATGAACTGATGGAAATGACTTGCAAAGACCATTAGGCATTCTGCGGTGTTGACTGGACATGACGGCAGGAAGTGGATGGGCTAGGAGGGACCCCAGAGGGAGTCACACCAGCCTCCGCCTTTTGCAGTCACGCTCCATCTGATATCCCAGCTGAGAGCTGGCCGAGCCCAGTGGGGACACCATGTTCAGCACGGGGTCCTCAGAGGCCTGGCCAAACAGCGCCAGCAGCAAGGCTACACCAAATCCTGTGGCACGCTCCCCCTGTAGGTGAAGAGCTGTTACAACAGGATCCATTTCTGACCCACAACGCAAAGTGCACACAAAACCCGATTTACAGGGCATTCGATTCGGTGGCAAAAGGAGGGGACTAAAACATAGAAATCTAGGTTTAAAGATCTTGAGTGGAGATGCACCAATTGAATCGACCAACTATCAGTATTGGCCAGTTGTTGATGTATGGGTCTTGCTGGCCCACTGAATAGTAAATCCCTGCTTTACAAATTAAGGAGATGAGGAAGGAGGGGATTACAGGTAGGCATGTTTAGCTATGATTCATATGGCTATGGGCATGAAGAAACATCTTACACCCAGCTGTGGTAGCCGAGTGGGTCTATTGGGGGGGGGGGATTACTCACAACGTGAACTGGGGAGGCGATGTCCACATGCACCCAGATACCCGGCCATTCGAAGCCCAGGTGTGAGCCGATGAAGAGCCCTGCGCAGGAGCTCTGGGCATTCTCACGGTCCTGCCAAACAGAAAGACAGACTGCTAAGACAGCGCCCCCTACAGGTGCCCTCAGCAGACTCCCCGCACTGTCCTGATCAGTTTTGCTTTCATTTCTGGTCTTGAATATGTAGAAGCGCCCTGACAGCTTGTCCTTCCACTTGTCACCTTCAAGATGACCCTAACCCTAACCCCATCCACATCACTATTCCTGGTGATGCAGATGAATCTGGACTAAACACCGGAGTACCTGCACTCATGCTAACTCACGCCTTTTCCCAGGCCCAAGAAATGAGGAACTAGGAAGTGCAAACTCACTTCCTTATTAATGTATTATTTTAAAATTTGCACCTGCAATGTCAGCAAACAGAACCGTTGCCTGGGCAACAAACCCCTGCTCTTCAACAACTTTGAGTGTTAAGTCTCTACTGAAACCTTCACCACTACAGATTAACAGAAGCTGTTTCATACCTCATAACTGTTTTTGAAGTTAAGGCTGTTAAATATTTTCAAGAACTAGAAATCAGAAAGTACTTCATTTAAATGTTAACCATGTCAAGCACCATTACATGGCAATACATAAGAGGAAAGTAAATTTTAACATATCATGGTTGAAAAAGGTTATGATCGGTTTCTGGAAACGGCCAAATCGGTGTGACTTTTACAAAGGCAGAGGATGTTGACAGAAACTGGTTACGTGGGTATTTCGCTCAAGAGTGGGCGCAGAAGGCAGCTAAGCAGAATTAGCCCGGGCGGGGGGAAGCCTCCGATTTGAGGCACGGGGGAGGTGACCTACTCACAGCTACTGAGTTCTTCATGTCTGCCACAGCAGACGTGAACTCGCTGAAGTGCAGCTCAGGGCAATAGACCAAGGGGTGGGCAAGGTCACCGCTGCTGCGCCCTGCCCGCACACAGGCAGCCTCCCATTCCTCACTGTTGGTCATGATCGCCGCGTGGTATTTCCCCGTGGAGATCCCCTGAAAAGCAGCACCTGACCTCAACAGCAGCAACAACGCAACCAGCACCGCCACAGGCCACTGAGAAGGTTTCTGTCGAGAAAACTGCCTTTACAGCAGAGAAGCGCTGGATTACATCTACCAAGAGGCTGAGCAGGGAGCATTCAGCACGGTTTCAGCAGACCAACAAAAAGTGCGAAGCGCAGTTATACGATAGTCAAACATGGCTATTTGTGTTATGCGACAGTCCGGAAAAGGTGATCCCAAAAAAAAAGATATGACCAAAAAAAAATTGACACTAGCTGTGGTAAATTATCAGAAGTGAGAAGCAACGTCACACTTTAAACTTGCAACGAGTGTATGAGACTGGGCGAGACGGACCTGCGCTCCAGTCAGGGTAGCTATGTCCAGGATGATATCTGCAGAAAGGTCCTTCCTCGCGTACACCACTCCGTCAGACAGCACCAGCCGGCCCTCTGCATCAGTGTTGTTTATTTCTACGGTCCTAGAGAGGAGGGGAAGAGAGACTTAGCCTGGACACATGCGCCAGTGAACATCCAGACTAGTTCACGATGAAACCATCCACTGTCTGGAAGAGGAGGATAAGCCTTTCCATGCCGGACTAATTACATAACCGAACGAGTATCTCATGGGGTTGTTGTTGTTTACTATTCAACCAGGTCCTCAGAAAACAAAGCCACCACTTTGAGGATGACTGTAGTTGGATTTGCCAATCAGCGGTGGTTCTAGGGTGAAAGGGTCCTCGTGTCAGAAACAATCACACAAGCTCTGTAAGGCAGCCACTGGCGCCACCCACACTGCAAATTACGTCTGTATCCATGGCGACGGAATCATCAGCATGGTTAACCAATAAAAACACGAGCTTGGTTTCTAAATGAGGGGCACAGCATCCAAAAAGTGAAATGCAGAGATATGTTTGCAGTCAAAAACCAGAATGAGAAACTATGGATGACCTCATTCCCATCGCTTTGGCCGCTAGTTAACTGTATGCCGTTTATACCGGAAGCCCACGTGCGACGCCGGCTTACTTTCCCGAGTACAACGTGTGGATGTCATCAGGCCTAGTGGCAGCAGGACCAACGGCATTTTCCGCCAGGCAGAAGATGGCATGGAGAGCATCTTTAAAGCCCTGTTGAGAGGCGCACACACACACACACACACACACACACACACACACACACACACACACACACACACACACACACACGCACACACACACACGCACACACACACACAGATAGACCAAAGTTACACACAGACGGCACGACCACAGGTCTGTCTCAGAACAGCCAGTGTGCATCCAGGAGGTCAAGGGTCAGAGGGGGGTGCTCTTGGGGGCGGAGCCTCCGCTTAGACACACAGCTCACCTGCTTGACGGCGGCTTTAAAGGCTCCAAGGACGGCAGCTGCCCCCCCACAGTCCCTCTTCATTCCCGGCATGGTGGTCTATAGAGAAAGCACACAGCTGTTCTGTGCTCCTCCCTGTGCGCGAGTAGCGACATCAGCAACATGTCCTGAAATAATGTACTTGATTGCCATGTAGTAGTCAAAATGTAGTATGCAAAGTCAGCGGTATATCTAAACCCTCAGTATGGATGAGACAGTAGGCAAACAGCACCCAGATGACATAATACATCCTGTAAAATTCTGAAGTGTACAATCGACAGCCGCTACACTACGCCAAAAGGTGTGTCAAACTGAAGAAAATGTCCACGTGACTTGGATATGTATGTTTTTTCGTTGATAGTTTTTAAACTTGGGCGAGTGCTGAGGTGTCATTAGTAACCATCCGGGACCGAAAGCACATTTGACAATTACATTAGCAATCTGCAGAGTTGAAACCATGCAACTTAATGGGCGGAACTATGTAAGCTCCGAACAGGAGTGTTTGGGTAATGTACCCCAGGTTAGGTAATATACAAGATCGTAACCAGTGTATGTCCAAGTGCATGCATGCCATCTTCATGCATACATACAGTATGCACTACATTAACGATGGATTAGCAGGCTCACACTGAAATTCAGGACGTACTGTGTACGTTATTTCGGATGCCCCCTCAGTGGTGAACTGAAGCTGCTATAACCGTTTACCACCTGCCGCTAAGACATCTTGCAGTGTTCCTCTTTTTTCTTATTTTAAGATAAGTTCGGTATGTCACGCAAGGCGGCGGTCTAGATAAGCCCCCCCCCCCGGATGCACAAACCTTTCCCTTGATACTGAGGCCACCTGTGTCGTACACGATACCCTTGCCAACCCACGCAATGGTCTGGGTGGCACCCTCTGGTGTGTGGCTGAGCACTGCCAGAGCTGGAGGGTGCTCAGCTGCCTTCCCCACGCCATAAATCCCTGAGAGACAGCAACCCCTTGATAAACGAATCTCCCCCACTTCAGAGGGCACAGTACGTAATCTCACGTCAGCCGTGAAATCAAGTATAATAGGAAGGGATCAAAACATCGTCAAGAAAAATATTTCAAAAATTAAGCAAAGTTCTAGGCTACAAGGTGGTATGTTCAGTAAAAGCCCTCAGATACTCAAACACCCACCGTGGCCTTTGAAACAGGCTGCATTCAGCCTACCTTCTAGTTATCCAAAGATTAAACACGTTCCCAAAAGTTTTTCAAAAATGAACAAGGAGCACCTCCGAATCCCTTCTGTTTGAGCTCCTCTCCTCTAATGATGGTCGGCGTAATCCCGAGTGCCGCCCCGACAGCCTTGATCTCCTGGAAGAGCAGAGAAATGACGACAATGTAAAGTAACACTTCTTATTCACAACTATGAAAGGAGCAGAGCCGCTAAAGAAAGCAGAAGGCAGCCCACAGAAAAGCCTGGAAACAGACTTTTGCAATGATTTATTTGGGAAGAACGTCTTCCGGGGGATTTCAGGCTGGAAACCTCTAACTCTGCCAGCTGGGGTGTGAAACATATCAGAGGCAACAGATCCGACTTAGACAGTGACCCCCCCCCCCTCCCTTTAGACTCTCCTGGGTGTGTGTAGACAGTGACTACAGAGCCCTCAGCAACTGACATCATTTGCTCAAGCGTCACTGCTGCTACTTTGTGTGTATATCAGGGTTGTAATGGTACAAGTATTCATCGTTTACCATTCACTACATCTCTGTTTGGTTCATTGCACACAATGAAATAAATGAATACCGGTACATTTATTTACATGGACGGAACCTAAAGTTACCTAACTTAGAGGGGCAGTGGGGGGCCTAATGGTTAGGGAAGCATATTTGAGATTGAAATGTTGATTCGAATCACCAAGCAGCAAGGTACCACTGAGGTACACTGAACAAGGTACCACCCCCAAGCACTGCCCCCTGCTATGTCACAATGTTACATATGGGTTAGGAGGCAGCTAAGCCTCTGTGTCTATGATCAGAAGGACGCCAGGTCGAGCCAAGCCTTGCCATGTATGTGGGTCCTTGAGCAAGACCCTTAGCCCCCAGCTCCCTGGGCACCACAGATGAGAGCAAGTTGCGGGGGGGGGGGTATCCCCAATAAATAAAGTATCTAAAAGAAATGTGGAGGATACATTCCATTGTTGTACTTTGATCTATCAACAACGACAATTAATCACTTAATTTCACATCACTAGATGTTTAACACAGGGAACATTCTACCATCAGTAGCTTTGCGTTGGTTACGACTATTGCTGGTAACAGCCATAGCTGGGAGATTTTTATTTGCCAATACATTACACCAAAACCAGAGAGAGTGTTACTGGAAACACATCCAATGAACTAACTCATTCGAGACGACATCATGCCTGTGTGTGTCTAACTGGAGTCTCCCCATGGCATCCAAGGTGCTTTCCCAGGAAGTTCAGACCGCGCACACAAAAAAAAAAAAAGCTATAAGCTAAGATGGGATTTAGTTCATTATGATTGTCAGGTTATATTGTTTATTCATTTTGCATATTTGCTTACAATATGCAAATTAGCATCGGTTTTGCCATCGACACAGCGGCAGACACACTGACTGACATAGCTGGTCTTAATTGTCATTGTGGTTGCACATGTAATACGAAACAAATTGTTTTCCATGCAGTACTGAAATTGTAAGAAAGAATTGTTAATGAACCGTCCCACCCATATAGGAAAACCTTTAGCCCAAAATCATGGAATACAACTAAACATATGCTTAAAATCTTTTGAACTTCTATGATTTCCATAGCAGTATGTCAGCAATAATCATTTTAATTGACTGTTACCTATAGCTTTGAATGCATAAGCTATAAGTAACTGTATTAGAAACTGTAACTTTGCATTTAACACTGTAACCACTTTGTCACAAAGACAATAAAGTTCCACCCCAGGCACACAAACAACTTGCTGATCAAAACTAAGTGTAGCTTACAAAAACATCAGCAGAACAAAACCAAATCTATTTAAATCTGTGAGATGGGGTCAGAAACAGGTACGAGGGAAAGCGCGACCCTCTCCACCACCGGTGCAGTGCCACAGGTCAAAGCGACACACAGATTATCAGCCTTAGCGCCAAATATTGCAAAACGTCAACAGTCAGGGGTCTTATAAATACAAATGTGTGGATAGTTACCAATCCCCCAATCCTCCTATCCTGATGGACACGCCCTGCCCCCCCCACTCATACAGCACAGGGCCGGGATGCTAAACACAGAAGCCAGACTCACCTCCAGGAATTGGTCAGTGTTCATCTCGTTGCAGGGAGTGTCGACTATGCGCGCAGCCAGCCTCACACCGTCAGCCGCATTAGCCAGGCACTGGGGGGATGGGAGAAACCACAAGAGATCACCTGCCAGTAGGGGGCAGCATATACCACCAATACAAGAAAAAAGGATTAAAAAGGATAAATACACTGCGGTTTTACCTCCAAGGTTGTGAGGTCTAGGGGACCATTGTCCTGGCCTACGGTAATAAATTCCACTGTCACCAGTTTACTTTCAGTCCTGCGGGAGGCAGCGGAGCGACGGGAGAAGAGGGGGAAGGCCCGGGCAATGGCGCAGGCAGAGGCAAAAACCTCAGTGCGCTCACACACCATCTACACCAGGGGGCGACATTGCAGAGGAGCTCAGGATTTTTACACAGGACATTGGGTGAGACAGTACCACATTCATCTTTACCATCTCATGACGGAGTCGTGACGGAAAGTAATGGGGCAAAGGTGTGAGGGGAAAAAAAAAGTGACGAGAAATTTCAGAATGCTCAAAAAACGAGGATCATGGGGCAAAGATTGAAGAAATTTTTATATTTACAAATTTTATTTAATTTTCATTTCCATCTCTAACAGTCATACAAACAGCACTGTTGTTCACATTGTGTACATAACATTACGTAACTGTGATCACATACTCTATGTAATGTCACGATCTCAAGCAGAGGCCAATGTTATTTTTTAATAAAGGAGCCCCTACGAAAACAACCAGGCTGATCTTTCTTGGCTACAGAACATCTGCTTACCCACTGGCTTTGTTACCCAACAACAATTTTTACATTTGTTTAGGGACGGGCAGTATATATTGATTTACCTTTAAAATAAGATATAGGATGACACTATGCTGTTCGTATATTTATTTTATTGTGTGTTAGAATCGTAATTTTATCCTTTATTTTTATCAGTAACCAATAGTATTTCTTGAGTGAAGAGTTTTGTGTGATGTTGTGCAGACTCCCAGAACACACAATTAAAATCAAACCACTGAGTAAGAATCTCACGGGGATGTTGATGAAGTATCACTGTTACTTCATTTGTTCATTTCATTTTAAAACATCAGAAAACTGATCACAAGTTAAAAATATCGTAATTTGCGATATGTGCTTAATTTTCTTGAAGGGACCAGTTTGCATTTACAGCTGTGAAACACTAGCTTTTATTTTGCCAAATCATTTGAATAGACCTTCAAACAGTTTCTAAAGAGGATGTTTAGAAAAGACAGTAAAGTAGTTCATTTGAATGAGTGATAAAGTTTTCACTTTATCTATAAACTAATGCATGTCATTAAGATCTAAATATAAGGCAAAATAGCTAGAAGTCTCTCCTGTTTTCTCTCACACATGCAAATGGTATCTGTACACATACAGATTTCACACTTTTCTTTGGAACAGCAATAGTATGCTTCTTATTTTCTCATGTTGGCACAAGGTGGAAATTACTGTATGCAATTTAATTTGGGCTCTGCTCACATTGAAAAAAGCAACTTTATGCACTAATTACTATTTTTAAAATATGCCTAAATTTTTGTGAATGTCCCGATTTTTTAGGCAGAGGTGGGCAAAGAGGCACTGTATGCTTAACCACGTGCCACCCTGATGGCCATAACAAGCCTTTGCAGCCTGACACCTATAATGTAGTTTCAAAGTTACACACAGTTACATGATGTGCACTCGCTTATACAAATAGGACTGACACATTGTGATGACATCTCAAACTTTCTCTAGGCAAGATAGATAGACAGACAGACAGACAGACATGGTGAACAAAAGCACTGCTTGACACCCAGAGATAAAGGGAAGCGTAAGGGGAAAAGAGAGCAGCTGGAGAGACTCACTACGATGCAGCGGTTGGCTCCCGGCGGTAGGCAGGTGCGCAGCAGGCGCGTGAGGAAGTGGGCAGCGGAGGGGCTGTTGTGCCTGCTAACGCGGGGAGGCAGGGCAGCCACTACCGCGTGACTCAGGTACAGCGGGCAGCTGTCAGTGGGGTTGGGATTTAGGGCACCCAACGCCAACTGCCATGTCTGCAAGGAAACGTTATTCGTTCGTTAACAAATCAGCGGGTGGCTCATTGGTTAAAGGCCTAGATTTGTCCAGCTAGGGTCATGCTACTGTACCTTTGGGGAAGGGGCTTCACCTGAATTACTCCTAAAAAATAAGCTCTTGATGCACGGGTAATAACTGTAAACGGTTTAAATAAATGCCAAGTAAATGATATAAAAGGGAATATAAAAAGTTGGAACAAGTAGGTAGAGGACCTTTAAGCTCAGTTCATATCATTGACGGCCATTTCTCCCAGTAGACTTCAACCTGTGTCATAAACGTACAAAGTACACCCCAATCTAAAATCGATTCACTTGTAATAAAAATGTACAGCTAACAATTAAGTAAATAAGTCCTTAGTTCGCAATTTTTCTGGGTCAATGTACAGATACTCCGTGTAATTTGCCGAGTGGAAACGGGAAGAGACCCGTCATGGCAATGTATACGGGAGCCACCAGAGACAGAAATAAATCTAACGCACTGGTGATACACAACCCCAAAAACGTAATTTTACAAGGACGTACGGCAGCTGGAGTTGAAAGCAGCCTGCACGTGTTATGAAAGCCAATGTAACCGTGCTTAGTTAATAAGGCATCAAGGCTAGAGATGCAGTCCGTCTGCACACTGCAGATATCGCAGGTAGGTTTGCAGCACATGGTGAATTTACGAACCACCTCGTTTACTGAAAAGCAAAAAGTGTGTCGGCGGGACTCCGTGAATAGGATACCCGAGACAAAACAAGCCTGCATTATGGGTTACATACCTCCTTGTTGATGACCGGCTGTAGCTTCCCCTTGACTTGCACCCATGAGAGCTGCTGCAGGTTGTTCAGCTGGCCGAGAAAAATCACGGGGCGGCTTTGAGGCTCCGAGTCTCCCGCAGACGCCTTGAACTCCAGCACCACGTTCGCCATGTTTGTGCTGAAAGGCCGGCGAACGACTCCCGACCTCTTGCCGAGCTTCCCTCGGGCCAGCCCCAAAGTAAACCACTGGGTGAAAGGAAAAAATAAGATTGGCCTGTGGCTGTAGGCAGCGTGGTGACCAAAGTGAGAGAAACAAAAAGAGAGCAGGCGCTGGTGACGTCACCCGGTACTTACGCAAACCCTCCGCGCCCGTTCCACCGGGTCCACCCTTCTTGGCGTATAATGGCGTCGCCGAAGTATGAGGAGCTCAGAAAACGTATACCTTTATGTCCCGACCATGATTTAGCAGTCTTTCTCAAATGTGTTACCGTCGTGTTAATCTTAATATGACTTTATGTTAACGATCACTGATTTGTTTATATTCCCCAATTCACAAATTGTACAGTAACTAAATTAAGATTGGGTAATATATAGGGCTGGGTATCGATTCAGATGTTACGATTCGATTCGATTTCAATTCTTGATTTGACAATATGAATGAATATAGATTTAAAACAAATCCTACATTTATAAAATAACAGTGAACAAAATATTACAAGTGGTTAATTAATAAAAGGAAATTAAGAGCCATAAACCTGTATATAACACTTTTTAATTTTAAGTACACTTGTGTACAGTAAAACAGAACGCTGTATGGTCTTAAATCTTTGCAAATAAATAATGCAATCGATTCAGTGATGTTTTGTGCAGGAGGTGAATTGTGAGGAATTTTACTTTTGAATGCGTCTGAAATCTTAGGTTGTCTGTTAGGCTGCGGGGGTGCTAGAATCTGCACGTCTGGGTGATGTCTTGTCAAATGGCTCAGCAGATTTGTCGTATTACTACAGTATTTCACCTCAGAGTTACAAATCAAGCATATAGCTGTGTTCTTGTCCACTGTAACTTTATCTTTCTTGCGCAATGTGAAATCCTTCTTTTTATTTGAAGGTGTGGTCGGTATCGGGAACGCACCTGAACCCGCCATTTTATGAATGAAATGAATGAATAACGGACTCTCCATTGTAACATAGCGCAAGGTAAATAAGGGGATGACACCTAGTGGATTAGACTTGTAATAAGATTAGCGTAAATCTTACGTTTAATGCTTGTGTAAATAAATATTGAAAAAATCGATTCGTGTCCATTGAGAATTGATTTTGAATCGACTACATTTTAAAAAACGATATATCGAAAAATCTATTTTTTTGCCCAGCCCTAGTAGTATAGTCTGCTACTGGATTTAGTTTCAGGGACAGCTATGAACCCAATGCAGGGAAGGAAGTGCACGTAAAAATTAACACTCAAAACAAACTACATATAACAATTAGGTCATCCATCTTCCAACTTCATGACCAGTGCCCTACCACAGCCCTGTGCCTGGTAGACCATTATAATGATGGGTCCTTAGGGCCAATTCACATTTTCTCCCAAGTTAAGGTAAACCATCTGTGGAAGTAAGTTCTAGAAATACAGGTCCTCTGGACTTACGACCAATCGACTTTACGACCATGATCGCAGCACGTATGTCTGGCAGCGCAAATGTTGCCCAGCTGGGCGTACGACAGTTTGCGCACCAGTTCCCGGCAGCACTACCATT
>JABFEA020000130.1:1637252-1653502 GCA_019775915.2 Cyphomyrus plagiostoma | reverse complement strand
CATAGTTTTGATGCCGTCAGTGAGAATCTACCAATGTTCTACCAATGGTCATGAAAATAAAGAAGACACATTGAATGCGGTGTGTCCAAACTTTTGGCCTGTACTGTACATACAACGATGAGCATAACTGCATGGTAAACATGCCTGTCAAAACTTCTGTCAGTGTCCTTTCCTGTACACCTTTTGTTTTGGAAATCCAAGTCTAGTAATTTAATTTCTCAATGAATTTTGCACATTTTCCTCATGATTATGCCTTGCACTGGCAGGGTCAGGTTAAATTCCTTGTCAGTTATTTGTCCCCAGATTTTCCGTTAATTAAGTGCACCGATCAGCAGAAACTAAATTAACATTTGCATTCCTGATCTCTCAGAAATATGGTTATTTCCCAAATGAAAATGTGGACCACTGGTACATTGTTAACTATTCTTTGCTCACCAACACAAAACATGAGAATGTAAAAACCTTCCCAAGGAGAAAACACCACCGCTACTCTCAGTCATCACTACATAACAGTAGAGGAGCCTCGAGAGGAGAAGTCCACCAGCGTACCTACGCATCATTAACACCACACAAGTCCTGGTTTATTCTAGAATATCCAGTTCCAACTGTTTCAAAACTTAACTCACACCTTAACAGGTTTTAGTGTATATCCTTAACAATGCTTTGCTGTTTGAATCAATCACAGGCATATTTACCGGCTGCTCTATATACACCTACGAGTTTGCCTACCACGCCACTATATAAGGAATTTTTTTCTGTTGTGTATACAAAGGAAAAACACAAGTAAATATTTGCTATTGTGTTGCATTTTAATAGTAACAGTACACCTAAACTATACCCTGTAACTCTAACACGACTGACTGCATCATTGCACGTAAAGCATTATTACAGAGTTGTAATTTTTGCTTTATGACTCATCTGTCATTACTGCTGCACACGTTCCTTCACACTGATGGCCATAAAAAATGAGGCGGTGTTTCATTTCTACTTTAAATCGTCGAAATTGCCGTTTAATTAATCAAATTTAACTGAGTCAGCGCAAAGATAACTGGGAACACTTAAGGAGACTCGTAAAATCGAGAAATATCCAAGAGACAGGCCTGGCAATACAGGGATAAATGGATAGGCAGCTGATGTCAACTTTAATCCTATTGCTGAAATGAAACGCACAGACACTTTAATACGTATCATACGTACTATTTTAAAATAACCGGAGAATAAGCACGATGTCTATTTCTTAAAATACTGAAAGACGCGTCTCGTAAACCAGCCTTTACAGCGGGGCCTTGAAGCCGCATCTGTGACCGTCTGATTTTAAATACACTTGCGATTTTGCTATTTATATAACAAAACCTTTAATCTTGAATTATCCTTAAAAAACATAGAAAATACAAATATCTCAGAATGCAACGAGAATCATAGTAATTAACGATACGGACCCGTAACCCTCGGGTCGCTGGTTCAAATTCTAGGAGAGCGGGATGTACCTTAGGGAAATTTACCTGACCTGAACGGGTAAATGTTCAGTGCAATTAACCGATAAAAACGTTATCAGATTAAAAAAACGACAGTTGAGCAATTTAGATGCACAGGAATATTATGCAATCATATGCAACAAGCATTTGTTCCTATTATTGCCAAACACTCAAGTAACATAGTATATTTAAACTCGAAAAAGCAGGTGTATTCTATAACCCTGGATCATCAATAACAAACAGCCAAATAACAAAAAGGCACGAAGCTTTTATGCGTTTATCCCTGCAGGCCAGAACCAACAAATAATTTAGTTTGTCAGGCTGACAGCAAGCCATTTAGCAGCACAGCGCTGAACAGGAGATTAACAACATTAAGAGGAGCAGCAACGATCTCGCTACCTAATATTAAGGAAGGATCACCTAGCTCACTAGCAAATTAACACACACGACACACGCACACAAAAAGTCAAAACAATCCAGACGATTAACGTTAGACTCACCGCAGCATTGCTACGTGTACTCAGATCACGACGGGGGTCGTGTGTACTCACTTGCTCAGCCAAAATCTGCCGGTTTTGGATTGCATTGTTCCGCATTAATAAGAAGGCATCAGTCAGGCGCCTAGTTGCCATGCCTACCTCAAGCAATATGGATGTTAACTATTACTACCTGCTAAATAACAAAACAGTCCCCTCTGGCTAGTCGGCTAGCTAGCTAGTTATTTAACTAGCCAAACACCCAGAGAGACTCGCCCTCAAACCCCCTAATCCGCACGAACTGGACGGTAGGTATGCATAAAGATCGTAGCGTTTTAAAAGACAATACAGTTTGTCTTTTTATGGCTAGATTCGGAGTAAAGACTGGGTCATGTTCTAGCTTCGATGTAATGGCAAGACGTAAATACAGAACTCCACAGATGAACTTCCCTTAGCTCTCCGCTTAGCTGCGACATTCACCGGACGTGACCGCGACCGGAAATGATGGAAGTGGTGCCTACGGAGACTCAAAGAGATCAAAAGAGGTTCGTAACCTCTGACCGCTTGAAGTGATTTTTTACAACTGTACCAAATATTATGACCCGCAATTAGCCAATTGACGGATCAGGATTGTGGTGAGCCTGAAGCCTATCCAAGGAAACTCAGGGCACAAGGCAGGGAGGACTGTATGTGGCTCAGCAGTGTGTACCATTGAACGGAAAGTCAGCGGTTCGAATCCTTTGACAAAAAACTTAATGTTGCTGTTGGGCCCTTAAGCCAAGCCCCCATGGAGTGCTGGAGGCTGGAAAACCCTGTTCTGTGAACCCCAGGCTTGCTCTCCTTTATGTATGTGTCTCGTGAATAGAAAAACTGAACAAGCGAAAAGACTATTTCCCCACAAGAATGACTGAAGTATGTAGCTGTATACTAATATATTAAGGTCCATTGAAAGGCATATATTTACACAAATCACGGGAACAGTTTTTGGACTACTACGGGAAATACGTGTGAATACGCAAATTCAGCACAGAAAGATCAGAGTAATTAATTTAACCCACAACCCTGGAGATGGTAGTCTGCAGTACCTCAGTTACTGGCGACTGGTTATTTTTTTAGTGTAGCATGGTGGCTCAGTGGACAGCAATGTCGCCTCATACCTCCAAGTTAGGATGTGGATCGAGTTTGCTTTTTCCTGCCATATCTATACGTGTGTGTGAACAACCATATAGGTGCCCCTCCCAACCTAGTTACACAGTTAGACTGTGGAGTTCTGAATGGTTGTTTTCCCCCATACTTAATCACACAATTACATATTTCTTTTGTAACAGCCCTTTCGTCTTGTCCTTTCTACTCAATTGTTATCATAAACACAGATTATTCTGCTTTCGGCTGTACTCCCTGTTTCTAATCACATTTAACGACATTAAACTACCTCTAGCGGTGACTTGACTTGCCTTTGTAACTTTTAATACAAATCGTAAATTGTAATCATAAAACTTAGGTTTGTTAAACCATGACTAACTCTCATCGCTTAATCTTCAAGGAACCTAAGACACCGAGCCTGAGCCTGAATTCCTTTATGTTCATCACAAAGCAATTCCAATCATACATACTGATCTACAAATGGAAAATGAATTCGGTACTCATAACGACGCCTACATGTTTTTCCAGCCTATACTGAGGTTTTCCCATCATAAGGTCCTTATCTCACACCAGCTGCATCGCTGTGATCTAGCGTCTTTTAAGTCCGCTTTCAGCGTATCCGTTTTAGATTTCTCGAAAAGCTGTTTTTCATTCTCTCGTCTGCTTTTTGTGTCACTTCTACAGGGGAATTCCTAAGCAGAAAACATAATGCACAACATACAGTCAAGGCCAGAATTATTCATACCCCCGGCAATTTTTTACTTAAAGTTACTTTTATTCAATCAGCAAATTTATTCTTGATTGGAAATGACACAGTCGTCTCGCTAATGATGTTGTTGAGAATCTTGATGTATTGCTCTTTTTTCATGATGCCATTTACTGTGATTAGGTTCCCTGGTCCACTGGCTGAAAATCACCCCCAAAGCATTAGCTTCCCACCACCATGTTTGATAGTGGGGATGGTGTTCTTAGGGTTGCAGGCTTCTCCTTTTTGTGCCAAATGAAAGATACATCATTGTGGCCAAACAAATTTTTGTTTCATCTGACCATAACACAGAAGACCAGAAGTTTTTTTTTTTTTGTCCAGATGAGCATTTGCAAAGACCAAGTGGGCTTTTGTGTGCCTTATCTGGAGAAGTGGTGTCCTTGGTCTGTGTTCATAGAACCCGGCATTATGCTGTGTCAGTTGGATGGTCTGCCTTGAGACGTTGCCACCAGCAGAGCCCAGATTTACCAGGATGGCCTTGGTGCATGGTGATCCTTGGATTCTTTTTCACCCCTCTCACTATCCTCCTGGCCAGCACAGGTGTCCCTTTTGCCTTCCAACCACGTCCTCTGAGATTTTCCACGGTGCGGAACGTCTTGTATTTTTTAATAATACTTTGCACTGTAGCCACTGGAACTTTAAAACAATTAGATATGGCCTTATAGCCCTTTCCTTACTTGTACGCAGCCACAGGTCCTCAGAGAGCTCCTTTGTCTTTGCCATGATTGTCTACAAACCAACTACAGAGAGCTGCTGTTTTTCATCTGTTGACTTGATTAAAAGAACTGTTCTCAATGAATTAGGGAAATTAGGATGCTTTAGAACAGCTTGGACTATTTGGAATGGTATAGAAATTTGGATTTTCCTGTAGACTGTGACTGTTTGCAAGAGGTAAGAATAACTTTGGACATGGCACCTTTTGTCCAAATGTAAATAAAAGCTGAGAAATATTTATGTCCACAATAATTGTACATCGTCTTATCTTCTGGGAGACGCCTGTGTCATTTCCAATCAAGAATAAACTTGCTGGTTGAATAAAAGTAACTTTGAGTTAAAATTTGTTAGGGGTATGAATAAGTCTGGGCTTGGCTGTACAATCAGAAGCTACATTATAATGCAGCATGAGCAACTGTCAAGTCTGAAACCTCTGGTTTAAACTTTTATTACTACCCACACAAATTCTAATTTCAGTCCAATCCAGCAAATATTTTTATCTATTCAAACTACCAAACCAGAAACACAAGTTAAAGAACATATGCAACAGCTAAGGAACTAAAAACCATTCTTTCAATGCAAGAACTTGATAAAAGCAGATAAATAAATCTGGGGGATGAAATTAAAATTTCAGAGCTACGTTGGACTCTATAAGTAATCACGAATCATTTTCATATGACTCTACAAAATGCCAAAAAAACAAAAAACAAATGTAATATGCCAATCACCCATCCACTAATTTTTAGTAACTGTTTATCCAAGCTGGGATGCAGGGTTCTGTGAATAACAGGGTGCAGTGTAGCGGACTCCCTGGATGAGATATACATATACATAACCTTCCAGAATACGATTAACCACATTGACCACTGTGTGGCAGTGTATTATTCTATTTTTTTTTGTTGTTGATTTTTTTTCATAAAATAGAAACAATTCAGCATACAGTGCATTTAATAGGACACATCTAAAACATTAACAAAAAACAAACATAAAATATATACTCCAAGAGATACGCCATACTGTAGACAAACTTAGCAGGCAAACCATAAACAGAAACAATACAATAACACAGAGACAATGATGAGCACACCCACTAAACATTAATCTAAAGTGATTTCTCCGTTCAATTAACAAATAGTTTTTTTTCTAATATGTGGGCTGTTTTTCTGGCTTCCTTATTACAAATTAATTGCAGAGAATCAAAAAGTTCTATAAAAAAAACTTTAAAGTTGGGGGTTCTGCAAAGAACTTGAGATTTATGAAAATGAAACTTGCCCAGTAAACACAACACCTTAGCCATATCATCAATAAGTCTGTGATTGAAATTAGATGCCAAAATGGACCATGTGATTTTTTAATATCAATCAATTGACAAAAGACCTTAAGCACAAGCATATAAATCTCATGGCAGAAAGCCTGGGAATAAGAACAAACAAAAAATAGATGGAAAATAGATTCTGTTTCCAACACACAAAAAGAGCAGGAGGTTGAAATGTCTGTAAATTTAGTCAAAAAATGATTGCTGGAGATTTCAGGTAGTTTACTGTGGAATTGTACCTATATTAAATGAACCTGTTAAATGATCCCTGAACCACATATCATTCTCACGGTGTGTAAAACATTTTCCTTTTTTCAGTACAAGCCCAAAACACAAAGATCCCTTTTTTGAGGTTTTATTTATTCATTAATGACATAACTTTTAATACTCATCCGTGTAACTGATTTCACGAATTACGATTAAAATGAATATTAATGATATAAATCACACTGAATTGAAAACAGAAGTTCTTATGATGAGTAAGTATTCTGGGGACATCACAACTTTTGATAAAGCATCACAGGAGGTAAATACGATTCCTTCTCCATCCAGAGCTAACACAAATTTTCTTTGAGCTGTTCATAAAGCGTGTGCTTGAACAGGCCTTACCTGCAATCCTGTGGTCTCTATCATGTGCCAGTCATGTGCATCCTTTCCCTTCAGTGTGGCTGTTTTTTCTCAAAGTCCGGTCCACCTCCACACTTGGGCATGAATCTTGCTTTTTCCCAAACGTTGCCAAAGCGGCGTCAGCGTGAACAATAAACATGTCGGACTAATGGTATGGCCGAGATTCACGAGTGTAATAAGGTGTGACAGCTGGTAGTCAGTCAAATTCACTGTAAGGCATGAAAACCTTGATAGGTGCAGACGTCGGGCCGGCTTGTTCACCCTCAACCCTAAACTTACCCCCACAAATATTTCCTGTCAGACAGGTGAATTTACAGATTTAGGTGACTTTTTAGCTAAAGAAATTGTTACAAGTCCTACATTCTTTCCAGATGGGAGCAGAGTTCCCCCAGTGTGACTGTGGGGGTCGTGTTGACCTCTGAAGGACTGACAGGTCACTATGAGGTGCGATGAAATGATGAATGAGGAAGGAATGAAGGAATGACAGCAAATATAGATGGGAAGAAGCGATGGGTGTAGAGCGTAGAAGTTGGTGATAAAAGAAGGAGCGACGGAGTATCAGTCTGAAACACAGCTTCCTCCCAGCTGGACTGTAGCAGGGCAGAACGACCGAAAAGAGTCTGGTTTGTGTTTCACAACCGGCCTGAAACCTGCCTCCACCCACTCTCCATTAAAAAAACAACCTAGAGTAAGCTCTGCTTGTACAAATCTTGCACTACATTTAGCTGTGGTTTGTACCGTTGCCTCGCATCTGAGACCAGGGTTTGAGTGGAGTTTGTATGTTCTCCTGATGTCATTGTGAGGTTTTCTTCAGGTATGCCAGTCCTCCCCCCCACAGTCTAAAAATGTGCCAAGGTGAATTGGAGTTACTAAATTGCCCGTGTGTGACTGTGTGCGTGTGCGAGTGAGAGCATGTGGTAGTGAATGGTGTGTGTGTGCATGTGTGAGTGAATGGTGTGTGAGTGTGTGTACATGTGTGAGTGAATAGTGTGTGTGTGTGTGCATGTGTGAGTGAATGGTATGTGAGTGTGTGCATGTGTGAGTGGATGGTGTGTGAGTGAATGTGTGTGAGTGTGTCAGTGGATGGTGTGTGAGTGTGTGCATGTGTGAATGGATGGTGTGTGAATGTGTGTGAGTGAATGGTGTGTGAGTGTGTGCGTGTGTCAGTGGTTGGTGTGTGAGTGAATGTGTGTGAGTGTGTGCGTGTGTGAGTGGATGGTGTGTGAGTGGATGTGTGTGAGTGTGTGCGTGTGTCAGTGGTTGGTGTGTGAGTGTGTGCATGTGTGAGTGGATGTGTGTGAGTGTGTGCATGTGTCAGTGGATGGTGTGTCAGTGGATGGTGCGTCAGTGCGCCCTGCGATGGGTTAGCGCCCCATCCTGGGTTATCCCCTGTCTTGTGCCCTTAGCCTCCTGGATGGGCTCCAGACACCCTGAGACCTTGAATAGGGAAAGTGGGTACTGAAAATAGATGGATGGATGACAAATTATATAATCGATTGAAGTCCTAAAAAATCCACAAACTGAACTGGATTCTGGCTCTCCAGGACCAGAACTGGGGAACCCTGATCTAGAATAAATTGTAGACAGGTGAACTGGACTTGGATGTTGTCAAGTAATGTTTAAAGAAAATACACAGAGAAAACATGCACAAAGTAATGCAATAAAATAACATACCTTTCATGGGGGGTCTAGCAACCAACCAAGTAGGTCCCCTTAGGTAGTTTTATATATACGGCTGATCAGTAATGGGGGTGGGGGGGTGGTGGTGGTGGTATTCAAACTTGTTATTTTGCTAGGTGGAGACATGCCTGACAGCTAGTGATGTAGGATTTGAATCCGAATAGATAAACACACCTCTAATAAGACTGAGGGCTCACAGCACCTTCACTGTCACACGTGTCGACACATAACAAGAGCAGCAATGAGGCCTCGCACCTATGGTGCCAGGCACCACCCACCGCAGACTGCCAGCCACCAACCTCTGCAGGCTACCAGGCACCACCCATAGCGGGCTGCCAGGCACCACCCACCACAGACTGCCAGACACCACCCACCACAGGCTGCCAGGCACCAGCCTCCACAGGCTGCCAGGCACCACCCACCACAGGCTGCCAGACATCGACCTCCGCAGGCTATCGAACATATATCGCAGCCAAAACTCAGTGCCTTGCCTCATAAACAGTTGTACCCAGCAGCCTCTCTCTAGTATCTGGTGCAGACACACAGACCCATCTTCACTTGCTAGTGCCATTCTGGATCTGAGTGACAGTCTATTTGGTTTAAGGCACAACACATTCCTCACCTGGAGGGAAATTCACCTGTCCGTTTACCAAACTATGTGGAACACCAATCTGTGGAGAATTACGCAAAAGTCATCATGCATTTTAATGCTTATATTTTGTTACTTGTTATATTATTATTTACATTATCCATCAGTTTACTATTTTTCTGCACTCATTAATGACTTATATGCTACATTATTGTGGGGAATTTTCTTTATAGTCCTTGTAATAATTTTTAAATTGTTGTCTACTTGTGTCTAAGCAGTTAAGCACTTTTAAACAGGTACATACATGGTATCTTAATATGCAGGATGAATATCCTAAAATTGACTAATTTAGCTAACACTTTTATCAAAAGCAATCTAACATTTTAATATCCTTTAATATAGCTGAGTATTTTTGCTGGAGAGATTTAAGTATATTTTTCAGAGGTGCAACATCAGGGCCCAGTCATAGGACTTTGCAATCAGTGATGCTTGGTCGGGGACCCAGCTGTGTTTCCCGGTGACCTGTGAATCTATCTAACGTCTGCGCCGAGTTTCCGTAAACACAGCCCTATTGAATGGGGGGCGTCATCTCCCTGAACACCCAGCAGGTCCCAGCATGCACTGTATCCCGCGGTGATGGGCTACTCCAGGAGGCCTGGGATCACTTGACCTGCACACGGGAGGCGGTGCGAAATTCCACACGGCACGGCAACCCAGCCGAGCCATGGGTGAGTATGACTGGATGCTGGGGGCGCAGAGACCGTGATGGACACGGCGCCACAGAAGCTGCATGGTGCATTGAATAATAGTCCAGTATTTACTGGCACTGTCTTTCCAAGTAGAGGCAAAGCTGAACATTCTGGAAATCCTGACAGAATGTCACCGTATAACCTCCAATAGAACATGTCAGATGTGAGGGGCTCCTAGGGGACATTTTGAGGCCCCTATAAAGTGCAGGGCCCCTGAATCTGCTGGGTTCCCATGGCCGTCTGACTCCTTTTCTTCATACAGCCCAACTTCTGCCTGTATCGTGGTGGGCAATCTTATCTAAAAAGGGCCAGTGTGTATGCAGGTTTTTGGGGTAACCTTTAGGTCAGCTGTTCAAACCCAGGTGTGAGGACTCTCCAGCCAATCAGTCCTCTAATTAGTAATCTAATTAGGGAGTTGTGGTAAAAACCCACACACACCACAGCCCTTTCTGGGTAAGTTTGCATAGCCCTGGCCTATATGCTGGAGTTTGCATTAAAAGGGATGGGCAGGCGAGGGATTATGGAGAGACTCAGATATGCACGACGCATGATGCAGAAAGTGAGGGAGGGGAAGGCAGGTGGGAAAAGGCCAATCGAAGGGGAGCGACTGAGGGCGAGCAGCCAGTTCCAGGTCCGGAAGGGCGCCTTTAACACACCGCTGTGATTCAGGGACGAGGGCGGTAAATAAACGGCCGGCTCAGCTGCCGTGTTTTCTCACCATCTATCACTGCCATGGAACAAAGGATCGCACACCATGCGAGGCCCACGCCGCACTCCACAGCGCCCCTGCCAGGGGGCAGCACCTTCCATAAAACCAGACACTTATCCCTCCCTAGGAATTGTTAATATTGCAGTCGTTTCGAGGTTAACTTTCCAGCTCAGGTTACTATGGCTGCATGTGTCCTTTAAGTAGGTTTGGGGGGGGGGTCATACTGCTTCTATGAATGGTAGTTTGGGGAGAAATCTGGTGCCAAGTACAACAGATGTTTTGCGAGAGCCGTTTTGATTCATTTCCAGGGGTGTGTGGAGAAAAAAAAAAAAAACGGTGATTTATTGCAACTTACATCTCAGGCCACACCCCAGGCTCATCTTTCTTACCTTTAATTTAGCCGTTTAAGGGTTCACTGAGCACAAAATCAAAAACGGGTGATCTCTTCCCGAGAGCTGTATTCACCCTTGTGTGTGAGCTTCTGTGTTGCATCGCCAGCGTGTTGCCTACAAGAATGAAGTATAAACATGATACCAGAATCTATACTCATGGCTCATTTACGTATAGTGGCGACACGCACGCCAACAATTCTCAGTGTGATGTGAATTTGTTGAAAGAGAAAAGCCATATTGGACCAGAATGGTAGCCTCTCACCTCCAGTGTTATGCAGAGGTTGTATATTCCGGCCCTGTTTCCCCCTGCAGTTTGAGGATATGCTGTGAGGTGAGTTGCCATGCCCATAAGCGTGCCTGTAGGCATGCCCGTAAGTGTGCCCGTAAGCGTGCCCTGTGATAAAATGGCACTCTATATCTTCTGCTTCTTGGGATTGGCTCTGGACAAACTGTAAGCCTATATCGGATAAGCAGCTGGAAGTTGGATCAAGAACCATATTTATTTTAATTTTATGCGTGTGCATTGGGATTTTACTCATATTGGACGCTGCCAATCTAAACCTGCTTTCATAAACACAATCCTATGAATAAACCTTTCTCTTTGGGCTTTGATAGTGAAATTCTGGGGCAGCTCTGTAACAGACGTGTATCACAGGGACTTAACTCCCCCTACTACCACACAGACAGTAGGAGCCTTTTATGTATAGATGTGGAGATAATTAGCTGAGGCTCCTCCGTGGTATTTCAGCCAGCCTGGGAGACGGCAGTAAATTGCTTCCAGTTTGGCCGACGATGAGGAATCTCTGCTTTTTAATTTAGTTCTCTGTGGGGAGGAGTGCTTGTTTTACAAATTCATTTTTTGTTGCTCTATCAATTTGCCCTGAAAGAGTTACACTAGTGGGCAAAATTGTGGCTACACTTTTTAGAACTATGTTCAAATGTTGCTCCAGTTATGTGTTTTAATCGTCCAATCTATGATATTTGTGACATATTTTGATGTTTATAAACTTTACCGCCAATGTTCATGTAGTCATTTTTAAAGCGTAATGCCAAAAATGCTAGGTGTTTCTACAGTTTTGGCCACTAGTGTACTTCTGCTGTTGGCTGTTAACAGTAAAATAGTGTCATGTTCTGTACACGGCACGTCTGGTCCACATTTGGTATGTGTCTGGCCGTTGTCTTGTCCAAATGCATTTGCTTTGCATTTTGCAAATTTTATATGTGTGCAAATCACCCATTAATCATGAAAACTCATTTTGCAATGACTGTGTAATGATCAAGACCACCAGCCCTGTGTTTCTGATACATTAGAAGGTTGATGCGCTGGGAAAACCCCAACATATAAAAGCACCTTGTGTGAACAAGAACACAGCAAAGAGATGATCGAAAGGAAACAAGCTTTTCTCACTGCTTTCATAGAAGCTTAGCCTCTGCTAACTTTGTGCTAGCATATTAGCCTTACAGCCCCCGCACAGGAAGAAGCTTTGATGTTCCGTATGACCGATGCTTGTCTCTGAAGCCCCCCCCCCCCCTTTCCTGAATAAACCTGGTCACTCCATGCAAGACGGGGGGCAGCTGGGAGCGAGATGCTGGGGAGCGGGTTCTCGAGGCGTGAGGGTGAGCAGAGGCATGCTGCTGGTGTCCCTGGCCTCGGGGGCGCCTCCCTGGGGCGTAGGTGGTGTCAGCATAATGGATTTGCTTTCCCCCTCCGCCGCCGCCGCCTCTCCCACATGATGGATGTGTGCGTTTCTGCTGGTCTATGCTTGGCGATGGCTAATGCAGCACAGCCACTAACCCCCCCCCGCCCTGGGCCCCCTCACCACCCAGTCCATTAATGTTCCCAGTCCCCTGCCCCGGAAACAGTTAAGCTTAAAGAGTCTGAAAACCTCATGAAGAGTCCCCTACTGTACTGAGGCCAGGCTGAATTCGCCAGTGCTTTACGGCTTTTCCCATCCGACACACTTCTGCGAGGGTTACCTTTAACGCATCACTGGGAAACACCATTTACTGCAGCAGTATTGTTTTTTATTTGAGCATGTGTTCATCTTTAAACAAGACAGATGGATGTTGCTATGGAGGAGATGTAGCCAAACGGCGTTTAAACATTTTCGGTCACTGGAGATGCTGCCAGTGCTTAGCTTACATCCTTCGGTCAAGTAAATTCCAACAACTGAACCGTTTCATGTGGAGACACACAAGCAAAACCAAAGAGCCCTCAAGAAACAAACTGGAATTTAGGCCAGAGCTCAGAATTTTTGTGCCGAGATGTGGTGGAATTGGCTGAAAATAATTCAGCACGTGAATGTTTAATGTTTCAACAGACAGGGCTTTAATGCAGAGATCTAGTAATAGTGGAGGAGATTCCTATGCTTTAGATTATCCAGATTTTGTTGTACAAGAAAAAATACCCAAGAGAGCAGGAAATGCAGTGTGGCGTCTGGGATAAGCCGTGTCCCTAGAGTAACCCAAGCCCCAGCCCGAACTTTAGGTAACCTGAAACATACCACACCATAAGCCCTCGGAAATGCAGTTATGGTATAAAGACGAACAATAGTGAGTCGCAGATACTGTGGGGCCCCGCTGGTGTTGGGAAACACTGGAGCAGCCCCATACGTGGAGGCTAAGACACAGAGTTAATCCTCCCGGCCCCTTGTTCCTCTGCAAAGCTGACAGTGTCTTCCTTTGATCTCTTTCCTGAAATAACTAAATGCATCCTCCCGAGTCGGGGGTTCGTAAATCTTCAAAAGGACAGTGAAATAAATTGGAGGGGGGGGGATAAGAAAGATCATTTGTATATACAAGATGTTAAATTTGATTATCTGCAGGTATACAATAAAGAACAACAGCATCACAGATTCTACTGGATATGATGGAAGCAGACAGGGACAGATGAAGACAGACAGAGATCGAAGGAAAGTCCCGGAACTTTCTGAAGGAAACCTGTAACCTACGGTTTCCAAGAGCTCAGTCAAGCAACCCAACCGAACAATTATTACAGTTGTAAGAAATTACACTGTTGCTGTAGAGAAATCATTCACTCAGTTATATGTTATAACTGGCAACTAACCACCTAGCAAAGACAGCAATGCATGCTTTTGTTCTTAAGTCTCTGATGTACATGTGAAACCTTAATGAGGCATCAAACTTGAAACAAAAAAAGGATCTTATTTTATAACGTTTTATATCAATCCCAAAAAGATAAGTTTGACTTACGTAAAAAAGAACACATCTTTTTAAAAATATATATTTTTTAATGTCCTTTCTTTTGCGGTCACTTAGACATCACTGAAGTTCAACAGCTCGGGTCATCGGTAGGTGGGAGGAGAGAAAGATCTCGGACAGCAAGTTACCAGCAGCCCGACGATGAAAACCAAACGTTATCATAAATGCTGGGTTACAAATTTGTGCAACGAATTGATGGAGGCTGTGCTCATTGATGCGTGCTGCCGCCCACTGATTAGATTAAGGGGGGTGATTTTTTTTTTGGGGGGGGGTGCAGGGGATTCCAACTAATGCTCTGAAAAGATAACCAACTTGGGCTGCACTCTCAATACCTGGCAGATGTAGGTAATGCAGCTAACAGACCTTTGGCCAGGACTTGTAATCTAATGCTAGAGGGGAATGAGCTGATATCTTCATAGATACTGCACTCCTGGGTCAGACAGAGCCTCCCCTGAGCAGAGGACAGTAAATAGTGACGAGACTCCGAAAGCTTATCACATTGTCTGAGGATTGCAGGCGCCCAGGTGCATGCAGCAGTCACAATGACTGTCCATGAATAGCAGAGGAGGGACTGTTAAGGACGGTGGTCACAGCTTCCTGGGGAAGCCTGTTGTTGTTTGTTTAGGAATGAGGCCTGTGAAACAAACGTGTGGGAGGTGATCGTCTGTCCCTGGGAAGAGGCCTCATCTTGTGCGCAGGCAATCTGATATGATTTCACCCTTTTAAGGGCAGAAGAGAAAATCTATCAGTTTCAGATCAGTGGAGGGAGACACTGAGAGCTGGGTGGGGCTTCTCTTTGGTGTGGCTTCCTTTGATCTTCCCTGAAGTTTCTTCTTGGCCTCCTTCATTGCACGCATGGAACGCTCTTGCCAAGCACCTGCACGCGGGCATAAGACCTGGCAGGCCGTGTGCTGCAGGCCATGTTCATAACGCCGACGCTGCAGCGCCTCACCCGCTCCGCCTCACCCGCTCCGCCTCACCCGCTCCGCCTCGCAAGTCGCCGCCTCTCCGCCCGTCTGTCCCGTTAACAGCTACGGTTTCCCAAGCGTCAATCGCTGCCCGTATCTCAGGCCTGAACCGCGGGCCGCTCCTGCGGTGAAAAGCAGCAGAAGATTTAAGTCAAGCAAAACTCTGTGTTGTTGCTACGAGGAAGATACCGATCTCTTCAGCTAATGGCTTTGAAAGGCTGGTTAGAAATTCGGCTCCCTTCCTTTTTTTTTTATCTCACTTGAGACTCACATCGTGGTCCGTCTTGTCATAAAGCCTGGTATACATTCCATGTCAATGACGGGAATAAATCAAAGCCCAGAGCAGGCAGGCAATCAACTAACAATGTATGGAACTTTGGAAGCATTTCTGGAACCGTTGGCAGGCATTAACTGTTTCATTGTCTCGGAAATCTCCGTCAGGTTCCGAGGGATGGCCGCCATTGGCGGGGCGGCTGACACATTGACGCGGCTGGCTTGGGAAGTGCCCGTACACGGCTTGACACAGGACTCCCGGCTGTTAAATCTCACTCTCCATGACTTTCTTGGTCTGGACAATTACTATGTTGGGCCTCTGAGGAGCCTGACAAGCAACGAAGGAAAAAGACCACTCTTCCCGTCAGCACTGAATCATGACTAATGATTTAGTTGTCATTTATATAACCAAAAGCACCCTACCACCATCTGAAACAATAGGGCACATTTAAGATTAAGGAACAAAATAAGCTTTACACACATCAGTGGACCAATACGAATGTTTGATATTCTGTAGTCTGTTTAAATGCATAAATTAAATGATAGGCTCAACAGGACTAGAGGGATGAAACGAGTTGGAAAGCTTTTCCGGAACACTCTCACTCCATTGTTTTCAGTCTTTCACGTCGTCTGACCCGGGACTGCAAGGTCATGGTGAAATGACACAAAGGCATGACATGTGAGGGTGATGCAGTACTAGAATCTCACCCTTTCTAGGCTGATGGATTCCTCTGGTTCGTGTTTCATGAGTGTGGGGAATCCATGGCCAATTCCAGCACATGGAAAAGCAAGGTTGACATGACAGCTATGTCAGAATCAAATGGTTCCTTGACAAACACCTCCCACCCCTCACTACCATTCCCAGCAGTTCTACATGGTTGGCAACAGTGTGGGAGACAAAACTTCACATACAGGGGCAAACTCAGGGCATGTATACCAAGGAAGACCAACACAAGGTCCACGACAAAAGACTGACCAAGCTTGCAGTTGAGTATATTTTGCCCCAGATATTTGCTTGGTAATTCCAGCATTCTCCAATTTCTGGGAAGTTGGTGGTGCAGAAGGCAGCGCTATTGTTCGGCAACCAGAGGGTTGCCGGTTCGAGCCCTGCTTACTACTGACCCCATCAAAGTGTCCTTGAGCAAGACACTG
>JABFEA020000130.1:1615823-1632270 GCA_019775915.2 Cyphomyrus plagiostoma | reverse complement strand
TGGGGATGTGAATGTGTGATGATTAGAGGGGCCATCTTATCAGAGCTGAGGGCTGCCCCCCCCCCCCACCTGGGTTCTGCCTCTTCCCCCCCACAGCCTGGAAACCTGCCACATAACAACCTCTGCTCCCTGTGAGTTGCCCCATGTCACTGTCATCTTTTTTGTCTCTCTTTCTCCCCCTTTTAAAAAAATTTAAAAACAACACCGCCCTGCCCCTCTCTCATGCGCCCCCAACCCTGTTGTCCACCAGGTGAAAGACCGGCTTGCGCCAGAGTAAATATTTTGGTCTGCAAATGTCTTGCACTTCAGTTTAATCCAATCTGATCGACAGGATGTGCTGGAAGACGCCACTTTGCCAGAGGAATGGGGAAGTTTTTTTGGTCTTTTTTTCCCTTTTCATTACACAGCATGTGTTTCCCTGCGTGAGTGTGTCGGATCTGAAGCGGGTCCAGAGCTATTCAGACCACAATCATAGAGAACCATGTTCGCTGGGCCGTAAGCTGAGAATAGTGGAATGGAGAAGGAGGGTGCATGGCTGTCTGTCCCCAGTGGGGGGCGCTGTCAGCACATTTTTTGGAATGCTCTCAGAATTGGTCTTGCCCAAATGGGACCATCGCCTCAAAAGCATAGATCACATCTGGACAGATGGTGACAATCCTAGTGAAGCTGGGCTTTAACCTCAGCCTGTAAAACTCACTCTGAATTGAAACACACTTTAAACAAACTGCATCCATCTGTTTGCCTTTATGTGTGGAGAACCCCAGCTTTTTTTTTTTTAACTCCTGCTGCAACAACTGTGTCTTCATCCATCTTCCCAGAATGATGTTAAAGTGGGCATGACACCAAGTTGGCTCTGGGTCAGAGATGCAGGTCATATGTGGCTTCCAGGTATAGAGATGGCCCAGATCTAGCAGGATCTGAACATCCTCTTCTGTGACAGAGACCGTTTCCTGAATTTGCTTGCAACTGCCTTTCCAACTAACTCCTGCTCTGTAAAAATCATCTAAACTACCATATATATTTTACGTGAAAAAAAACCCACATAAAACCTTCTTCATTTAATAGATGCTTTTTGATTAGGATTAATTTTGCTTGAATGTCTGTCCTTTTGTTTTTCCTGCATTGACTTTGCTCTCCTGCACCTTGCTGTAAATGTTCCCAAGGGAGTTGATTTTGGGAAGTCTCAAGTCCTTCCTACTTCTCCTCCCCTCTCTCTCCCTCTCTCCTTCATTCTCTCCCTCCCCCTCATCCCTCGTTGCTCTTTTAACCAGCAGTGAAGCAGAAGCCCCTGCACAGGCACAGTCAGTCTGACTGACATTTCAGAGCGGCACAGTTGCTCAGACAACGGCACTGACTGACGGACCCAAAAGTTTATGATCTAATGACTCTCAAACCGGATAAGAGGAAGATCCGAAGCTAATAAGAATTTAGCAAATGAGCATGCATTCGGTTGCGTTGGCATAACTTAAAAAAAAAACGTATAAGGAATACTTTAAATTAAGAAACATCGTTAGTTTTCACTGACAAAACAATGGGTTTGGTGATTTTTTGAGGACGTTTTTCTAACCTTGGAGGACTGGCATGCGTATCTTCGTACATTTGATCATGCTGAGGAACAGTCTCACTCACCTGTTGGGGGCACTTTGGGTGCTGTGGCTCTTGGAAGGTAAGTGCAAATCCCCCCCACCCCAAATTATGGTTTTACTGGATTTTCGCTCAGATTTCTCTGAATTATCTCTCGATAAGCTAGAGAAAAAAAATTATCATCCTCACTGATACGTGCGTCTTCACAGAGACCGTAAACTGTCTGCTTGCGGTCGAGCTGTGATTTTTTGTGCCAGTTTTGTGGATTTGTCTTGTGTGCATTCAGACGGAAATGTATATTCATTCTGTTCGACTGAGATTTGCGCTTTATCCTTAATGTCAGTTATGTTGAGGTTGAGCTTCATCACATCGTTAAGAGGCATCATTTTGGGATCCTAGTGCCACATTCTCCTCAAAGCCTTTCCCACGCCAAGCCACAGTAGCGGACACAGGTGCGCTAAATTACACGTAAGCGGCTGAGGATGGCTGAGGAACTGAAGATTCTGGTTTTTAGTGGGTACAATAGTGGTGCTACTGTGAGCAGGGGTAAAAAGTATTAGTGAACGAAAACGTTTTATTTGCAAAATTGTCACTGAAATTTCAAAGTTACTACGATTAAAATGTTTCAGTATTTAAAATGGCTGATGATGAAGATAGTAAAATGTTTTTCTATAAAACACAGTATCCAAATTAACTGAATTATGTATAATAGCACGTTTAAGCTATTATTGGTCTTATATATGTCACACTAAAACACCAAATCAGACAAATAAGTCAGATGACTATGAATTGATAGTTTCCAGATGGATTTCACAAGCAAAAAATCTGGAAATATTAACCTTTATTGTACATAAATCAAACATCTTAGGAACTGTAACAATCATTCTGACAAATGTATCCAATTACATTATTTATTATCCAAGAACAGGAAACCAATTTACTAAAAATCAACTAAAAATCTCCGTATATTCACAGAAGCACAGTTCGGCAAGTAACGCTGATTATGATAATGGGTGGAATAACAGGACGCCGTTATTACAAACTCTCAGCTTTATATCCCCTATATTTTCCACTGCCATCAATGGAAGTCAAATATTTTTCCCAGTTATGATGACGAGAATGAGAGGCAATGCCCCATCTTCAGTGCTCGAGATAATAAAATAGCTTTTCTTTACTTTGACCCAAGTCAAGAATTCAAGGATTCCCCACAACCTCAGCATTCAACTATACGCATAGCAATTACATACAATCCTGTTATTCCTGGCATTGTTTCTTTATTTGTACAATCTCCATCTACAGATCAAAACAGATACGGGGTGTGCTTTTAACATACGAGAGAGATTTGCAAAGAAGCGTCCTAGAACGAGTACTATGTCCAGACAAAGCACTATGGTCATCTGCCTCTTGTCAAACGCCCTCTCCCTTTTCTGCCCCCGAAGGCCGCGTGAGTTCTATATTTCGAATGCGGTTTCATAGATTTATCGCACCGCGAGGGAAACTTCAGTGCTGAACTCCAGCAAAGCAGGGGCAAAACTATGCGTTCTAACCAGCTGTGTCGATTTCGTCCAACTAGCAGTAATCTCGGAATTAATTATATATTTGCACATTTTCCCCACATATTTAATGAGGCTGTATCTTATAATGAATTATGAATTATTACACCTATAAATGCCCTTTTGTGATGCTTTTCTTCCATGTTGATATGACATACCACCGCAACAAATTAGTTTTAATGTTCAATCCACGCTCAGTATAAGCGGCGCTTCTAAATCACCCTGCTGTGGTGCGGATTGTCAGTATGTAGATGAAGATGCCGAGCACGTGTGCTAACACTGCTCAATGTTTGTGTTTGTGGGAAAATACTTGGACTATGTAAGAGATAATTTAGGGAATTTAGTGTCACATCGGCTAAGGAGATGAACAGGAGGTACCAGATGCGGTATAGGGAAGATAAATCTTCAGTAAACATCGATCACTAGGAATAGACGGAACATTAACCAAAATAAATTCATTGGGGGTAGCGCTTCCTGGCGCGTGAACACGTAAGAAAGATCAAAAGAATGAAGTGGCATAAGACCAGTGCCAAAAATCTTACACTACAATCTTAAATTTTCAAAGGTTTCTGAAAATTTACTTCATATCAGAAAGGACATTTTGGAATTAATAACTGGTGATGACAACCATATATTATCTAAAAATATATATTATAATAGCAATTATTGCAGCGGCCATGGATTTATGGATTGAAAATGTACTGTAAATATTCCAAATTGCTGCAAGGAAAGGTGATATAAACGGGCTATAATTTAAATAGATCTGGCAACCTACGTGCAGATATAGTTACTTAAGCTGATAAAACTACCCTAGTAATAGTGCTTGCTAATGGTTTTTTTCTTGTAAAACTATTTATCCAAATTCCGTTTAACAGAAACAAAGCCCTACATATTAACCAAAAGAAGACTGAAACCCATCTGTTTCACTGATTAAAATATAATCTTTGCTTTCTTTTTTTTTTTTGCAAAATGACAACTAATGGAATTCTATCTTGGCTCAACCCGCACAATTGTATGAAGGACTGAGGCACAGCAGGACATCGCCATGTTTCAGAAATGGTGTCACCCCCCCAAACTCAGACGTCCCGGTTTCCCCCTTTGTATTAACTTAAAAACAAAAGACTGGAGACGGACCGGCTCACCCATCTCTTGTGATTAATGATTTTCATACACAGTTCCGCTTAAATTCTCTCTAATGTGCTTCATGCAGCGCTGGATAAGTTAATACAGAATATGCAAGATCATCAAAGCCCAGAAAACAAAATACTTTATATATCAGAAAAGAAACCATTTTACCTGTGTGGATTACTAAGATTAATCGTGTACCCCCCCCCCCCCCCCCGAACAGGTTATTTCTGTTCTAACGGAGTTGCCTATTGATTCCCACCCCACCCACTCCCACCTGTCTCTCAGCCTGAGTCTGACTGTCATTTCATGCAAATGTGAAACTGTGTAATAAAGCCCCCACCTTCAGGAGTCCAGCTTGTTACTGGTGACCACAACTAAACCAGCACGCAGGCAGATATCCAGACATAAGGCAGCCTTTTACTTCAAAGTAAGGCATGTTTGCATCGTTGAACTGTGTCACAGGGAGGTTAAGCAGATGGAGAACTGAAGAAATGGTAATTGGTGGTAATGTCAAGGTTATTTCACAAAGGAACGCATTTCAAAAATCATATAAAAATATACTTTTTTTGTAGTGGCAGTGTGTATTTTTCCTACATGTTTTTAGATGAATTCGGCCCAGAGGATACCCAAACCTAACCTGTCTCTGAAAAAACAGGAGGGCTGAAATACATAATGAGGAATGGATTACGTTTATTTTTAAGACTTCATTCTATGAACATCTGCCAAAGATCAAGAACAGCGATTTCCTATATTATAATAATAATATATGTGTTTTGACACCAAAAACTGTGGAACAAGAAGTTAGACAAGTAGACAATAAGTCTTATATTAACTGTTATAATATTAATAAGAAATATCTTGATCAGCGTTTATGTGCACTAAGGGTGTGGGAGATGCATTCTGTTTGCTCAGATTCATCTCATCAGTGAGATTTTTTACCAGCAGAATTATGAATGATAAGTGTAAGGGTGGCATAAACATTACAAATGAACCCCACCATCTTTGGATTGGTGCTGTGTGAACATGCGAGTCTGTATTCTATCGACCCCCCCACCCTCATTTTAAAAGCAGAACTCGAGGGATGGGGGGGTAGGGGGGTGGGCAATTGGGCCTGTCTGTTGCTGCCTGGCCAGCAACGCGGGTGAATGCAAATGTGAACTAAGAGGAAAACAAGAGGAGAACACAGTCTGAGAGCCTCCATGGACAAATGAGCCATAAACATTCCCCGCTTGCCGCAGGATCGGTGATGAAAGGGTCAGTGGTTGCAAAAAGCTCTGCAGATGCAAGGCAGCAGATGGGTATTGTGGTGCTTTAACTGCTGCGGTGGTGAGCGAGGGTTTTTCGACGACGGGCTTGACGCCAGAAGCACTACGATGTACACGAGGAAGCGTGCAGTGCAGCGAAATGGGATGGGAAACCTCCCCCCCCCCTAAAAATACTGCACGGTTTGACTGAAGTTGGCATCACCAAAATGGCGTCTTGAGCGAGGTTACTCTGTATGGACAGATGTGAGAAATGCCTGAATCTTCCCAGAGGATGGGGTCTGTAAGAGGCCAAGCTGCCAAACTCTAAATTATAAATACACACAAAAAATAGCCCTGGTAGTCCTCCATAAATTATATTTTTACAGGCACAGTTTCACAGTTTTACATAAGCATTCCTTCGACAAATCAGCGTTACTTAAGTGTGGAAATGTCTAGCGATGGACCATCGACACAGAAAGATTACTTTGGCTCCGAACCACCTAGCCCTGTCCTGACAAAATTAAATTGATAAATTTTGGAAGCTGCACGTGCTTCGCAGCAGTGCCATCTCGTGGTCATATTGTATTGGTCCTTAAAAGGCAGAATTTAAGAAAGGAGAATCCTCTTTACAAGCACGGTTGCGCTTCCTACAAAGAAGGCTTAACTCCCTTGGGTTTAGCTTTACAGTACTTGGCTATATAAAATTACTTAAACTGCCCTCATTGTCAGTATGTTATCATCCTAAAGTCTCCGGTCCGTATATTAACGATTGCCAATTTAAACTAATTGCATTAGTAATTAACCTGTTCGTGAAAGAACAGACACGCAAATACACCTTCCCAAACTGTCAGCTTAAAGTTACTAAGGTGCAAGCTGGATCGGTAATAATGTGGACCATGGCAAAAACAAAAGAGGCCGTCTGACACGCTGTCTAGTTTCTGCATTTTTTCAATATTCTGTTTTTTAGGAAGAAGACGAAAATGATGTGCGCACGAGGTTCCTCAAAGCGTCAGTTCTCGCCACCATATGGAAATGATTCCCAGCGTTTGAGAAACAAACAACACTGAGGCGCGGATTGATTAGCACATTAAAAACAGTGGTCTTATTATTGGCTCAAAGTAGTTCAAGGAGAAGCACGCTGGCTCTTCTAAACCTCGTAATTAAAACCATCGCTGGAAGAAAAAAAGTTTCTCTTGGGGCCCCAGAGCGGACCTGTCCCTCTGTGGGAACACAAATACGCTGTAACTGGACCTCAGCCATCGGATAGAGGGATTGAAACGCCGACACATCCGCAAAACTATACCGTCGATCCCCAATTTCTACTCCTAACACAAACACAGAACGTTTCCTGAACATGGTAAGCGCATGAATAAGATCATCCGCAAAACACTGCTAATTCGAGTAGCCTCTTGGACTGCGATCGGGGTGGCGCAGCAGGGTGGAGGTGAGGAAATCAGGAAACGAGTCTACAGGGACTCTGCCCTCCTTGTCTGATGTTTGCATAAGGAGGCTGAAACTGGAACTGTGCGGTTCTTGACAAACAAGCCGTCCCCCTGGACAAGAGCCTCTTCACTTTTGTGAGCATTTGGGTTCAATCAAAAATCAGCCTAAATTGAGGTGCCCCTCTCGGTCCTGCTCTCTTTCTCCATTGCTTTCCAAGACCACACAGTGTCCGGCGCCTGGCACAGGAGGCTTACGGGAAAATGAGTAAACAGACATGCATAGTGAATGTACGTCAACTTACCGCTTCATTGAAACAAAACGGCGTAGCAGCTTTTGGCCGTTTTTAAAGAGGCTGAAGCCGAGTCTGCGCATAGACGTCCGCCGTGAGACCGAACCTATTACCGCTGCACCTGCAGCTTTAGTCCTACTTTTGATTTGTACCTTTCAGATGAACTCTGTGGATCTTTATCCTACACATACTAAGTAAACGGCAGCTGTCCTTTACTCATATTTTCTCTAACTAAATAATTAGCTAAATAATTAACGAGAAACCTTCAGGGTAGATATATAGGCCTACAACTACCAGTCACAAATGAGACAGTCCTACCGCAATCGTAGCTATACTATTCTATAAACGATTAGGTATATTTTATTACACACAACCTGTTTTTTAGAAGCTTTGCGAGACAAGGGTAACGAAAGCTAAAACGAAAGTTTTAAAAACTGAAAAAAAGTTTCAATAGCTGGCTCACTAACGGGTATTTAAAATAATAATCTTATTATATTTGTATTCAATTTTGATTCTTCCCACGCCATTTGAAAATCCACTGCTGCCCAAAAAAATAGAACACGAGGTAATCATCACCACACGAGTTTTCCTAATTGTGATGGCGCTTTAACTTTTCCTGAGTTCCTCCGTTTTCCAAGATCTTATATGCAGTTTCTGAGCTATACACTGCTTACATTTCCAGAAGAAGTGCGATAATAATCTTATCAGAAACTCTCATAGGTGTTTAACTGTATTTTATGCATTTGCTTAACTTGTTTTGTCCTAATAAATAAGCAGGATATCCGTTACTGTTAAACTTGAACTTTATCCACAAAATGAATTATATATATTAGATATATATACAATATTTTACACACACACACGCACATATATAGGGTTAAAACGGTTAGTGTAACCCCCCCTATGCTGAAGATTTTTTTCGGCTTTCACATTGTTATTTTAAAGGTCTGTTATAATCATTTGCCTGTCGTGTAATATTGTGATTCATATTCACCCATTAGTCATTGTTGAAATCTCATATGTTTTATATAAAAGATATGAACATTTGATTTATGAGTCTCGCTTTTAAAAACTTTGATTTCTATTTATTAGATCTGTTTAGCAATACAAATGCGTATATCTGGAAATCGCCGAGCAGTGACAAATGAAAATCTCGTAAATATTTTTTCTCGTAATCTCTTGCGTTATCCCTCAGAACCATTTCTTTAGTCATGTGGCACTCACGTGGTACATTGCAGATTGGTAGGCTGCAATACTTTTTGAGTTTTCTTTGGAATTAAATTAAATTATGTCATTTACACTGAATAAAGAAAAAACGTGTAAACACCAGCCTTAGTAGCCATTTCAACGTAATCGCTGTAAATCTAGGTAACGTCTAGGAATTCTTCACAGAAATTGTAAATATTATAACAGGCTGGGATGTGAACCTTGTGTGGAACATATGACTATTTGTCCAGGCCCTGCATGGATGTTTCTAATAAGGTGTATGGCATGTTTCAGTGACTTTTAAGCTAATGCAAACAGTGCGAATTCAGTTTGTATATATCTGCAACAAGGTGTGCGTGACGGTTGCATGTGTTTCCATGTTTAGCAGCTGTGCTGGTGTCCGGGAGCAAACTGTGGGAGGTTCCAACAGCCCCTTTCACCTTGGCCGCCAACAGTACTGCCAAGCTGTTATGGGAGCCACAGTGCCAGGCTCAGCTGCGTCACCTACAGGATGGGGAAAGCATCAGAGCAGTCATCCCACCAACGCTGGATGGAAACTGGGTTTCAACCAGGCAAGAACTGTTCAGCTGACGTTCGCTGATCTCAATGGCGACATTAAGGCTATAAAGAATCTCTGGAGCTAAGCACGTGCTGGAAACGTAAATATTTAGTCGATAAGTAAATACTACATTTTTGAGTAAACATCGGGGAAAAGAATGTAAATTGGGAGAATTAACATCATAGTTTTAAGGTTTGAATTTTTCAAGCTGCCTGCGGTTTTGTTGGAATTGGCTAACGCAGCTCAGTTTCACACACGGCCCTCTTCTTGCAGGTGTGAAGTGCGACCCGGTCCGGAGTTCCTGACCCGGTTATATACGTTCTACCCGAGCCGACTGTTCAAAGCCCTGCAGTTCTATTACAGGGACAGCAGGTGTCAGGACCCAACCTACTCACTGGTGATCAGGGGCAAACTGCGTCTGCGTCAGGCTTCCTGGGTCACCCGCGGGGGCACCGAGGCAGAGCATCACCTACACAGGGTGGCCATTATTTTCCACAGCTCCGCTGCTGTACAGCAGGTCACTGCTCGCCTGCCGACCGTCTGTCGGTGTAGCGGCTCGGGGTGCTGGGTGCCCGGGCGGCTCTACGATCTGTTCAGCCCCAAGGCGGGCCGAGACTGCCTGGGGCCTCTGGGTTTCTCCATGCTGGAGCTGGACCTCCTGCGCCTGGAAAGCCGGCAGCAGATCCACAGCAGGCTGGTTCAGGAGCTTTTCCTGGGAGATATCCACACGGTGTGGGAACATCGCACCCGCTATCGGCCCACTGGCTACCAGACGCCGCTACAGAACGCAATGGTGAGGGGAGGGGCAAGTGCGAGTGAGAACCTCGAAAGATGGCCATGCTGAAGGCTGTTTGAGCCGTGTGCCTCTACATCTATAATGAAAATACTCAAGCTGCTTGTTAATATTTAGGTAGAAGAAGATAAATTACCGCGTTAACACGTGCAAACTTCCATAACAGCTTACCCTTTTCACTAATATATTTCTGTAGCCAAATTCAGTTTTGTAACGAAGGGCAATTATTTATGGACTACGGCCAACCGCATAAACAAACTGCGGCACGCTAGCATATAGAAGGTGACACAGGGCTTCGATTTCATTATTTATGTATTTCTACAGCTGGATATATATATATATATATATATATATATATAGAATAAAATATATTCTATATTCTATTTAAGTAGAATAAAATGTAGGATTTCAGCTGTATGATTTTCTTGTGTCAAGTCCAATTCTTCTACCCAAGCCACAAGACTTTGTGTGTAAGCATTTCACACTGTAATGCGAATCCAAATTATGTTTTACTGTGTTTTACTGAGAATAACTGACATTCACCACCATGCAGCTCGTGAGATCTGAGGATTCATTTGTTTTTTTATTTAATACAATAAGAAATAAGCGACCGAGAGAAACAATCTTTTACAGTTCATTACTTTCCACTCTACAGTTTAGCCAGAAAAATCCCCAATGCCATTTTTTGGTTTAACTTTAATGGAAACGAATAGTTATTTTCATTAACGATTCTGCGAATATAACACAGTACAGTAGGGTAAACCAACAGGTTAAATCAAGATATTTAAAATAACACTATAATCACATGTCAGGAGAAATCTAGCAGAATTATATATCAAACATTTTTGCTGTTCCTCAAAATTTTCTGCTTTTGCAGTATTTAATTTCATTAATCATCCGCTCTTTTCTGCTTTTACTGGTAATGACGTGAAACTGGTAATGAACACATATCTTTTTTTGAAAGCTTACTTTTCTAGCTATGAGAATGTTACGCCTGAAATTCGTTTTTATTATTTATTGCAATAAACTTGTATTTTACGTGAATTAAACCGCATAATTCAGTATTTTTTGGAGAGCCGATTGTTTCTCGTGTGCATAGAGACTTTTTGGCGAGGGTATATTTTTGTGATACTGGCTTTCGGACCACCCCGGAGTTAACCGCCGGTTTAGCGGCGGTGTCCTGAGCAGGCGCTGCCCTGCTGACTCCGTGCAGTTTATAGCGGATGGTTGCAGGCGGCATTACCGCCACATGTGCGGGCTCTGCCTGCACGCCGTTACTGCCCTTCTCTGTTAATTTTTTCCCCCTGCTCTTTGAACCAAAGGAGTATAGTAACCAACGTCTAAACACAGGGCTTGTGATTCAAAATGTTAATATCCTTATGGCAAGCAAAACTGTGCTGTCGAAGGCAGAAATAGGAGCCGTCGTGACAAATATCCGTTTCATCAAATATAGTGTTTACAGTATGATATGAAATGAGAGCTACGTGTTTTGGTCGCGGCGGTATAACATTTTTTATGGAAAATATACCACGTAAATAACTGATTTGCTAAGTTCACACTTAGTTATAATACTGAAGTATAATAACCTTAATGCTGTTTCGGTGCTGTTTCTGTTTCTTTGTTGGGAAAAGTGACGTATAAAAATTAATTTTGCTGTAGCAATTTAGGTGATGTACTTTGCTCATGGATATAGGAGGTCCCCTAACACTAACTTTAGGGTTACAAAGATAGTACAGTACAACCGATTTATTGACTTCTCTGCCCATATATGGATAAGACATAGACCCATCATACACAAGGTTAATTCAAAGTTTTATTGGTCACATACACAACTATATAGTACAATGTGCAGGAAAATACATTGCTGTCGAGCTGCAGATTGTGAGATAGCTGTACATGTGTACAGCTGAGTAGACTGTTGACTACACAGGTCCTAGACACTGTCTTCATTAAACACCTGAATTAAACAGATGGAGTAAAGTGACTATATGTGATTTGAGCTAAGGTGTTACTATTTTTCATATAATCTGGATTATGAATATGTTTGGAACTTGGTCCTGTCTTACACATGCACATTCTTTTTTGTCCGTTTTTCCACAGAACCACGTGCACCCGTGCCCGGTGTGTGCCCTGGTGTACCGCTCCTCTGAGCTGCACCCGCCCGTGCTGCCGTCTCCCCCAACCTTGCCGCTCTCCCCGGATGGGCGTTGGGTGAGCCAGCGCTGCGAGGTGCGGCCGGCCGTGCTCTTCCTCACGCGAGACTTCACCTTCCACGAGGACCCGCGTGGCTGGGAAGGCCTCTACCGGCACTACTCCGACCCCGCGTGCCACCAGCCGACCTTCAGCGTGCGGGCGTGGGGCCACTACGCCCGCGTAGGGCCCTCGCCCGTGATACACGGCGCCACCGAGTTCGTCTTCAAGGTCACGCGGGCCACAGTGGTCGCTCAGGATGAGGCCGTCGCCAGGGTGTTCAATGCCTCCCAGGAGGGGAGCTGTGGGCAGGCCGGGGGCTGGGTGGTGGGCGTGGAGCAGGATATCACCCCCACACATGGATGCACCGCACTGGGGATCAAACTGCCACACAAAGAATACGAGCTCTTCAAAATAGAGTTTGATCACAAACAGCGCCCCCTGCTGTTCACTGGGGAAAGGCCGACCGATGGCTCCAGTCCGGACCGTCCGCACAAGAGGCCTACATCCTACCAAGCTCCGCTCATCCAGTGCGGCCTGGATGTCAGTGGATCCCACCGCCATGACCAGCAGAAATCTTTCACCTTCCAGCCTGTCAGTGGTGTAACCTCTCTGACGTGGCTTCTGGCTTCGGTCTTGGCCTCCTTGGTCGGTGGCTGGTGTGTCGTAGAGACCCAGTGACACATGCTGCTGCTGGAAGCTGAGCTTGCCTTACTGTGTCGTTATCAGTGGAAGTATGAATGTTGTGCATCAAGCCTTATTCTCTAGACGTCTTTTTTTTTTACCATATTTGTCAAGAATACAGTTTGGAATGTTGGAATGTGTAGAAACACAAGAATATGGTGCTTATCCCAAGAATGTCCCTAAAAACAAAATAGAATCTTCTTTTTACTGCAGTTATAACATTATATTTCATATGAATCTGTCTGTATAAATGTGTTTTTAATATCAGATAACTACCTAATGCTGGAGAACTATCTATTAGTGCCATCTTAGAAAAACACTTGCGGCATTTTGATGGTGGGTCTTTGTCTAACAGCTTTGTAAGGATTAGGACATATTTTCTCCGTCCACGGCTGTACAGTATTAATAATGTAAGGTGTCTCTAAACTGTCTCTCGCTCTCTAGATATATATATATCTGTGAACCTTTATTTTGAGCATAGAATGTAGACATTCCAGATGACAAACTCTTAAACGGAACATAAAATTGTAAAAGAAAAAAAGAACCACAAACCAGGAAATGCAGTGCTTTGGATATGAAAAGCAGACTGAAAAACTATTGGGAAGAGCATATGTTTTTCGGCATTAGAGCCTGTGTCTGTGCCGTGTCACACATACGGTGTTTCCAGACTGCGGTAATGATGATGACCAACTTGGTTAAAGGACAGTGAACAATAATCGCCTCACTGCACCTCAGCTGCAAAGAAATCCATAAGCAATTTGTGGATGGTCCCTGGATACAGCACAGGCAGTGGATGGGAAACTACGCAACAGTTTAATGAAACTGTTTAAAGAAGAACAGATGGATATAAAACAATCTGATGCAAGTCAGGCACGTATTTATTGTTATCTTAAGATGCTTAAAAAATAGATTGCTTTGTTCCCCAGTTTTATAGCCAATCAGATACGTGGATGCCAAAGATGCTTGTATTAACTGCTTTTATATCGGATCTTTGCAATTTTATCAATATTTTTGTCTAAGTTTCATTAAAATATTTTAAGATACAGTTAGTGAGTTTAAAGGTCATATGTGCATATTCATGTTGTTTGAAGAGGAGTATGTACATACAAAAAGCAATGATGAAATTTTGTATTAAAATTTAACAATAGGCCAACATAATGTGAGATGTCACATACATAGTTTGTGAGCAATAATATTTATGGTAATAGCTATGACTTAAAGTTTGGAAGATAATTTAAAGTGACAGGAAAATAACTGCAGATAAATAATCTTGTTCAGGCCAAAGTTGCCTTATTTCACAAGAAAAACAATAGGAGACTAAGTTGGTATATTTCTTTTATTAGTATATTTCTATCTTAATTGCTTCACCTAAACTTTACATTGAAGCAGTTTAAGCAGGAAAGTGAAGTTAAGATGAAAAATGACTAACTCACGTGAGAAATAATGAAGACAGGCTTCCACGAGAGACTGCAGGTGCTTATGTTTTAGATCCAGCTGAGCCTTCTGGGAAACTTTAACCCGTAAGAAAGATCTGACATATCGGCCAAAGCAGTGTCGCCTTACAGTAAAAAAATAATTACCGTCATTAATATTACATTTCTTAACATGAACCGTTTCTTAGTTAAGTGTCATATGTGGCCAGAACTGTGGCCTGATGCATAGGTATTTTGTTATTTTCCGACACCCAAATATTCACATGAATCCCGTTTGGAAACAGGGCAGGAGTGACTGGCCGCAGTGGTGTGTTCCTAAGTACCCGCCGCTCCAATCCCATCCATCCCTGGATGTGAATGCATGTACCGTACACACCATCACCGATCCTGGCTTTACGCTGAAATACTGCTAGGTATTTAAACTCCAATCATCACCGTTAAGACTCTCAGTGATCATGGGTTGCTTCATTTCACCGTTAGCATATTTTAATGAAATATTTGGAGCAATGTAACTAGACTGCTTTGGGTTTATTCCTTGCAAGGAATAGAGAGATGATGGTGAGCAGGCTGGGGAGCGAGGTGATGGGGAGAGGAAAAGAGAGGCCCACTCTGTATCCAAAGGCAGCAGACTGTTCCCATTAAGGGCTGTCAGGATGATGATGGCGACTGGGAGCAGGGTGAGGTAATCTTTTTGGTTTCAGCAAGTGTATCAAGGGCTTGGGTTTGCACAGTGACAAAGATGAGGAGGGACAGAGAGTTCAAACGGCTGGTGTTTATCATAGCAGTAATGTTCTGGATCCACCATTACGAGGAGGTTACACATTCCTAATTTCGTGTCCTATCATTGGGCCAAAAATAATAGAGGAATATACCAATGGCATGAACAGGGTGAGCTGGGATGTGAAGAAATGAAAGAGCGATGGTTTTCAGGGTCTGTTAGTGGTTTTTGTGCATATAATATAAGTCAGTCATCGGGCACGGGGAGCAGAACCCAGCATTATGGCCCATTAACGGCATCCATTAAATAAAAATAATAAAATGAGTTTTCATCACTGGCACTGAGCAAGACACCAAAAGACACTCCAGTGGCCATTTAAGTCCCTTCAAGGGTCATACAATTGATGAGGCAAAATTCACAGATGGTTTCCAGTTTGATCCTCCAGCTATATATCCACCCACACTCTAGCAGCATTTCATCCATCCATCCATCCATCCATCTCTCAGACGCACTCGTCCAGTGTAGGGTCTTGGTGAGCCTGGGGCATATCCAAGGAATCACATGGCATGGAGCAGGCGACATGCTGTAGAATATGCGATTCAGGGCTGGACTGGAATTATAAACCAAGCCATCACATACATGCCCACAATGAATTTTGTAGAACCTTTTTGGAATTACATATTTTGCAGGGACAGCTGCAGAATATAGGTGTTGCCCGGTTTGCCGGATAGCCTGTCCAGCCCTGATATCACACTTTGCAGCGTGAGGAGCAGATTGTGCCTACATTACCTTCTCTGGGGAGGGGCTCCCCGGACGGCACACAGAAGAGGATGCTTTTTTTTTAAATAAAATAAAAAAGCACAGAAAGCAAATACTACTTCAAAAATGCATACTTTCAGCAAAAGAGCTTCCAAACCGCAAACAACTTCTGTGGGTTTGTCATATTAATTCCATGCGAGGGAAGTGATTTGGGCCAGTTCCCTTGAACGGCACTGGGTCCAGAGGAATGGGAGTGTGGTAGCAGTGCAGCACAGTCCCATAAAATATTAGAGAAAACATCCATTTTCATGTAAGCCGACTGAGTAGCACACTCAGCTACAGTAGATGTAGTACAATGACATTTACTTTTACTCAGCTCCAGAAGGGCAACCACGCCAAAAACCGACGTCAGCGCTGTACGTCTCCTTTCTTGTTTTACACTTACTCGCTTTACCCTATGTACCCTTTAATTTTAAGCTCTGCTGAGAAACCTCCATTATTTCTAAGCGTATATGAGCAACAGCTGCCCATTAAAAAAAAAAATAATAACACTGGTTGTATGTTATTCCGTTGGCTTAGAAAATGCATAGCTGTTGAAAAATGCTCCCCCCCCCCCCTTTCTAAAATCTGTAAAAAAACAAAAGTGCACCCACAGGACTATTGTACTGGGTGTGCTTTCCTATAGCACTGGTTGCCAAAAGTGGGCTCCTCGTTTTATTACAACTTTGTACTCATGTGGAAAACTAAAGGGGAAATGATTACTGAGGCTACCACCCCCCCCCCCACAGCATAAGAGAAAAAAAAAATAGTTTCACAACCATAATGATTAAAATTAAAGTGTGGAAAAAAAAAACCACAAAACAG
>JABFEA020000130.1:1587656-1603379 GCA_019775915.2 Cyphomyrus plagiostoma | reverse complement strand
CAGAAATGTAAAGCGCATTGAGACAATGTAATGTTGTGATAATGCGCTATATAAATAAAATTGCATTGCATTGCACACTGTTGTTTGTACGTCAAATCCTCCAAATTACTCTGACATTAACTTCCAACTGGAAATAGCTGTTCTGTTCACTCATCAGGTTTTTATGTGACATAGCGTTTATTAGTGACCTTTAAAAAGGTGCATTTCTGCAATATGTTCAATGTTCCTGCTAACTGAACAAGAAAGGCAAATAAATATATAACATACAAAAAATATATGACATGCAAAACACAACATCTTTTATGATCTGTGCGGAAAATGTAAATTTCGGTTTCCTGAAACAGTGTGGCAGATGTCATATTCCGCACCTAACACGATATATGTACTGAATGCTAGCCCTCTGCTGCTGTTCAAAAGTGACATTTCCATGCTTAGTTTGGTATTTCTGTGCTTAGTTTGACATCAGAGTGCAGCAAATGTTTTAAAATGATCAAACCATAAATACAAAGTTAGCTGTTATTACTGATTAGGGATGTGTGATTTATACATTTATTTTTTTAAACCAACTACAAAATATTGACAATTTCACAGAATTTTAAATCTTATGCGAAAGGAAACCAAGCATAACTGAACTACTTAATGTTTTTCTTTTTTACACACAAGCCAACTGTAGAAGACATCCATATCAAATTGCAGTAGTTGTTTTATTTTGGCAAGATAATTGCAGTTTTAAAAATGTCTGTAAAACCACAATAGGACACAACATCTAGAGTTTCTTAAAAATCCTCTGAGAGCATTGTGCGTAAAAGCACAAAATCTCTGCTCCCACAGATTTCCAATTCAAATACCAAACCAAGCATCTCGATCATATCAAAGGAACAACTCTTTGAAAAACTGTTCAGGGTTCACGTGTTACAGCTAATTTACTTCAGGCTTTTTGAAGATAAATAAAAAATTGGTACCATGTTTAGGTAGAAAAAGCTTATTTAAAACATGCCTTGTGAATTAAGAGCACTGTTTTGAAAAATTTAGAAGAATAGAAAAAGAAACATCCAGCAGAAAATTAGTCTGCATTCTGTTTAATACTTAATTAGTTTATATTTAACTTTGTCTATAATAAACCAAGCAGCTCATCCACATTGCAGTAACAAGAACAAGAAAACAAATAGTCACCCTCCCACCATTTAACAGAGCTCATAAAAGTATCTGCCGAGATGGACGGCAAGCAGAGAGGCATAACGGCAAAAGTATTTGACGTAAAAACGATTGATGTACTTTTACCTGACCAGACCACAATCCTCTAAACATTGTACTTCTTCGTATCATCACTAGCCTGGAGCCATAAATGACTGTTTGTAAGTGTGTCCCTACGGTGCTACCTAATGTCACAAGGCGAAGGTGTTTTTATCCAGTTATAAATGATTTACACGTTACCGTTCATGCTTACGATTTCCTTATTTCTGGCATTCAGCTCAGGTGGTGGGACAAAAATGGATAACAGTAGCTACCCCCCCACCCCCTTTTAAATGCATTTAATTTAAAGGCACATTTAACTTGAATGCAGAATGGGTGCTTTGAAGAGACCTGCGGCTCACATTTGCTAAGAAAAAGTGACCTCAAAATTTCAAGGAAGTGAATTCATTTTCAGATGTGGCTGTAATACCCTCTCTTTCCTATGGGGCACATGCCAATACTTAGCTTAATAAAACCTCACGACTTGCACGCTATTAACAATAATCAGGCAAGTTCAATATAGCAAACTGAAAACAGACCTCTGAGACATTGTCCTATCCAGTCAGTCCCAACTGCAGTCACCTTCTGGTTGGGTTAAATAGGATAACATCTAACATCCATAAAAGCAGAAACAAAGGCCCCTTTTTCATAACAGATTTATGTTATGACATCATTCAAATTCCTGAGCATTTAAATTTCACAAAAAAAGGAAACTGAAAATTAACCTTTGCCTGAGATGCTGTAAAATGTCCTGTTCTAATGAGGCTAACTGAACATCCATTTCTACTGGTTGACACTCAACTATTGCAATTTATAAAGGGATGAGGAATCAGGAAGTGCTCTCCTTGCTGTAATTAATTAGCTCTCTAGAGACAGTGATGAGCCTGGCATTAATCACTAGAGATGGAAATCATGAGTCTTTTGAGCGAATCGAGTTAATTCAAAAGATTTGTTCAGTTAGAACATGTGTAAAGTTTTACATATGTTGCTTGAACTGAGAATCATATGTGAATATGTATGTTAAACACAACAGATTTCTTATGCATATCACACTGCATGTAGATTCTTACGTCTGCACAGCATTACACCAGCGGGTGGCGAAAGAGAGGGTGAGTGTGTGTGCCACTCAGGGTGAGGGCTGTAAGTGGCAAGATCTAGTTTACTCATGAATGAAATGAATAAAATAAGTACAGTGGCAGACATTATTTCTTACAAAAGGAATGAATTGTTCATGAAGGACCAGCATCTATTAATCTCAGGCTCCATACTTGGGTCTTTCCCTGTGCTGTAGCTGGTTTGGCAAGGCGGGACAGACACAGGTAATACGACTGTAGTATTTCTGCAATCATGCTGAACTTTTGAAAAAAAAAAATGTAGCCTTTATGTTTTGAAATATGATGTTCAGATACAGCACTCAGTCTCCTGCTCAACGATTCTTCAAAAGATACAAGAAGTTCCTCTAGGTATATAAACAACTACAATACTATGCAACTTTCCAATGAGGAAATACACAAACAAAGTGGAAGCATTTCATACGTTGTGTTAATAAAAGATAAAAATGCAAATCTAAAAAGGTCCCTATAGAACAAAAGCCGATCAAAGGCACATAGCAGAGACAAGGGTTATAAAGGTGCTGCTTCACTGATGCTCATGGGTCCTTACAAAACAAATTATTTACTTCCCTATTGTTTTTGACTGTCGCGTTTTGCTGTACTCATTTAGCTAGTTAGTGGTGCAGACAATCTATGCATCCTGTTTAAGGGAGCCATCGCAATATTTAATACAGGTTCAGGACGCCCTGGCTGACAAGTTACATTCAGAAAATGAATTCATTTATATTCTTAAAATGGCTCATTCGACGCAAGGATGCAGTGAGCCAGAAGCTTATCAAAGGATACACAGAGCACTGGGGAGGAAGGAACAGACGGACACACGCGCATGGTATCAATATCTTAGAATTTAGATTTTTTTAGAATTGAGTGAGCAGTGGTCATTGTTGAAGCAGTGCTTGGGGGCGGTACCTTGCTCAGGGTAACTCAGTGGTGTCTTGCTGGTCGGGGATTCGAACCTGCAATCTTTCAATTACTAGTGTGCTTCCTTAACCATTAAGCCACCACTGCCCATTAAGCCATCTCGTTATGGGGACTCTCCAATGATTTCTACAGGCATAACCCTAATCCCAACTATGACAACTTCACCCCCTACCCAGCCCTAACGTTAATCATAAGTAACCAAACAAAATAGAAGACTTTTCGCGTTTTTAGTGATTGTGACTTTTCCATTTTGGTGAAACGGGGTCTCCACAAGGTCAAAATAACAGGTTTTTAATCACGATTTGGGGACATTTGTTCTTTGCAATGTAATATTTACATGCCATGCACATGCGCACGCATTCGCACACACACAGACACACAAGTGTAATTTCAGAGACACTAGTGCACATGTCTCAGGAGGCTATGGGAGCACTAACACACCCCGGCCAGGGCAAGAATCAAACTCACTACCCTGACAAGCCAAAATGCCCCTACTGAGTCACAGCAGCACTCCACCCTGGACAACCCCGACTGGAATACCTGATTAGGCCCAGCTTGCTGAAGAACATCATTCATTCAATTTATTTACTGATTTTTGGCCCAACAGACTGTCAGATTTCGAAAGACGCAGAACACAACTCTCAGTGTAGCACTCTTCCACTTTTATCCTGAATTATTCAGAAATCTCACTGCGTTCTGTCAAATTATATACAAATTTATATATTTGGTCAAGGCATAGATAAATGGGTGACCAATAAGTGCTAAAATTCATTGCTGTGCTAACGTACATGTACATGCAAAACTCCATACTGGGAAGCACAGATATAGTGGATTAGCGTCTTAGCAATATAGAATTCTAAATTGATTTTGGCTAAGAAAGCAGAAAAACTTAGAGACATAGACACAGACACGACCCCAGACCAAACACCTACCAGATACATTGATTGAGGTTCCCGCATCGATCACGCCGCTGTTCGGCCGGACGCAGTACCGACGTGGGGCCGTCGTCTTCACTTTAAAACATATGTTCCTGTCTGTCGGATTGGCCAACATCAAGGTGGTAGTAACGACATCTGTAAACGGACCTGTGGAGACAGGAATCAAAAGGGTGGCATTGAATTAAGGCACTGGGTTCAATAAATACAGAGCAGAAAACCCGAGGGACACGTGGGGCGGCTCCCAGCACCTTGCCACCTGTCACTGTACAGGAGGAAGAAGATGGCAGAGAGTTCCAGAAGGAGATGCTTCCCCCAGCCCCCTTCTAAGATCTGCCAGTAGCAATTACAGAAACATAGAAATGCAGGAAGACAAACATGATTATCTCTGCATAATGTTTGTGAAGTGGTGATGCTCTGAGACCACTGTAGGATCCTGAACAATCTGGAAATGAATAAGGGAACAACCATGCTTCTTAACACACACCCAGCTCACATTCTACCTCCACAACCCGCAATACCAAAAGCGAAGGGTTAAATGAAAATGGCGGCTCTGCCCCGGCTTTCTGTATACATATCCCACCAGGACCATGTGCGCGCATTAGTCCCCTCAGTTGTGTTTGCTATTCTGCGTTCAGCCTCCCCGTCAGTGTTGAGATATTCTGAGAGAGGTTCAGTCACGCGATGAATGCTATGTTCAGGCAATAAGGATCCATAGTGGAGGGGGGAGGAGGGGGGGGGGGAATTAGGCGAAAGCAATTGAAACCCGTCATATATCACACATATCTCACATCATCTGCTTTCAATCCCGGTCTCCGATGCTAGTGTGTAATTTTCATACTTTCCCTGCTATTTTCCCTGCTGCTCTGGACGTGGCTGACACCCTCTCAAGACCTCCACGTCCAGCTGGGAGGAGGTGCCAGTCTGTGGGAGGATTACTGGAGCGGAGGAGGGCACAGAAAAAGCCACATTTATGGTTTTATCCGAAACGAGGTACGACTGAGGGAATTGAGATGGTGGGGTCTTCCAGACCCCGATTAAGCGTCCTGTTCTAGTGCCTAACAGGGAAAGGACTGTGCTGGCCACCGGGATTTCAACCAGAGACCTTCGTTCACCCTGGGATCAATAAAGCTCATCCTATCTTATCACAAATACAGCATGCTAACCCAATGAGCCACATTGATCGCTTGCTCAGTTCTATTTCTGGCTAGGCCATGCCCTCTAGCTACGGGGCCAAAACTTGATATTATTCTGGATTCATCTCATTAAATCCTGCTGCCCGGCACCACTGCCCGGCCCTCGTTGTAGGCCGTAGCTCCTAAGCAGCACGGACTGCTGGCTGGCATCGCTTCAGGAAGGCTGAGGATTGATCTGTCAGACGGAGCAGACACATTCCAAGTAGCACTCCAGCCTGTTCTGTCCCTTTTAAGGCCTGTAATACTATAGCAGATAAATGGCAGCCCCCTTTCTTGCTTGCCGGACGCCAGCAGATACGCTTAACAAGAATGAACAGGTCTCCTTAGTCGCTTAAACAATGCAAGCAAGACAAATGAAGCCGCTTTAAATCAAAGGCCTTCCTCTGCCCTAATAAATGGAGCGACTGATATAATTAGGGCACGACTAATGGGCAGGCATGTTTCCTGCGGGCTACATTTTCCTTGTTCTCCCCTGTCCATCAGCTCCATTAGGTCCTTGATAGAAACGTCGGGAATCGATACTGCAGGCCTGGCATAATGCAACGAGGAGGCACTTTTATTTAATTCCTTCCCGAAAGGGGTCGGCTGCTCAGGATTATAACACAAAACCCTGAAGTACCCAGAACTAGATCTGTTTTCTCTGCATGAAAATGATACTTGACACGAAAAAAAAAAAGACTCAGAAAGAAGGAAAGGACATAACTGCAACTCTGCCACATTACTGCAGTGAAGCGACCATTTTGAAATCTCTCCAACTCCTGCAGAGAATCATCCAACTCAAAGGGATGGACTAAACCCCCCCCGCCCCCAACTTCCTCTTTAGGGCAGCGTTTCCCAATCAGCGTCCCACAGTCGGTCCGTGTTTTTGCTCCCTCCTAGCTCCCTGCCAGACAGTCCACATTTTTGCTCTCTCCCGACTCCCGGCAGCAAAAACAGACTGTATATAGGTCCCCGAGGCCTGGATTGGGAAGCCCTGCTTCAGGGTGTTTGAAACAACACGGCGGATGTCATGGTGAAGCTGGGCGGCCGGGGCCACGGAGCGCATGGGTCACAGATGGCCCCAGAGGGTCATGAAACAGGTGCTTTGTTATTGGGTGACCAGCTATAAATAGCAATGAGGTAACCTATTTATAAAAGCCAAGGTCAAACGAAAACTAAATAACACCCACTCGCGCACACACACATATATACATTATATATATATGATTATAATCAAGTTGAGGAAGAGAATACAAACAAAAAATTGAAAAATACTGTTTGCTATCAAGTTTTATGTTTAAGATGCATTATGTATAGCATTGATATTGTAATATGCAATATTGAAACTACACACGCTGGCTTCCCAAAGAAAATGACTTCAGCATACCAGAAACGGTAATGTGCAGATTTCTCCTCGAATGAATCCCGTCTAGTTCCCACAGTCCCACCTCCACCAGTAGCTACCATGTTGCTGCTGGAGGGTAGGACCCGGGTTGCCTGAACCCCAGGTGTGATCCCACCTGAATGCCCAGAGGCTGATTCCGGCCAGCCGGAGCTTTAGGCTGCTTGGCACGTGCACTTGGTACAAGATCAACACCCTTAATAGAGCTGCAGCGTAAAAGGCCTCAACTGACTGACGGTTGCTTGCAATCCGTATACATGACTTTTTCATGTCGCCAGCTAAATGCTAATGGCGCTGTTGCAAAGCTGCTGTACTTCCAGATACTATATCATAGCTATAGACTCCAATGAGATTAAATGAAGCAACAGGATATATTTCCTCAAAAAAAAAAAAAAAAAACAAACATCGCACCATAAAACTTGAAAAGAGAGATACTGCAAAAAAAATGACACTCTTCAACACTCTGCACATCCTACCATGTCACGTAATGTAGCTTTCAGAGCAGAAGTGTGTGGTTTCCTTAGAGGCTACATGACAACCTCCAGCAAGCAGCATCCTACAGAAAGGAGAAGAGATAAACCTCACTGATCCCACATGAGAATCTCTGGAGAATAGAACCCATCCGATGCACCCAGAATATGAGAACAGAGGCGCCAACGTCCATCCTTGGTGGGGATTGTGTACGGCCCATGAAATATTCATTGAAGGTTGAAGGGATTCAGTCTGATCCATCCATCCATCCATCCCCCATAGCCTCTTATCCAATACAGGGCTGTGATTACACTGTTTACTATCCCAGAAAGCACAAGGCACTAGGCAGGGGACACCCAGGAGAGAATGCCAGCCAATCAAACACTCACAGTCACATTCACACACTAAAGGCAATCTGAAGATGCATAATCACGTGCTTCTGGACTGCGGGAGGATGCTATGATGCAGTTTCACACTGCAAACGCTGAAAGCAAAAGCCGCCTCTCCTGCCAAGATTGTAGGACAGAGAGCGTGAGGCGAAATTCAGACTGTTACACTATACTGCGGGAGGTCCTACACGATAGGCAGACAAAGGGCACCATCACGCTGTATCGTACTCCTACAAATGGACTGGGCGGGGACTGTTTTCCAGTCCCACAGCGGCCTTTCTGAGCGTGCTCAGTATTCTGACAGCTGGATGTGAAGGCGGACATTTTAATCCACTCTTCAAACCAAAAAGCTTTAAGTTTTAAGTAAAATGGGAATTCGGAGCAATTCAAATGACATTTTCTATGTCGCTAGAGGCAAATTTTAGAGAGTACAGAAAAACACGGCACATATAATGTCTTTGACATTAAGGATGCAGAGCATAAAATGATTTTTGAAAATTTTGTAGTACAGTTTCAATTTTCAAGGTACCGTAATCCATCTTAATGCAGCAATGCACCTGGGCTTTGTGATTAACAGGCAAAGCATTGTTCTCAAAAAGAAAGATTTTACCCATAAACACTGGTGGCTTATTACTGAGGCTAAAGCTGCAAACCACACCAGTGCTGGAGCTACTGGTGTAGGTCAGTGTCTCGGCCAGTCCTTGGGGACCCCCAGAAAGTACATGTTTGCTCCCAACCAGCTCCAAATAATCAAGAATGAACCAAACAATCAAGAACACCAAATACTTGTTACAGGTGTGTTGAGGGCTGGAAAGGAGTAAAAAATGATGTCTGTCTGAGGGCTATAAGGACTGAAATTACACATTTTACACGTGATTAAACATTCATTTATGTCATAAACGAGACGGCAAGAAACAACAAAAGATGGCTGCATTTTGGTATGAAACATACATTTTTGCTCCCCTCTCTTGATAAGGAGCAAAAATGTGAACTGTCTGTGGTCCCTGAGGACCAGGTCGGGAAACACTACTCTAGAAGGAAAATGACAGTAAACTAGTCTAAGATAACAGAACAAGAATTATTCATACTTCCACTACTCCATTTTTTCTCACAATCAATTCTTTGCACCTCGGGTAATTGTTCAGAAGTTCCCCTGGCTTCAATTATCTGATGCAAAATTAAATAGGACATCATGCTCTACAAAAAAGTGACAATCACTGGTCTGAAAGACAAGGATCTCTCTCTCAGATAAAGTTCTCTGTCATAACACAGGGTCTTATCATCACAAACGGCTGTTCAGAAGACACAAATCAGATACATACTGAAATCAGTGAGGACAGGGCTACACTGCCGGTTGCTTCAGGGTTGACTTTAGTGCTGCTTGTTAACAGAAAACCTTGGCTTCAGGGGTGGGGGGTGACACCAATATCAGGGTTTGGTCATAACTAATTCTGTTTTCATCAACTCCTATCCCTGTGTTTCCCAACCCGGACCTTCTCGGTGCCTTGCCAGACAGTCCACAACCGTGCTGCCAGCAAAAACATGGCCTGGCAGGAAGCTGAAAGGGAGCAAAAACATGGACTGGCAGAAAGCTGAAAGGGAGCAAAAACATGGACTGGCTGGATGCTGAAAGGGAGCAAAAACAAGGGCTGGCTGGGGGTCCCCAAGGACCAAACTCAGAAACACTGACCTATCCCATAATCCTACTCTGGCGACATAATGACAGATGAGGCCATGTGGAGCTTATCCCAGGAAGTGGAGGTAGAGAGTCAGGGAGCGCATTCCATTACGATACAGACACCTGATGGGGGAAATTCACCTACTGCTAAAATAACGGTTACTTTCAGAAACACATTTACAATCGCCAGCATCGGTTAAGGATATTTTCGGCTCATATGTGCCCAGGTAAAAATCAGCAGCAGGAGTTCATTGAAAAATGTTACATTTTTCTAGGCCTTGTTCTACCTACAGAAATGTCTGAGGACTCAAGAGTACTCTGTTTATTTAGGTTGCTTTTACTCTGCGCAAATAACAAAGATGTGGAAACGCTGCACACAAAACATCCGGAGAGGATTTGTGGTTTTAAACAATACTTTACTATTTAAGTTTCAGCAAGATGAAAAATCACTATCCTCTCTTCAATTTCTTTGCATTATTAGCAGCAGTCAGTGCGGAATAAGGAGGGGTCGTTAGCATGATATTCAAACATAACTGGATGGGTCTGGGTTGGGGGCCGAAAATCAGTAAGCGCACCCCTGGCAACAGTTTAGTAAAACTAATAAACACATTTATTCTCTTTAACGTTTAACTTTTTGCATCACATCAGGCCAGAGCTTCATGTCTGTAATAATAACATAGATAAGTCTATCCATAGCTTCACATGTTTGGATAACCAGGGGTTATTATGCATGCATTAGCTGTCTTACACCATGAAAAGTAACATTAATACTTATTCACATAATATGATACAGTGTTCATGGGCCATTTAAAATAATCGGGTGGCAGAGAGCTCATGCTGTTTTTATTGCTTTATAAGTTACATATGGAGTTATCCAACACCTGTTCCTTCTTTGCAGTGATGACTAAATCAATTAATTAATAAATAGAGCAAAACATATATACGCCACATACGTGTCGGCCAACTAAATTATTTGTCATGCTGGTGATTATTTTAGGTCGGAACCAGCTATTCCGAACTATAGTGCGGGCCTGTTCCTGAATCAACGCCGCTCACTAACCGGTTTGGATATTATAGGAAAACAAGATTTTAAGAAAAGCTGACGATTACGGGTCAGAACAAGGCGATCTTTTCTGCTGGTGGCGGACAGCGACATGTCCACGACCACCTACAAGCCTCAACACTTAATCCTCTGACAAGGTTTGGAGAAATAACATGGGGAGACAAGGCACATATGAACCGGATCCGGCTTTCAGTCTAATTAAGACAACGGGACTGCACAGTAATGAGGCTCCGGGCGGTCAACCAGTAATATCTGTGTCTGCAGGACAAGGTGCACGCTGACACGCGGGGGTACCCCCCTCCCTCCTCACCACCCTTCCCTTGTCATCAACCCTTCCCATTTACACTTCCAGTCGCATTGTCGGAAAAATGGCTGCCGCCTTCCACCCCCCGCCTCCTGCCATAGCGTCCCTCCTCGGTGCACACACGCCTTACTCGGGGGCCGGCGGAGCAGAATCCCACACCGGATTTCGACTGATCGCGGGACAGGGGCCCTCCGCTCTTACCTCGGAATTTCAGTTCGTGTTGAGGCTCTAGCAGCAGGACCTGCTCTTGCCTGGCCATGTCCCAGCGTTTCGGCGCAGTTTAATATTATCACTCTTATAATCACAGTTACTACGAGAAGCCTCAGTGCGCCGGTGCTTTAACGGTGCTGCCGCTTTTGGGCGTCGCTGCCTACTGTTGTTGTCGTTATTATGGTAATTAGCTGCGATTATCTTTTCTCCCACTTTGCCCAGCAAATAGGATGAGTGCGACTCGAGCGGTTAGCAGCTGTGATGATGCAGCAGGAAGGAGGTGAGAGAGAGAGAGAGAGACAGAGAGAGGGAGGCTTCCAGCGTGACGTCACAGCCTCCGCATCAGCCGCTCCTGGTAGAGGCGAGGGGCGATGCAAGGTGAGGACTGATCCCCATCTGCTCTTATCACGCATCCCTGTTAGTTTGCATCCTTCTTTATTAATATAGTACATCGTGAGAAGGAGTGGGCGCGGGTACTTAACAAAAATTAAAGGTGCTCGCCATCGATTTGTTCTCTGTAATTTGGAAAATTCCATATTTATTTTTATTTAAGCTAGTGCATCTGTGTTGCACTTTGTACATTCACGTTATTGTGGTGACATCATTATTAATGTAAAGCTTCTCAGTTTAAGTACCTTGTCTTTCATCCAGCAGCATAGACCCATCTGGGAAGCGGGAACTGTTTTGGTGAAATTCACATCTGCCATCTGTTGGCCGGGGGCTGGGGGGTGGTCACACACCCGAGAAACTGAGAGCACCTAGCGAACACCAGGCTGAAAATACCATCTTGTATCAAAGACTTGTCTGAAACCTCCAGTGCTGGGGTGCTTGAGAGACGGGAGCTGAATGCAGGTATCCTGTGCTGCATTATTTAAAGTGCAGGACAGAGGCGAGCATGTCGGAACACTCCGGCAACACAGCCAGCAAATTCCTGTGAATCTCCCATCAGCCTGTCCCACCAAACAAACACTGCACAATCAGGTCATTAGTAGTTTTTTTTTTCTTTATTAGTAAACAACTTGACATCTCCCTTTTTACACATTCATGGTAACATAAAAGTTATGTAAGGCTTTCTTCCACTTATCATGAAATAGTAAAAATATTAAAGCTGAATATGACAAATCGTAGGTGCAAATGCAATGTCATACATAATCTGTGGCAAAAACAGGTAATTGCAATAGTAACCATTTAACCATATAGTAAGTGTTCATCCACATTTTTAATGGTATATACATTGAAACAGTACACAACATTAACTGGGATTTTGCAGAAGGGAGGGGAACTCTCAGGTCCAGCCTAAGACAGACTCGCGGATGATTTTCCAAAACAGTGTAGGCCACACACAAACAATACTTTAGAAACTCCCGAAAGTTACTCTAGTAAACAATTTAAGCTAGTGTTGCGAATGCTGAAGCTATATCCGTCCGAGACCAAAGCAGCCGGACACAGACACTGCACACAATGACAACTGCTATGCGCTGAGGATACCCTGGCACCATTCAGCATTGTGATTGCAACCTACTTTAAAAGAGTGCTATGCTACTTCTTTATATTAAAGACAGTTTTAAGTTGGCACAGAGAATGTTCATTGCTTCCAAAATATAAAATAGGAATATGAAAAAAGAATTAAGGCTCAAATATCCGGACATGCAAAGCCATTTTTAAATAGAAAAATGCACGAGTCAGCTGAATAAATTCAATTAATCTCCCATCACCAGTGCAGTATTTTCGCAGCTGCAAAAGGAGATGACGATGATGAAGAATAAAAAGTCTTCAAGGAGAAGAATGTCTAATATTGAAGGAAATTAATTTCTAGTAAATGTCACCCACAGCATCCTTTGCTCAGTCTGTCCATCTTTTGGCTCATTATTGATCCAAAATACCAAGGATGGCACAGGACTTGCAAACCCTAACCACAAGTGCCAGGTGGGCAATGGGCTCAGTGGTGCCAGAGATATTTTTAAGCTTTTTTTTAAAAGCTCATCTTATCTACATTTACTTGTAAAACTGGATAATTCTTTTTGTATGAAAGTTTGAATACAATTCTTTGAAAAATAAACCATTTAGGCTGATAAAATGGATGAAGCGCGAGTAAAATGAGTCAAAAATGTACACAGAAATGTGTTGTAAGTCAGAGTATCCCCAATCCTGGCTTAGGGGGAAGGCCAGCTTCTGGTACAGCTGACCTCAAACTGGGTTACTGCACAGCTCTGAGGGCTCACTGTATCCTTATCCCCCCTCCCCCAACCATTTAACGAGTCCCAAAATATTAAGAAACATTTTTTACTGTATTATTTTCTTAGAATTTAGATTTCTTTAATGTAGCAAACCAAATAACCTGTTGGTGTTTGTATTAGAATACATTGTGTTTGTGTATATATGTAATGGAAAATGACAACCCTCAGAGGATGCAAAGATTGTGTGGCATGTTATTGTCGTTATATTGGAAAAAAAAAATCCGTTGCTACAAATACACCACACTAGAAATTAAGCTTTAAAAGGATGATCTCTAGATGTCAATGCCCAGAGATATGGTACTTACAAAACCCTCCTCCATACCATGATATTACAGAAAGCTTAACTTAAAACATATTTCTTCAGAATGGACACGAGACATAGCTGCGCCTTGGTTCTTAGAAATCCAAGACTACCTTCCATAAAAAGAACGTCTGAAATGGCAGAGGTGACGCTCAAATGACATCAGGAATAGTGTAACACTACTTGCAGTACGCTTGAAATACGAACGGCGATAAGAGGCACTCAGTGAAAATGGACGACCAAATGCAGATGAAAGGAAAGAGGACTTGGGCATAAGGAAGATGGTTCAGACACACACCTCTGGCAAGTGCTTGTCACATTCTACTATATTATGACCATTTCAGCTGTTCTCCGACAGCCGTCGCTAAAGAGCATGCCAGAATTCCCTTTCTTAGTTCAGCTGTGACAGCTAACAAGGTATTCCTTTTTTCCCCTCTGTACATTTCAAGACAGCCCCATGATTTACAAGCTTGATCACAGGAGAACTGAAGATACAGGGCCAACGTGTAAAACACAGCACACAATGTAACATGCAACAGACTGTCTGCTAGTAACCGGTGTCAGACAAAATGATTGTCTGACAGTTTTTTTTATTAAGACCTTTGATATCCAAGGTTTGTCCACCTTTTAAATGTTACATGTTAGGTTTCCCAATATTTAGCTTTTCATCTGTAGCCAGATAATAAAGCCACATTTGCTGGATGCGAGGGCCAACACTTATTCTGTAAAAGAAAGAAAGATAAAAACATTTATGGGACAATTAAAGCCTTGGCAGGACCTCACCAAATTACTTTCTCTAGTAAAATCGCAGTAAAATCCAGCAAGGGATCTAAGGGGTAAAATTACCAAATGCAAACAGTTAAAATGCCATTTTAAAAACATTCCCGATCAAATGGATACTGTAAAAGGGGAAAAAGGTTATTTTCTTAGCCACAGTCGGGTAATTCATTTCCAGGGTCTTTTCTACTGACTATTAAAGCTGAAATAAGAGAAAGCTTTAAATATTTGGAAGCGAGATCACATTATATATGTGTAGCCTGTGAATCTGGTCAGCATGCTTACAAGCCAGACTTGTTACGATCCGAAGACACAAACCAGAAAACTCCAAACATAGGCTTCTCTAGGAAGAGGTATGGAAAGATAACCAAACACTTAATTTCTCGGACGTATTTGTCAAACCTTCCATGTACAATCTAATTTGCCAAGACAGATTTCTTTTAAAGTGCAGCAGTTTAAAAACCATGACAGCTGATGGCAAAGAGCAAACTGGTATACCTGATAACCTAGACTGTGTAAAAAAGCGTTTCAAAACAAAAGCTGAAAACAATTCAGTCTTATCAATCTCATAAATAGTTCAGTTATATTCCCTTTAAGAAAGTCACATTCACCTTTTTTTGTTATTGCCTGTGCCAAGCTCCTTGCTCCGTCACATTGGCTTTTGAACACATGGGGACACAAGTAACCTCACAGTTCTGCTGAGTTCCTTCCATAAACAAGGATCTACCCGCTAAACACGGCCGTATGACGTAATAATGCATAGAAGGCTGGGCGATGTAGACAGAATTGATATTTTGTCCACTGTGAGGACTGGATCAAAACTAGATCAAGATTTGTTCTTTCAGAGTGGGACATTTTGGCGCAATACAAATTGACAACACTGTGCCTAACTTGTACAAGCTGAAAAGGATTCAAGAGTACGAGGAGAAAAAAAAAAAAAAAAAAATACAGTGCGATCCCTGTAGGTGACGTACAGAGACTGCTGATGCCAAATGCAGACATATGATGCCAGAAGCTAGGTTTAAGGGATATGAAGAGAATAGTGCAGGAATAAATATGATTGTGTTAGTTTTCCTCAAGTATTACTAGTCCAATAGAAATTGGAAAAGGGGGAGGGACAGGGGTCAGAGGCTCTGTAGCATGAAAGGTCTGTTCAGACTGTTGGCGTCGAGCAGCTAGAAACATGGAGCTTGTTTAAAATGAGATTCAAAGGCCTGGGCGGGGGGCAGGCTCTATGTCAGGGATTGGATGGGCACTGGTCTGATGTCAGAGCTCGAGAGAGTGTCAACACTGTGTGCAATGAAAGGTTGAGACATTTTTGTGCTCAGCTGGTTGACTGTTGCTGTATGGATACCAACTGTCCCCCCCACAGGCCCAAAAACATTCAATATTAACACACAAAGCACCCACCCCCCACCAACCCCACCCGGAGCAAACGTACGGCCATATACACATGCATAGTGTGGCGAAGGGGCTCCCTGACAGGAATCCGGGAGGGCTCTCCATTCCAGGTGG
>JABFEA020000130.1:1567569-1587556 GCA_019775915.2 Cyphomyrus plagiostoma | reverse complement strand
GCGGGGGGGCTCTCCATTCCATGTCAAAGAGGTGGAGCGGGGGGGGGGGGGGGCAGGGCGATGGGAAAGGTGGGGGGGGTCAGCAGCCGCTGCGACGTGTGTCAGATGGCTGTCGCCGCAACTTGAAGCCCTTTCCTGCTGCCCCTGTGCTGGCATCGGCGACAGGAATTCTCTGACCTGAGTGAGGAACGACACGCCATGTCATTACAGGCAACGTACAGGATGGCTACAAAGCGGCCTCATTCACTAAAAGGTTTTGGGTGGGGATATTATATGACATGCGTATTATTTTTCTTATGGGAATACATTACACCAGTACCTTACTCTCCACTTTTGGGGCACAAAGTTAAAGCCATTTATCCTGTCAGAACTGCTGATAATTGCATCCTTCCGTTTGCAGGGTCGACGACCTCGAAGCTAGCAGCTACACCTGCTTTGCTTGGGCCGTACGTTAAATAGAACGGTGAGTAGGAGGAAAAAAAAGAAAAGGCCTTAAACCGCCAAGGACCTTGTGGGTTTTGGCGCTGAACTGCAAGTGAAGTATTCTGGCCATTTGTCAGGCTCTCAATAACTTGCAGTTCCGTCTATAAGCACAGGGGTATGCCAGATAATGACGATTCCCAAAAATCCTAAAAAAAGTAAATGAGCTTAATTGCAGTTTCTCACTTCTTCCAGGCTGTCTCTATAACCTGAAGCTGCCCAGAGACAGTGCTTCTTTCACGGTGTAATCCAGAGGGACAAAGTGGCAGGAGACCATGGAGAGTGGGCTGACCGCATACCCCTGGTTCCTGAACAGTGTCAGACTAACAGAGCTTAACTGACTGCAGGAAAAAGACTCACACAAAGCAGATCCTAACTGAAAACTTACTTATCTCTCTGAAGACTTCATTAATGTTAATTGCATTCTTGGCACTGGTTTCCACAAAGATGGCATGGATGGAGTCGGCGAAATCCTTGGCATCCTTCTCCGTCACTTCCCTGTGAAGAAAGAAGGCTGTGTTCACATCCATAAGGGCAGGTGGCAAAAGGATGGGGCAACTTTGATCAACTTCACAAAGATGAACAAATAAATGACTGAGTGAATGACAATCGGGACAATGTGGAAGGCATGCACTGTGTTACACCACAGCCTGACAATGACTATGTAGTAGGGTGCAGTGCACCTTAAATGCAAACCTAAAATGACCTGTCACCTAATCTGAGGGTAGTAATTGACTGCAGCCGCCATTTATCACGCTAATGTCTCCTTGACATCTCACAGTATGCAGTTTATGGGGTTCCTGCTGCCCCTGAAATCCAATCCACGGGCCACCGATTAAATTGCACATGGTGATCTCTGAGTAGTGCGGGTCATGGACCAGGGACTGACCCACTTCACTACTACTGCTATGCAATGGAATAAGCATTACTCTGTCTACCTACAGTTAATGCAGTCCATGTTGACTAAGAATTGCCCCCTTAACTTGGATTACCTGATCTACTGATTAATTTAGGGTAATTCTAGAAGGGAAACAGACCATATCACACTAAAGATTATAGTAGCAACTGTAACAATATGTACATTATACATGCAATACCAGGCTATATCACATGTGGCTAAACTTTACATTGGTTATTCAGACAATAAAGCATATCTGCTAGTGCTTTAATAGTAAAGAGCTGGACAGCTTAACACTTTCCATTATGCGCACACTGAAACTGGATAGTGATTGCATACTGATCTCCACAGATCCAGCCAATGGCGAAACGCCACAGCATTCATGTCCCAGCCTAACAGGCGTCACGATGACACCCATAACGGAATTCGTATCTCTAAGTGAGCCCTGTGCTGGACCGGCATCGGGGTGTTCGTCTTCTGCCATGTGATTCCTGGGACTGATTCCAGCCTCGATGTAACACTGTACTAGATAAACATTTACAGTACATCTCATAATTCCGTTGTAATTTTTACAATGACAATAAAGCCCTTCTATTCCATTCTATTCTGTTGTAGATTGATGGCTAGGTTTACGCTATCTTCCTCATTTGTAATATTCATGGCTCATTAATTATTACACAGCATTTCCTCAAAGCCCTGAGATACAGGATAACTCAGGGACTCAAAACAGAAGCTGGGAGGGGGGCGTACCTGGCATCGCCGAGATCACATTTGTTGCCAGCAATGGCCACGACTATGTTGGGGGGGCCATGTTGGCGCAGCTCCTTCACCCAGTTCTTCAGTGTCTGAAAGGACTCCTGGGGGGGGGGGTTAAGTCCTCACATTACCGCCATATCAGCCACACGGTACATGTTGCTGACCACGTGTCACCAATCTGTCTTTTCCAAAACCAGCTCTGAGGTGCCCCCAACACGACCAAGCCAGGCATTTTACCAGGCTAGAAAAGCCTCGGTTGCATCTTTGAGTTATTTTACCCACCTCAGTATTAAAGACAAACCAATTAAGATTTAAAGTGGCCGCAGGTATTTTTAAATCAGAGTCTGATCTGACAATATGGTAAGCGGCGGCAAGCTATAGCGTGTTGACTCTAGAATTGTGAGGTTTTAGATCATGTGCCCCTTGAACACCATCCATGTGGTCCTATTACACATCATCTGAGACTCACTAAGGAGCAGCACATAAGTAGTTTTAGAACCTCCACATGGAGATTTTTGCCCATCATGTTAATAAATGCCTGGACTTCATCCAGGGTCCAATGTGCTTGAGACCCCATTAAAACTTCAGCATTAACTGGAAATAGACTTAAAAACAGTTCCATTCACAAGTTCCACTGATGGTATGACGACTTTGTGTTTAACTAATTAGGGAAGGAGACGCAGGCAGCGGTCGCCTTGGATACGGTGTCCACTGAAACGATTCCAACTGTTAGGAGGCTTTGAAAATTCCACATTTGGTTCTGAAATGGCACACATAAAATGACAGCGGGAAGCAGGATTTTTCTTAAGTATTAAAAAGAACCGGCTGGTTCCAGCACAGCATGTCAGTGGAAGAGAGATCTCCTTGAGACACTTCCTGGATCCCTACAGCTCTCTGGTTACGGAGAAATCGGCCTCTCTCTAGCTGTATACACCAGTATCCCACAATCCTCCTATAGCGCATTTTCATCCACCTCGAAACCTACCAGGGTGAATCAGCAAGCACAGTAGATTCTAACCTCTTTCAGAACCCAAAACTAAGGCCTGCCCTCATTTCCTGGGTGGTTATGGGGATCCCAAACGGCCTGCCAGAGGCGTGTGTTCAGAAGGCTTTGCTGGAAGGACGGAAGCCAGGAGGGGAAGAAAAAAAAAAAAGGGGGCGCCAGTAATTGATCAGGGCTCAGCATGTGTGAAGCACCTCCAGGCCAAGATGGAGCTGCACGCGGCGGGAAACCAAAAGGGGGCTGGTTTTGGGTCAGATCCCACTAATACTGCGAGGCAAAGAAAGTGTGAGGATTTAAAGGATCTTGACTGTCTAATGAGCCGTCATTTATGCTCCTCCACAAAAACCAATGTCTACGCTTTGCATGAGTGACTCCAAATAAATGACAGATGACATTATTTGATCCCGCTAAATAACACAACAGCCCCTCATCTTGTCAGTACCACTTCCTCACTGATGTCTGTGGTGACGAGATTCATTTTTTAGCTGTACAACGCCCTTCCCAACAGCCGACTCTAGATGTGGTTAGAGATGTCAGAGGTTCATGGCAGGCAGGACGTCCTGAGAACGGCGCGAGGCGAAGGGGAATGGGAGATGGTACCTCTTTCGTGATGTCGTAGACGATGATGGCGGCAGCAGAGCCCCTGTAGTACATCGGTGCCAAGGCGCGGAACTATCAGAGGGCAAGAGAGAGAGACAGAGAGCACAGAGATTAAAGCATTTCAATTTAAATATTTTACATATGGCACAGCAAAGTCCAATAGAAAATAATTTACATCTTTTTAACAGTAAGTTATGAGGCTGCTTTATAGGATGCTGAATTCTTTTCCTGGGCTTGGACTCTCAGATCATCACTCCTGTAGAGTGTTGGCCAGGTTTGGAGGTCATTGCAGAGACGAGAAAGGATGTGCCCTGTTCTTCTACTGAAGGTCACAGGTACTTGGAAATTCCTTTCCCTGTGTAGAGTTCCCGACGGCTAGCGAACAGTCCCCCTTCTCTTCCCCCAACTCATCCACCGCGATGGCCATCACCTGGAAATGCCTACAGGTAAAACCATGTGCAGTATAAATAGCCTGATGGTCACCAGTGGAAGGCCACTCCTGCTCTTCCACAAAGTGGAAAGTGAAGTGAAGTCAAGCCATGCAGGTGATTTAGTCTCATGAAATCACAGAAGATCAACAGCTCCAGAAGACTTCACAGCTATGCCACCAAAGAACATTTAACCGAACAGTCCAAGGGCTTGCCATTCCGGGGTTTGACTATCGTGGCTCCTATCCGATGGAATCCATCAGAAGAACGATGCGTGTCAAACGTCAGCGAGAATACCCCATATGGAAATAAACTCTGCACAATCATCGGTGTTTAAAGATATTCTAACGTACCCCTTTTTGCAGCAGATATACCCCCTCCCCCCAAAAAGAAGAGGCATAATATTTTCCAGAAGCTCTTCAGTTGTAGCTTGAGCATCTCAGCCCAATTAGCCAAGGCCTGCCTCAGGAACACAGCAAATGAAACGCACATTTCGGCACTTTTTTTTTTTTTTTAAATCCTTATCCTTGATAGTCCTCTAACGCACCGCAGCTGCAGAACTGGCTGGCCCGTCCACGCACTGTCGGAGCAGCATTTCACGCGAACAAACTAGCTGTTTTTGGGTCTGTGGATGCTGCTCCTGACTCTTTCCACTGTGGGCAGATTCCCCGCATTTTGACTGATAAGGATGGAGGTTTGGGCTTTCAAGTCGGAGCCTGATGCTAAACAGACGTGACCGAAAATATTGCATGACCAAATACTTTTCCTTCTGCCAAGAAAATACATCTATAACCTGAACTCTGAACAGAATCCAACAACGTGACTCCGATTGAGACAAGTGAACAGCAAAATCACCACCACTAAAGAAGAAATCTAATAATCATGGGAAGAGCCAGCAGACAGGAGTAGCTTCATGTGGTTTCATCTATTGTCTGTTAAATCACATGTGGAACGACTGAGGACATCATGGCCTTCATCTCTGCTTCAGAGAAAGACGTCATAGAGGGTTACTTAACTATGTCCACTGCATGAGAAACGGAAGAAAAAAAAAAACATTTCCCATAAGTTCTGAGTCCTTTTTCCTGGAAGACCCTGGTATGTAAATTTGTTCTGACATCTTGAGTAAAATTCACATTTTTGCCTGGGTCAAGAGCAGTGCGGACCCTGTTGAGCATGACCTCTCCCATCGCAAACAGAGGCACAGCGTCGCAGTTCGATAAACCAGTTCAGTTTCTTGAGTGTGTAGAGTAATCACCGCACTGCAAAAAAAACGATGTCCTGTGAAAAATGGTCTCAGGTAGGGGACAAACATCTATCCACTTCTAATCAGTGCGACAGATCATGGAGGAAAACTTACAAAGACGTGCAAATAAACCCCAGGTGACAAGAAGAAACAGCAGAAGGATGTAATGGAGGAAATCTGAAAGGTCTGCCCTAAATTTCAATGGTCAGGATTCAGTCATCACTCTTATGAATACATCTCCCTAATGCAGCTGCAGTCAGGTCCTCTGATTGGAGTTGGAACAGGCAGAGGACAATAGCTATTTTGCAAACAAAAAAAGTGTTCTGTTCTGGACAACCTCTGGCCACCTTCTTACAACACGAGGACCTCAGGCCATATAAACCACCTGAAAATGTGCATCTTGGGCCAACTTAACAGTCATACTCATACAACGTACAGTGAAATGCTTGTTCAGGCAGTTTCATTGACTGTGCTATATAAACAGGAAATGCATAATATACAGTGATACCTCAGTACTCAAACTCATTATAACCCGAAAGTCAAATCAATCAGTTGGAAAAAAAATGACCTGGAACTTGATCTAAATTTCAGAAGTTGAACCGTGAATGCAGACCTAAGATAACTTGTACGTGCGGGGAAATGAGTCATATGACACGTCTCTCAGCAGAAACAAAGGGTAAAGTTTCAATCTCAGCCTCGCATTCGCTGTGAGAGCATCGTTTGTTGATGATAGTGGTTTTTTTATTGAAAATATCAGGTAATACACTGTACTTTATATCATTTTGGTAGCCATTGCACATTGTTTGGATACATTTATTTTCTTACTTTACAAATTTGTCACACCCAGCTCGTACGATCCTCCTGTGTGCCACACCCCCCTCGTGTGTCATCAGCTGTTTCTCGTTATTTCCAATTAGTCATGTGTATTTAATTCCGTGTTCAAGTATGTTTCCCCAGTCTTATCACTGAAGTCTACTCTGCCTTGTTTGCCAGCAATAAACCCTGTGTTCTTGGATCAGTCTACCTGACCCTGATTCAGCGCTCCTTCCTCAGTCATACTGCGTGCGATGTGACAAAATTACTGTTTTTAATAAATGTGCTAAGATGTATTTAGTATATGCTCTTCTTGTTTTATGCTGTTCCTTTTATGTTTAAATGCTTAAAAAAAAAAACCTATTTTGGTGTGATTCTTTGGGGCTGGGAACTAATTAATTAGTTTTCCATTATTTATTATGGAGAAAATTTGATCAGAACTCAAACTTTTTAGGATTCTAAGTAATTTGAACAGTAATATATATACTAAGTAGTGTGGACAGTAATGCGGACACTGTTCCATTCTGTTGTGGTGAAAAAGGAGCTGAGCCAGAAGGCAAAGCTCTTAGTTTACCAGCCGATCTACATTCCTATCCTCACCTATGGTCATGAGCTCTGGGTAGTGACCAAAAGAATGAGACGCAAGTCGCCGAAATTAGCTTCCTCCGCAGGGTGTCTGAGCTCAATCTTAGAGATGGGGTGAGGAGCTCAGACGTTTGGGAGGGGCTCAAAGTAGAGCCGCTGCTCCTCTACATTGAAAGGAGCCAGTTGAGGTGCTTCTGGTATCTATTTCAGATGCCTCCTGGACGGCTCCCTGGGGAGGTGTTTTGGGCACGTCCAACTGGGAGGAGGTCCCGGGGCAGACCCAGTACATGCTGGAGAGATTATATCGCTCAGCTGGCCTGGGAATGCCTTGGTATCCCCCAGTGGAGCTGGAGGACGTGGCTGGTGAGAGCAAAGGCACTGCTAAAGATTTCGGGCCCCATGAAAGCATATATTGGCCCCCCAGTCCAGACCAATCCATTTATTTTCCAAATTTCTTCCACTCAGGGGCCCTTGGAATCATCCTAACTTCCCCCCCCCCCCTTACGGTACCCCTGGGTGAGAGGGAGGTCTGGGCATCCCTGCTTACACTGCTGCCCTCATTACCCGAATCTGGATAAGCGGCAGAAAATGGATGGATGGAAGGCATAATATATTTAAAGTATACAAGAGTATAAAAATATACTAAGTATAAAAACATAAAATACCAAAAACCCCATTAGACAGAAATAATAACATTAATACACATGGATCCCTGCCACACAGTATGTATATATTTTTTGGGGGGGGGGGGGAGCAGGTGACGAAAGTCCAGTTTGGGTGAATCACAGCCTCCCAGACTAAACAGACATTATAGCCCTCATAAAAGCGTAAGTTATAATCAACATCTTAGAAGCGTCCAGCATGGGGGGGGGGGGGGGTGAGGAAGCTCCAATGGTATAACAGATCATGCCATGTTCTGCACGGTACCCCCATATGGCAGTGTAGTTACCGCCCCCTGCCTGCCAGAATGTGTTACAAACCGCCGCTTACAGCACTGGCCCACAGAGGACAGGGCCTGTCCGCGGAATACCGTCTGCTGTCGATTACACTAATTTTTCAGATCACAAAAGAAAAATAATAATCACCTTTTCTGCATTAAATTATACACTCTGGACATAGACCAAACTCAAACAAACCATTGTAAATGCTTTTTGCGTAAAACTGACCAAATTGCAATTTTTATTCTGCTTGCATAGTTTTACCCAAAGTAAATGACTGTTTCACCATTCTTTTTCTATTGCTTTATTTTTTACTAGCACAGATGAGATTAAACACTTATTTAAGGGTACATTAACCATAACCAAAACACTACCTACTGCCAAGCTCATAGTAAACAGTCTGTTGAAAAAAAAAAGTACAGCAAAAAAAAAAAAAAAGCTATATACTGCACTATAACGTGACGCTGAGCCTAAGAGGATGAGCCTGAAGCACAATTAAATAACTCCCTTAATTGTTTGCACAAGTGACAAGGTCAGCCCCACCCACCAAACCACTGGTTTCACTTTCAGATTCACGTTAATCTCTTAAATCTGTTACAAATCCATAATTACGACCCAGAGGCTAATCTTACTGGCACACAACACAGGTAGCTTGGTAGTTAAGAATAGACTCAATAAACCAAAGTTTACAGGCTCGAGCTCCAGAATGAGAGGCCTGTTAGACATTCGACCCAAATACTTCCAGGTAAATATTTTCCAGCTATTAAAACGGGTCAGACTTGCAAGATGCTTTAAGTAAAACCTTAGGAAACAAGATGACTTTTGCTAATGTGAGATACTTCACAATAAATACATGCTGTTAGCAGTCGATGCTACGCAATACAGACTCTTGGGTTGATGCCAAAATGGCAGCCATTTCAGTCACCCGTACAGTTTCTGCTAAACCTGTCTGCACGCCCATCCCTCATTGGTGTCCCTGTTCCATCCCCCCACCCCCGTGTCACATGCTTCCATTTCCCACCATGCTTGAGCAGGTCTAAGAATGTTTCAAATCATTTGATGCTATAAACAGAGCACTGCACCTTTAAGCATACAAAGGAGGTAGCCATCAGTCCTGCTATCTGATCCTGGAGATAACTACTGAGAAAGAGCATAGTTGTCAGATGACATTCTATGGTCAGGGCAGATCGTAAACTATGCAAGGTGGAATGTAAGATACCAATGATCTGACACTCGCAATTGACCAATCAGCAAAATACGTAAAACATGAGTTCCAAGAGTTTGTAAAACAGCCAATTTAGTAATGAAACAAAGGCAAACACTTCAAACAAAACAAAGATGATAAATCATCTACATTGGCTGGGCATTGTTTAAAAATTTTCAATGCCAACACCAGAACGATGCTTGATTTCAATACCGGTTCCTGAACAATACTTTTTTCGATACCAATATATTTCTGAATCAATTTCAACAACAACAAGAATCCATTAAACATTACAGCACTAGTCTTTTATTTGAACATGTTGTTTAGTTAGTTATTGGGTAGTTACTAGGGGGCTCGATAGCAAACATAACAGGACAAAGCCATTCATTTATATTTTACCAGGGCTCTCAACTTTCATCAAAAGTTTGGAGTGAGATTACATCCTTTAGGGGCAGAGCCTGTGTCTCACGGTCAGTGTGTGACACTTCAGAGCCCTGCCTACCACATTCATCGGATCTTACTCTGCCACTTACACCTTGTCTGCATTCTGTTTATGTGCGTATCCATGTAATAACGTGCTTGCAGCGGGATCACAAGCAAAAAATGCTATTTTCTGATTGTCTGGTTGGTAGTTAACTAACTTGATTAGGTCAACTATGAACTCAGTGGAAAACTCCACTCCATATGCCTGTGCCTTATCCATTAATTCTACATAACGGGGCACATTGGTGGGCATCATCCATTACCTTCTCAGCGTGAGAAACATGAGGTGTGGTATTTGAGTATGTCAACTGGTTAAAATGCGTGCCCCACGGTCAATATGGCCCAGGACATGTTTATAATTCATAAATAAATCAGCAAATTGGCCAGCAAATCGATCTTTCATTTTCCACAGAATAAAAAACAACATAAGGTTATCCCTCTAATAAGTGCTGGCACGTGTCACTGCTGCCACTGGCTGGAGACTCAGGCAAAAGGTATTCAACCCAAATGAGGTATAAAAATAATTACATCTACTGTTTTTTCTTCTGCATTTCCGCGTACCTTCCATGTTAGCGCCAGTGCTTGTGGTGAAGCAATCGCTGTAAAGGCCTCCACAGAAGTGCCTCTGAAGAATTGAATTGGACCAAATTCCGATGGTCTTGCTCACACACGCGCGCGCGCTAACACACATACACACCCATTCTCGCTTTCTTTAGGTGTTTCACATGATATACGTCGTCGACGTGGTCAGCCACTATATGGGAGGCATATCTGCAAGTTGTGCTGGTTCACCTATTAATAAAATTTTGTCTCCAAAAATGGTCGCAGCCTGGAACCTGGTGCCACACTTCCGATTTCTTAGGCATTTTTTTACACTGTGCGACAAACGAAAAACACCACACAGGAACCAGTTCACAGGTTTCTCTCATATGTTTTTCCCCTGGCCTATATGATGTGTTCACCAGCGACTTTACATTTTTTAGAAAGGAAAGCCGACCGCGAAAATATAAATAGCAGAACCCAGTAATTAAATTTTGCTAACCACAGGATTGGAACCGGCAACCTTCCGATCACAATCACAAAGGCTGAACACTCTGAGCCGCACACTGCCCCTCAAGTCAATTTGTGTCAACTTAGATAAAAATATGACAAAGTCATCATACAAAAACACAGCAACCATTTTATTTGTCTGCCGCCATGTTGCCTTCGCCATGGTGGCTGCGGCTCACTACTCCCAGCCGTCAGCGACCGACAAGTCAGCAAGTTCTGCATGTTTGATTGAAGCAGTTACTAGGCACTTCTCCTGAGACTAAGAAGACCCACAGGAAATGTTTATGATATCACTTATTAATGTATTATTTCTTAAAAATTTTTTATCATATAATTAATTTTGTTTGGCGTAAGTTATTACGTTTTGGAGTTCCATTCTCCCAACCCTAATTATTCCCCATTGGATGTGTGCATTTTAGTGCATGTGTTTAGGGAACACAAGGTTCTTCAGGAATACATTAGTCTCGTTATAGCAGGAGTGACTATACCTGTTTGTGTTTGATTTTGAATGAGCTGCTGGTTGAAAGATGACTTAAAGCATTGCTTCTAGTGGCCCCAGACACAAAACAACCATCGTAGCTATTTAAATACTTCATGAAGTTCACAATAAGATGAAGATCAAACAATTTAACCATTTTCAAAACAAGACATGTAAAAAGTGAAGCTGAAACTAAAAACTAAGAATATTCAAGTCCCCAATACCGTGATTAGCAATGCTACTAGCTTCATCCAACAGAGCGAACACATTCCCAGCTGGAACCATACTAAAAACAATAGTTTTTATACAAATAACTAGGAATGTACTGATGTAATGCATTCATACAGTGAGAAAGTAACAGAAGCTTCACCCTGTACTGGTCAGGCACAATGTCATAATGGTGGTATGAGGTGTAAAAAGTTTGCGAACCACTGTTTTAGAGCTTTCGGGGTGTATCATGTTTTTAAACCATAAGTAATCTGCCGATCCGTCGTCTTCCAACGAAACTAAAACTATGATCAGCAGTGCTACGACCAGCCTCAGCCCCACACCACGGGTGGAAGGTCTTAATGCCGGATGTTTAGTGAATTTTAGGTGTATTGATATTTAAGGCTTTCACCTTTCACATTTTTGGGGGCTAAAAACAAATTAAATATCAGACACCAATAAAAAGATGGGGGAAAAAAGACAGGAATTGCTCACCCTCTCTTGTCCTGCTGTATCCCAGATAAGGAATTTGTGCAGTTCATTCTGGTACTGAACTGTCTTTGTCATGAAGGATGCCCTGGAGAGCACATGGTTTAATGCACACACTTTAACTGGCACCTGTTCTTACAGTAATAAAGAGCTGGAATATTTCCCCTATGTTTGGGACACACAGAGTTAAACCTAATATAATCACAGAAAACCCAAGTGTTATACATTACTAATATAGCGACTCACCCAATAGTTGGATTAATGTTTGGGTCAAAGCTGTCTTCCACAAACCTCCACACAATGCTCGACTTTCCAACACCAGTCTCCTAAATGAGAAAAATGCAGTGTTTAGACTACATATTTCTTCTAAAATATCTTTTTTAAACTTAACAACGTTGCTTTGTGAAGTGCCTATATTTTACAAGGTAAGTGAATATTTAAAATCACAATCGAAGATACAGCACCGAATAGAAATATCCCTGTGGGGATTTAATGAAGATCTATCTTTACATCTATCTATGAAGTAGTTTCCCGCCACTCAAATTGTACTCTTAGCTTAAACTTTACAATTTAGAATTTTAACATTTCTTCACTCTGTTCTGATAGTCAACGTTTTTGTTAACATTACTTAAATAATCATTTTTAATATTTAAAGTGACATCATAGCAAGAAATGATACACAACACACCACACACGAATTGTTATCTACATAGCCAATTTAATTTGTTTGGATTTACTATACTTTGTTTAGTCTTAAAAACAATAATATTCCTTAAAAAAAGACTCATATCTGATCGTGCAGTTTCTTTATTCGCAACGTAACTAATCTTCCAAATGATTATGAGGAAAATGCTAAGCTATTTAACGCAACACTGAAGATCACCAAGTCACCTTTCCAAATTAACACCCCACTCTTAGAAAGCTATAAGTCCTTTAAATGTATACTAGAAGTACAACAGAACTACTTAACAGTTAATTAGGTGACAGCGTGCTAACTTGCATTAGAATCGAATCCGAATGTTTACCTTACAGCTCAGGCTACTCAGTAATCTAACGGGCTACACGTCAATATGTTAAGTGAAACTGAAATGAGTCAAAAACGGCTTACCCCAAGAAGACAAACTTTCAGCTCTCTCAATGCCATGCCGATCCACGAAAAAGTAAAACGTTTACGGACATGCCAACAACATTAAATACAACTTCAACCTTAACCGATAGTCAGGTAGCTACCGGGCTCACACACACGCAAAGGCAGCACGTTTAGTTGTCGAAAAGATATTAATCAAAACATTAAAGGGCTAGCGCCTGTTTAGCTAAATATGTTCTTTATTAATATATATAACAGAAGCGCCAAGTCTTGTTTTATTTAGTACTACTGGGAGCCTCGTTATTCTCGCTAACGTTGTAGCACAGCAGACGCCATCTTGGAGTTCAGTGGACGCGTCACGTGACCCGAGCGTTTTTTTCCCCCCTATGGGTTATGTTAACAAATATATAATTTCCCCCCCTAAATACAGTATTCCTATTCTTCGTCGCACACTTTTGACATTTTGTTAAACCTTGTTTCGACTGTGGTGAAATATTTTTTATTGAATTAATATTGGAGGAACGTGACCTTCAGGAAGTGGTGAAGCTCACCCTCTCTGACAGGCGACACCGAGAAAAAACTCAAGATGGCAGGTAACGTCGAGACATTTAATTTTGTTTAAACTTTACTTGAGAAAATGTCGAGGCTTTTTATTCTGCCTTTTTGATATGCTTGCTTCATATATGCGTGGAGATTGACTGTCGCGTTTCACTTTCTCCAAATCTCGCTACCTGCTAACCGCTTACTAAGATCATGCAAAGTCTGGTCAGCTGATATAGCAGCTAGTTACTTAGCTAGCTTGATGAAGAATAAAGGCTACTTTTACGTGTTACGAAAGGGTAATTCTAACTCTGTATGATAGAATTAACGTGTCATTTAACTAGATGATGCATTCTAAACATGCTATTTAAATTAAATGTCACGAATGTTATTGAAATTGATAACGTGCACCGCGAGTTAGCTACTTTGCTATCTTGTTGACAACCTCCAACATAGTTGTATAGTATAAATACAATGCATATCGTTATTAGGGATTTCTTTATTGTTAACCAACATGAAATAACGAACACAGAAATCGTAACGAAGAATCCCTAGTTTTTTTTCATTGTTTTCGCGCCCAGCATAAAGCAGACTTGTCTTTTTGCAGATTTGGCGTTGTTTTGATTTTAAGATTTTGTTGAACTGAATTGAATCCTATTATTGTCACTTTACAAGTCCAAAGAAACTGAATATGTTATTCTCCCGTCTGTGCTTTAACAAATATGTGTTTTTAAATTATAATTAAAATGAGTGTTATTTGTTGTCAAATTGTTATTACGATATTTGCTGTATTTTCTTTTTTATGACACATCAGTTTTTATATTTGATATGACTGATAACTGTTTGAGTGATTATTATGGTCACTTGTTTTGCTTGCTCGGAGACTGGCTGTGTATTTGCATTTTGTTGATCGTTATGGTTTATATTACCGGATGGTCTTTTAAAGATGCCAGTGCATAGGAAAAACGTGTTCGCTGGACGTACAAGACCAACTCGATATTAAACCGCGTTTCTTTGTTAGATGCAGGTTTTGTGTTGACATCAGACAGGTTTTAGGTACTGCTTAATATTTCATTCGCGATTCTTTGCACCTGAAGATGTACGTTATTAGGACAAAAGGCATTTTGACAGTCCATTTAGCATGCTAGTCATACTGTGATTTAACACATAATAATTCTATAACACTTTAATAGATTTGAAGATGAACCTGATGTTTTTCTCCTTACACGTTTGGCTCAATACTTAAAGAAGACTTTAATAATAATGATCTTGCCTTTGTTCTTTGTCGTAACCTCCTAATGATGTCAGTTTGGTAAAGTATACTCTGTCGACATTTAGTAGAAATATCTTTATTGTTTTATTGTCATGATTAGTGTTGGTTGATATAAAACTTAGAAACGTGTTTCCTTGTGCCAGTTTGGCGCTTCCCGTACGCATTTTATCTCCTATGCTATCTTTAGATGGCTTTTTTAGAAGTCGTTGCATCGGATTAGTAATCCAGGTTAGATGCGGGTGCTGTGTGCTGCGCGGTTAGCGTTAAATTGTGCCTGTGGATATTTAACAATGGGAAGATGATAATTGGACGAAAAAACATTTGAGTACAAGGCATAGTTGAGGTTCACGTTCCATCTTACCTATGCTGGTGATGGGGAATTTTGTGGAATTGATTTATATTTACATTGTGAATTTTGTTCAATACTTTTTATTGTTCTAATAATACAGAATATATATCATATGGATTTATTCCCATTGTTAACCACACAATATTTATTTTCGGGAAACGGCCAAAATAAATCCAAAGAAAACCTAAAAAGTACAAAAATAAAATTTCTTTTGACTCTCCTTAGATAATTCTATAATTTTACTGTGCAGTAACCTCTAACCTCATCTATTGTCGACAAATTCGGATTTATTAGCCATATGTAAACACTGACGGTAGCTTGGTAAGAAATATTTTATTTGTAAGTTTGTAAAGCCAACAGTCTTACTTGCAGTTTCATTTTGTTCTTCAGGTCTGTCTTTATACTTCGAAGATGGCCATGATGATATGGATGACTGTAAGTATTTGACCGACCAACCACAATAAAATAGATTGACTACAAATGTAGTGGTTCTCGGTAAATGTTGAATGTGCCATAAATCATGACCTTTTGAGGTGGTGCTATAACCTGTCAGTTGACCATATGGAAACCTCAGATGGAAATATTCCTGTAAATCCCCTGTTAATACTTTCTTTCCAAGTAACGTGTCTGATAACTGCATCCAGTTAAGATTTATCTTTCATATTCATCGTCAGCAAAAGGAATTTTGCTGGCTGCCCAATAATTCAAAGTCCACTGCCAGGGCCCAGCTCTGCCCCACTCAGCCAGTTGATGGTAGCTGTCTTGCTCGCCGCTTCATGATGCGCAGTGAAAAGAGCAGGCATTGGCTCACTAGCATATCTGTCCTTTTAGTGCATTTGCATCACATGCAGGCAAACCGCAGAGAGATGGAAGTGAGATGTTTGACTGGGATATACAGTAAATCATCCCAGCCCAGTCAGCACAATGGATAATTAATATAACTATACTCATAATTAATATACTACATTTTCAAGTGCAAATTATTACTGTGTCGTTTAGATGTCCCTTAAGTGGTCAAAAACAGATATTTTATGAATTTGTTCATTTTAGTTAAACATGATCTGCTTCTTGTTACGACTGACATTTTAATGATGATCCACATGACATGTTATGAAATGCAGTGTTGAATTCCAGTGACCAGCAAAATTAAGATAATTTATTTAGACATCTTGGATGATGCAGCATGTTATTACTGTCATTATTTGCGGCAGTGTTTTATTGTTTTAATTTTTTTTTAAGTCCATTCATCCATGTGAAGCCATAATTTTGAAATGCACCAAAACATCATTATTGGATTTACAATCCAGGGGTGGGAAAATAGAATAAAGAAATCTGGGAATGGGGCAAATTCTACAAATGCACGTACCTCATAGGATGGACGTGTCATTTCTGAGTAAAAGCTCTGATCCCACAAAATATACTCAAAGTACAGGCCGCGGGACACCAGTGATTCACAGAATATGCTTACTGCATTGTAAAATTGTGTGTGTGGGGGGTCTATTTAAAATGTGACCGCAACTCTAATAGCAACCGTGCATTGAGAGAAATCTACCGAACTCCCCTCACTCCCACCCTATGCATCTCACACACACACACACACACACACACACACACACCTATTATTTTACCTGGTGATACCTCTTAGTTCAGGAGACATGGTCTGAAAATTTAGGAACCCATACACTAAACAGACACTGTGAACAATTTAGAGATATGCTAGATGAAGCTGATGACAACCCCTGCATCCCTTTCACCCTCTGCAGTGTCATATTCTGTCAGTATCAATTTAGCGTTCAGTTTTCTGCTCCCGAACAGTCTGATTAAGTCCTTTTCAATTTTGAGTGCTATGATCAAAGTTTTATTTAAACCTCAATTGAATTGCGGGCCAGCAATGTAATGTGTTTTGCACATGTTAGATTTTTAGTAAGCGTTTGATCAATTAGTCCCTTCTTTTGCCCTCCTCAGTCGGGTTTGATGATTACGGTTCAGACTGCGATGGAATCCGGATCACTGCCTTTCTTGATGCGGGCCAGGACAACCTCACCCCACTGGGACGACTCGAGAAGTACGCCTTCAGCGAGAATGTTTTCAACAGGTAGGGAGCGCTGCAGAAAACACTGGCTGTCGCTGGATGTGCCATCTGTCATTATGATGTTAACAGACGTGTCATATAAAATTAGTCTGCTGTGCAGTTGACTGTACTTGAAGCCAGAATCAGGCATGATGTCACCTGTAACACGGCTATATCTTGCATTGTATACGGGCTGGTGTTGTATTTTTTTTCTCTTTTTTTAATTCAAGTGCCATTGATGTGGTTTGCAGCAACCAGCCATCCCATAATACAAAAGGGCTTAGTCAGCATTTAGAGCAGTGGAATAAGTCTGCCAAAAGCAGTGGCAAACTTGCCCATGGCCCCACGCTCCCTCCCCTCGCACATTAGAAACACTTGCAGTTCAGCGCAGGCCTTAAGCAGAAACAAAATAGTATATGTATATTTTTACAACATGGCTGTCTGCCGCCCCACTGACTATGTCAGCCAGCTGAAGTGTGAATTCCAGAGACTGCAGCCACAGCTTTCATGTGCTTCATGCTTATTGCCATCGCCGCTTTGCAGGCAGATCGTGGCTCGTGGCCTGCTGGATGTGCTGAGGGAGTTCAGTGACAACGAGAATGACTTTGTCACTGTCATGGAAACGGTCGCCCGCATGTCTGAGGATGGAGGTTAGTATTCAGTTAGTATTCAGCCACACGGAGTGATGTTCTGTTGTTTATTTATGTATGCCATTAAAAATTAATGATTAAACTGCCGGTCCTGCTGGCTAAGAATACTATTTAATGATGTGTTGTTATCCAGCAATAATGTCCGATGGACTGCATGACTGGTCCAGTAATCCATTCCAGTTAAAAGGTTTTCAGTTGTCTTTCAGCATCTTCATCATTTGACTGATTATATGCTGCAGTTGTGCATTTAGCATGCAATGCTCCCAATATGAACTAACCTGATATTATTGCTTTAAAAAACAAACAAATAAATCGTATGTGTGTGCGTGTGTGTGTATACATATATACAGTGTAGCCGCATAGTCAAAAATTATTTGTACACTGTGGAAAAAATGGTTGATGTAAAAGTTCCTTTACGTGTGTGTGTGTGTATGTACAGCCGTGGAAAAATAGACTATTTCTCAATTTATGGTGTGAATCTGTGAATAAAATATTTTTTGCAAACTGCAGCCTGGTTCTATTTCTCACTGATGAAGGGTTTATGGGACCTCAGTCCTGCTTCTTGGAGCTTGATACAAATTGTCCTAGCAGTGCACCTCACACCACTTTATGTTTCTCATTCCTTTTGAAGGTTAGTTTACGTCATCTTCCATTTCATGAGAAATAGATAAGTTAACGGTCATCTCTGGTATTAGAAAGTCGCTTCTGCCCTTTGCCTGGCTGGTTTCTGGCCATTCCCAGTGTCTCCTGCTTCACCTTATTCTTGTGTACTGCTGTCCTGGATTTAAAAAATGCAGCTACAGTGTGATAGAGTAGTCTCTTAATTTTTTCCACAGCTGTGTGTGTGTATTATATATATATATATATGGTTGATCACTGGAATTATGGTTATTTTTCATGCTTTTCTTTTTTGGTGAATAACCACAACCTCTTATGAAGTCTTACAAACAGAAGAAACTAAACATTTGCTGAATGTGTGTTTTCAGTTGTAGTACAGAATACTAAGAATATTGTGATGTTGAATGTCCAAGAAAAAGTTGGTGCAGGTATGTTTGGGGGTTTGTCATAAAATTCTTCCATTACACAGCTCAACTGAAATTAGATCTAGCTAAGTTAGTGTAGAGCTTTAACATGCTATTTTCGTCTGTGGTGAGAAGCACAATGAGCCGTTAGTATGTGGCACCTTCTCTGAGAGGCCTGATTGGTGTGAGAGCCGAGAGACTATACAGAGTCTTTTTCCTGTTTTCGTATCTGTTTTTGGCAGAAAAGGAGCTATGTGTGTGTCCTGCATTAATCGAAGTATGTTTGTTTCTGAAGTTTAGTGCCAAATCTCTTATACTTGACTTTGATAATATTAGAATATTAAAACCTGAAAATTGTTGTTCTGGATGTAAAGAGCTTAAGTGACTGGCTTTTAATCTACTCAATTCAAGCAACAGAAATCCATATATTACAGATCATTGTACAGGAGCAGAGCTTAGAAATGAAATGTTTTGTCTCATTGCAGTTGACATATTTGACAACCCATTAATCTTTTTCATTGGTTCAGGCTCCCTGATACTTATGTCTGAGACCTCTGCTTCTCATTAGTGTTACAATATCCGTGTTTTCATTTTGTGAGTTCTATTCTTTAGCTTCATGTACTGTGGAAGCTCACACTGCGACGAATTACATCAGATGCCGCATTTGCTGTGGTGTATCACGGTGAATTAATCTTATGGTATCCTGTTCCCTGTGTGTTAACCTTCCAGAGCCCACGGTGCGGGCAGAGCTGATGGAGCAGGTGCCCAACATTGCCATGTTCCTGCACGAGAATCGGCCCAACTTCCCAGCAGCCTTCTCTCGGTACCTAGTCCCCATCGTGGTCCGGTACCTGACAGACCCCAACAACCAGGTGAGCATAGTGGAGCACCACACCAGTGTAAGTTCCTCGTGGGTGACACACACACACACACACTCCACACACTCCACCCACGGTGATATGAAGATTTTGCTGGCCACAGGATTTAAACCAGTCACCTTATAGATCACGGCACAGACTCCTAACCTTCTGAGCTATACACCCTTCCCCAATGTAGTTTTTTCCTTTCTACAGAGAAACCGCATTAATGAATGATTTAGTCTGGGTTTAGAGCCCACTCCCTCCCCCAGCCACATTAAAGCTTAATGCTGCCTTGCCGGACAGGTGCGGAAAACCAGCCAGGCCGCACTGCTGGTGCTACTCGAGCAGGGACTCATCAGCAAGGCTGACATGGAGAACAAGGTGTGCCCAGTGCTGCTAGACCTCACGGACCCCAGCAGTGACGACGACTACAAGATCGAGGCCGTGGCGGTGAGAACAATATGAACCAGGAGCTTGGGT
>JABFEA020000130.1:1556933-1567469 GCA_019775915.2 Cyphomyrus plagiostoma | reverse complement strand
GGGGTGTATAAAAATTTTCCCCCTTGTGTTTGGGTGGGGGGGGGGGGGTCTGAATAGCATTGATTTTTTTTAGCAGAAGCTAAATAAAGAGACGTGCAAGTGAGGCAAACAGCACACGGCTGATGCACAGTTAGCATGTCCCTGGACAATTTGGGCCTAATGGTGAAATCACTCACCAATCACGGGATTTGAACCTGTGACCTTCCGATCCTGAGAACAGTCTTAACCCTCAAAGCCACATGCCGTCTGTAGTATATAGTGAATTTGTCTGTGGATTTAAAGTTTTGCCTGACAGTGTTTACATTTAATTTTTGTTTGCATTCCCGTTTCATAAATGAGATTTGTATATTTTGCGGTTGCATTTCCTTAAATCTCTACTGCGAAGAGCAGACTGGGCTGCTACCTGGTCTGCACCCCCCTGTGGTCACACAGTGGTTTGTTCCGCTCCACAGATCATGTGCAAGCTGGTGACCATGCTGAGCAGGGACACAGTGGAGCACCTGCTCCTCCTGCGCTTCTGTGAGCTCTGCAGTGACGTCCGCCTCTTCCAAGTGCGTAAGGTATGAGACCCCGGGGGCTTGGATAGTAGCAGCAATTGCCTGGGAGGCTGTGAACGTAACTTCTGAAGTACGAGTAAAGGACACAGGATGAGTGTCTTTGAAGCACATCAAGTTATCAGAAAACTAAGCACTTTCTCTTTTTTTTTTGTTAGTTGTTAGTGGAGTACAATGATTTGATGAGGTTGACAAGCTCAATGGGAAGGAGGGTTCCTGAAATTTTAGAAAGCGAGAACGTTATTGGTATGGTTCTGGTGCTTTCTATAGTCTGATGGCAACCTGAGCTCCTGCAGAAATACACACTGTTTGTCTTAACTAGCTGCCAAAGCGAGTTCTTGTTTACCCCGAATTCCACTGCTCATCTCTCCTGCCAGGTGTGTGCAGCAAATTTTGGGGAGTTTTGCTCTATCGTGGGCCAGGATGCTACAGAAAAACTTCTGGTGAGGACTGATGCTGCGACTTCATGCTGCTTATGCTCGAACTTGAAATCCATGTGTGTTCCATCTGTAATGCTGGATAATCTTTCTCCCATCCTTGTGCAGATGCCAAAGTTCTTTGATCTGTGCTCTGATAGCCTGTGGGGGATTCGCAAGGCATGTGCTGAGTGCTTTATGATCGTCTCCAACTCCACCTCCCCTGAGGTCCGGCGAACCAAGCTGTCTCCACTGTTCATCAGCCTTATCAGTGACCAGTCCCGTTGGGTAAGATACTATAGGTGTGAGACACTTGGCTGCCATGTTAATCTGGGACATTTTGTTGTTTCGGCATCATAAACTTACATCAGAATAACCCTCAACCCTGTACTGTGTAAGTGGCTGGAAGAGAAACCGGATGGATGGATGCATGAACACATGGGACATCAGGATAACCCTGTTTGCATGATGGGGTTTTACCTTCCAGCTTCAGGAAGTCTTCTCATTCTTACTCTGTCAGAGGAAGCCTTTCTTTGAGCCAGTGACAATGCTTTTCAGCGTCTGATGGGAAATAAAACCATCTCACCACCTCTTCAGGTGCGGCAGGCAGCCTTCCAGTCTCTCGGCCGCTTCATATCTACGTTCGCCAACCCCTCAGGCACCGCGCTGCACTTCAGAGAAGATGGGACATCACGTGAGACCGTCCGATGTCCCTCTGACAGGTACGTGCCTTACAACCCATCAAAGGTCTCGTCTCTGGGTGCTAAAGTTGGCTGGGCACCGAAAAACACAAAGGAAAATTTATAGTGTTTCAAACAATCTGTAGAGGTTAAGGAGGGGCCCTCACTCTGTATTTGTGTATGCAGGTGTGATCGCCCAGCTTGCAGTGAGACTCCAGGGAGCAGTTTTGACTTGGGTGAATGCCAGACAGAGCCACCATCACACACACCTTCAGGATCAGGGTGTTCCAGCACACCAGCACCAGAACTATGTAAAAAAACTGATGAGGAATCTGTGTTTGGCTGCAAAGAGACTGGAACCAGTATTTCGGAGGCTCTAGAGCAGGACTGTCCCACCACTACCCAGGCTGGCGACAAAGAGCCCCAGCTGGTAGAGGACACATATAGTTCCTTTCACTACTGGAGGTCTCCTCTGCCTGACATCAGCCAGGACTTGGAACTCCTTCAGCTTGAGGAGGCAGCAGCCAGGGAGGTCCCCATTCTGGATTCTCAGGGCCCTGCCACCAGCTCTCAGATCCAGAAAGTTCTGGACTGCTTACAGCCCCACTTGGACGACCCAGATGTGCAAGGTAAGGGTTTTGGAGCTGGGGTGCTTTATATTTACATTTAAATGTTTAGCAGATGCTTCTGTCTGAAGCCTCATACTAGTGAAGATGGGACGGCTGGGTCAGAAAGGCCCCCTTGAGAAATTGGGGTTACGGGTCTGGCTCAAAGTTCCAGAGGTGAAATCATTCCACCAACCATGGGATTTGAACCAGATACCTTCAGATGTTATGGTTCGTGGCTCTACAGGTTATGTATGGCGCTTTTCCTTCTGGTCTGTTCAGATCTGTCTTTGCTTTGCACCTGGCTCCTTCACTGCATTTAGTTTACACAATAAAATGTTATTTGGTTTCATATCCCATTGAAATCTTTGGATGCTATATCTGAACGATGTGTGAACGGAGCCCCCTGCTGGTCTCTCACCAGCCCAGGTGCAGGTGCTGTCTGCTGCCCTGAAGGCGGCTCAGCTGGAGAGTCACAACGAGGAGGCTGATCAGGATGAGGTTCTGTCTGAAAGTAGAGAGATCCCGGTGCCGGACCGCCAGACCTCTGCACCCTCTGCACCCCTGTCTGTCAAACCTGATCCTGTGGAGGACCAACCCGTGTTAGCAACTGAGCCGCTTGATTCCCCCCAGTCTGCACCAGACGTTTTTCAGCTTAAGGACACAGAGGCAGGCAATGAGGTGAGAGGATGAGTAGATGAGCAGCCCCTGTTTGATAGAAAAGACATAATTAGGGGAAGTAAGAAACCATGCATTTCTGTATGCTTGCCCTCTCAGAGGTATTATAGGAAGCCATATAAGGAAGTAGGATGTTTTGTTTGTAGAACAGGAAATCTGATCCTGACTATCTGTGTGTTCTACTTACTGGGTTTCAGTGCGTGTTTCGTGTTTGATTAGGCTGCTGTGGTGTATTGCTGCAGTTCATCTGTGCGCTCAATCACTGGTCCCTTAGGAAACTCCAGAGCTGATTAAGACTGAACAGGAAGGACAGGACTCCTCTCCAAATATGCTGTGTGAAGAGGAGAAATCCAAGGTCCAGGTTAGTTGGACCGTCTGCATAAGTTTTATCAAACTGAAGTATGTTCGGTAGGGATTTAACGATACACTCAACTCACGATTCGATACGATTCACGGTTCTAAGTTCATGATACGATTTTCTCACGATTTTTTAACAGAATGAGCTGCAGACAAACTTATTCAAAAATATTATCTTTATTTATCTTTCTAAATTGTGCAAAACATATCCCCTTCTTAACAGTGCGACTTAAATTGAATAAAACATTGTTTTAAAAAAATCCCAAATCAAAATAAAAAAAAAAATCTTCAATTAAACGGTAATGGTTTACATTAACTGCACCTTCATAATGCTTTTATATTGCATTCATAAAACGTTCAGTGCACCTTCATAATGTATTCATTAAGTATTCATAAAACATTCATAAACATCATGTATGTATACCTTTACATCCTAACATCCCTTAACAACTGTAATATACATTAATAACAAACATTATATAATAATAATAATAACAAACATAATTGTATAATCATGTAATGTTTGTTATTAATGTATATTAAAGCTGTTAAGGGATGTTAAAGTGCACTTGCATGCAGCTTCTGAATGTTCTATGAATGCATTATGAAGGTGCACTTAATATAAAACGTTACTAAGTAAACTAAGGCTTGCATGTGCAGCTTTTAAGTGTGATTTGCCCTGTTAATAATCTTCGCTCTGGCAGTGGTGAATTGAGCTCACTGTGGTGCCAGTGGACATGCCGAAGCTTGTTCCTTGTGCTATTTGTGTTTGTTATTAGTCTTTTACAATGTTTGCACGCAGTTTTTTTCTTGTCTGTGCTTTGTCTCGTTTGATCTCCAGAAAGTTAAGATGCTGCCACACAAGCAATTTAAGTTCAGGGGGGTGTGTCCTCAATTTCAAATTTGCTCGCCATCTGGCGTTCGTACGACGTTGACTTGAATACGCAGTGACATGTGATGTCGTGAAATCAAATGTAATATCACACCAGTTTTCTGTTAAGTAAAGTGCCGTGAAATACTCCTAAAGTAGCGATTCATTTTCCACATCAGCTAGTTTAAATCATTATACATTTACATCAATTTTTAACTGATTTGTGATTCATCGTTACATGCTTAATATTCAGTCAAACAGTTACCTGTCAATGACAGGCTTGTGAATCCACATTAGATGCTGATAAAATCGGATTTGACTTGTGTTGAAATATCACAATTAAAATTTTCATTTTAGGTAGTAATGGCTTGCTGCATGGTGTGCACTTTGTGGGGGTGAATATGAGTGTAACTCCCATCAAACGGCCCCCTTTTCTCTCCCCCAGAACGTGATTCCTCAGCAGCTCCTAGATCAGTACCTCTCGATGACGGACCCGACTCGAGCGCAGACTGTGGACACAGAGATCGCCAAGCACTGTGCCTTCAGCCTGCCTGGCGTGGCCCTCACACTGGGCCGGCAGAACTGGCACTGCCTGAAGGACACATATGAGACCCTGGCCACAGACGTTCAGGTGGGCCCCTTGACACTCTCTTCTTTCAACACCACCACAGATAAGCTGGTTCACTGGCTGTTTATTATCTCAAATGGCTGAAGATGTAACCAGCCTTGCTGTTTTCTTTTTTTGTTTTTTTTGGGGGGGGAGGGTGTCACTCTGGTCCCTAGCTATTCTGTTTTGCACATAGTACTCATTTGCAACTGTCTGTACTTATACTATATAATGTATAAAATGTTCTTTCATTCCATTTGCTTCCCTTAATCCTTTGCACGTTGCCTGTAAATACTGCTGAACAGTGAAGTATTTTTATCATCTGTACATACTTCATGTAAAAAATCAGGCATCATCCTGTATGTTCTTGCATATAAATATTGCCTCAGCAACACATTTGTACATGTTGCCTTGCCAGTCATTTTCTTCCAGTCTGTATATTTTTTGTGTTTATATAACCTTTATATCATTTATTTATATCCCCTGTTGCACATACTACCTTATACTACTATTTGCACTTCTGGTTGGATACAAGACTGTATCTCATTGTACTTGTGTCCTGTGCAGTGACAAAGTTGAATCTTAATCTTAACTATGGAAGCACTGGTCAAAGTAAGTAAGAGTTTGCAGAGCAAATTGACTCTGTCGCCTTTCTCATCTTCCTCCTCATTTCTTTCTCAGTGGAAGGTGCGCAGAACGCTGGCCTTCTCCATCCATGAGCTGGCCGTCATTTTGGGAGACCAGCTGACGGCCGCGGATCTGGTGCCCATCTTCAACGGCTTCCTGAAGGACCTGGACGAGGTGCGCATCGGCGTCCTCAAGCACCTCTACGACTTCCTAAAGGTGAGCACCACCGTGAGTCTGGACTTTGGTGAGGAACTTCACCAGCCACTCGGCGAGTCCCAAGTGCCCCGTATCCGTCTTTGTTTTATATGTATCTGTTCCCTGCTTTCCATAGCCCAGGCCTGTTGCTTATTGTTAAATGTATATTGTCCGTTTCAGCTGCTTCACGCTGACAAACGCAGGGAGTATCTCTACCAGCTTCAGGAGTTCATGGTGACAGACAACAGCCGCAACTGGAGGTTCCGATACGAACTGGCCGAGTGAGTCTTCGGTTTCATGCTTTCTGGCCTTGTCATGCTTGCACGCACGAGCACGTGCACATGTACCAGGAGGTGACTCGCCATCTTTCTACAGACAGTTGATCCTCATCATTGAGCTGTACAGTCACTACGACGTATACGACTATCTTCGTCAGATAGCGCTCACGCTCTGCTCGGACAAGGTCTCCGAGGTCAGGTGGATCTCCTACAAACTGGTACGCCTCTGATCTTCGTCTGGGTAGCTGCAAAGGAAACTGATGGCCAAATGTTGCGTTCTTTGCTTTAATGATTGCAATTATATGTTAAATTACATAATATTTATCTGATGCTATTTCAGTACTCTTCTCCCATTTCCTTGGTTATCCTAAAATGAAACTTGAAATGAAGTCTCATTATGTTGATGTCCCGTTTCTTATGCTTGTAGTGAGGCAGTGTGCCTAAAACCAAGCCCTCCTGTAGAGAATGATTTTTATGCCAGCATTTTGCTTTTCGCTTTCGTTTTACAAATCGGTTGCAGCGTATCACCCTGTGTGGTTTTCGCAGACCCAAAAGATACGAGTAAGAGGACTTAATTTAGAGAAAAAGAGCTTAATTTAGCAGATGCACTGCAGCATGTCGCCGTGTGATTGGTAATGCATAGGGTTTGGTGTGTGTGTGTGTGTTCCATGTCTGATGAAGGTGGTGGAGATCTTGCAGAAGTTGTACGCCAGTGGAGACCATGAGCTGGGCCTCAACTTTATCAACCAGCTTATTGTCAAGTTCTGTCATTGTCCTAAGTGGGTGGGACGCCAGGCCTTTGCTTTCATCTGTCAGGTGAGGAGAAGGAGGGAGAGGCAGCTGCTCTTTCTGCTTTTCTGCTCTGGACTGTCTGAATTCCCCCATTTCCTCCTCATTGTACAGTGAACAACAGTGGATTTAACAAAATCAAAATGACAGCAACCATTTATTCAGTGATGTGTTTAGCCACAGCCTCTCCTCCTAGTAACTAGTAACCCCCTGGTTATAAGCCTATATCCTTATTACACTAACTGTCACTAAGGCCAGCTGAAGGTATGACACACCGACATGTCCCATCATCTTCCCTTTTATTACCCTTCCCTTATAGGCAATCGTGGAGGAGGACTGCATGCCTATGGATCAGTTTGCCCAGCACCTGCTCCCAAGTCTGCTGAGCCTGTCATCGGACCCCGTGGCCAACGTCCGTGTCTTGGTGGCCAAAGCGCTCCGGCAGAGCATACTGGAGAAAGGTGAACCTCACACACACACACACACACACACACACACACACACACACACATGCAGTGAGCTGCACTTTCATTTGTTAGTCCACTTACCTCCCAGGTCTGTCTTTGATCTCTGACCAGGGGTGCCGCTAGCAATTTTGGGCCCTATGACAAAATATGAGGTTGGGCCCCCCTAGGTAATGTTATTATTAATAAAGCAGATCTCTGGGGGGTCCTAAAAGGCGTGGGCCCTTAGAATTGTCCCAACTTTCCCCCCCTTAGCGGCGCCCCTGTCTCTGACAGGGCTGTTTGTTTGTGCTTCAAACGCAAGTCAAAAAGAAGTGATTTCCTGGTCTCCCTGTGAAAAGCTACAGTCCTTATTATCATTTTGTTTTCATTTATATTACAAAATTATGATGAATATTTGAATTATTAATAATTATGAATATTTAGGAGCAAGGCCTTGTAATTAGATAAGAATATTGAAGTCTTCTTTTAATGAATTGTATTTTTGTATTTCTTTAGTTCAGTTTTTTCCAGCACTGTTTCCTTGCCTTTTTGCATATATATTCATATTTATTTATATAACTACATCTATCTTTTGCTGCCCGTCCCCCTGTCCGTGACCAGCATACTTCAAAGAGCCCGGCAGTGCCCATTCGGACGAGCTGGAAGAGACGGTGCTGTCTCTGCAGGCGGACAAGGACCGCGACGTGCGCTTCTTTGCCAGCCTGAATCCCAGCAGGAATCTGGCAGACACGGCCGCCCTAATCTGAGACGGGCCTCTCCCCGACAGCAGTTCACCAGCACCAGAGCACGGGGGCACGCACACACACACACACACACACACACACACACACTTGCTATTCGAGTACAGGAAATGGGATGCAGGCGAGTAACGCTGCTGGGGGCCCCCGCTGAGTTTGTCAGAGACTAGTGCTGCATGCAGCTGTCAGAAACACAAGGCGGCCCCTAGCGGCCCCTGCAGCGCAGCTCCCCCAAGACTCTGAGATTCTGTGGATACAAACTTGTGCAATACAGCAGGTCTGTTCTCCAAAGCTTATTGTATATTGTTTCTTGTTTATATAGATTATTTCGATAATTTCACCCTTGTATTTCTAAGAAAAAGAAATAATGGACAAAGTTGTCTTGCGGATGTGTATTAACTCAGGGGGAACGATTTTTACCGATGTAAAGTAACACACCATTAAGTGGCACTGAGCCTAGGTGACATTTCTAACTGGCACTGATTCTCAGCAGTTTTCCATCCTTCCTTGAGCTCATATGGACCTTTTTTCTTTGTTGTTCCCACTCCGTCTCTCCTTGGATTCATGGGAATCAGTAACCTGAGCAGCTTGGGACAGGGGATGCTGGCTTGCTCACTGCAAATCATTTGTGACATTTTTTAAGATGTTAACTCGGAACTGTGGCCCCTCTGGCCTTGTCCACCGATTCTGACTAAAATGTATGTTTTTTTTCATTTGCTTCAGGTGTGTTAATTTTTCTTAGCCATGTTTTCGCAAACTGCATTTCTTTCATCAGTGTATAACTCTACCTGCATGAGTGCAGCTCACCCCCAGTAGGGGAATGTGGTGAGAGGGGGCACCACATTACATCTGAGTCAGCGGTGTCGGACCATCCTTGGGTTTTTGTTGAACAAGCACATTCAAATTTTGGCACATGCAGCCATTACTTGTAATGACTAAATTCATAGGAAATATCTATTTGATCAGGGCTTTCAGTCTGTCTACCGAACCGTGTTCCGTTTGTGTTCCGTTTGTGTTTTGTTTGCGTATTTCTGAAGTCCATGTATATGCTCTGGGTTTTTCCCCATCCTGCCAGTACCTCTGAACCTTTTCCACACATTTTCAGACAATGTCAGAAGTTTTGCCTGTTTGAAATAGGCATTGTAGTGGGGAGGGTCCAAGCCAGTTAGTATGTTGACCGGGGATGTGCAGTTTTGAAGGCTAATTCGCCTTCACCCCCCATGAATGTTGTGTTTTGTTTCCTTACATACTGTATATGCAGACCGTGACAGAAACATGGTCTTAAGTGTTTAAATGTTTGTCTCTAGCTGAGCCAACCCACCTCAACTGCCTGTACAGTCTGCCGCTTTGTCATGTTTAATGTTGCCGTAGAACGATTTTACGCATATGTTTTATGAGGTTTATTTTTGTTCAATGTACCTTGTTTAAATATTTTATATCCTCCCTTTTCCATTTACAAACTTTGTAATTGTTTTCTCTTAAAAGATGTTTTTATGTATTTTAGTACAGTATCTATTAGAATTATAAAATTGGAATTTAATTTTTTAAGTGAGTTTTTCAGATTGTGTAGAGACTGGAGATAATATGCACAAAATTAATTATTTGAAAAGCAGCTGGTTCAAAATCAATAGCAGAATTGACTCAAAATCACTTTTCTCCATTAAATGGTTTTCTTTTCAATTTTCTCTGTCACCATTGGTTGTTTTCTATTCCAAATGAGTCACAGGGAAGTGAATAATGTGTTGAAATGTGTGGAATGCACAAAGCAATGGTGTTCACCGAAGGTATGCATTTGTAGTTCAAAAGTACTACCAAAGAATCACATAAATGCTAATGGTCTATGCAAATTTTAAAAAAAATTTCAATGTAGTCTCACTGAGGTTTGAGTACTAAGTACGCCAGTTTTTGTTTGTGTGCACAGCATTGGGGAATGTGCAGTTGTTTAGAAAATTCCAATACTTATAACAATGTAATATATATTCACTTCAGAAGTGAAGCCATAGCATAGGTATTTTCAAATGTGTATCATTTTCTGCAGGTAAATCCCAATCATGGTAAAAAAAAAAAAGATTTTATTGGTATATATGAAACTGCTGTGTATGATGCAGTTGAAGCAGCGCAGCATGTGCTGTAAGGTAGGTATATTTTCTAACATTTGCACAGTAAATTTCACTGAGTTTGTGAAAGGAATGCTGGTTTCAGCCTAGCATTACCTGTGATAGCTTCAACTGGATAAACGAGTAGGCTGATGTCTAGCTCTGAGCCTGGTTTCTCGAAACCTTCTTAACGCTACATAGTTTGTAAGTGTTATGTTAAAATGTAGAATGCATGAACGACAAAGCGTGAAGAAGGTTTTGAGAAACAGGGCCCAGGGGGCTAGCCAGCTATGAGTGAGTCCATAAGGTTATGGGTATGAATTCTGCATCAAGCACCATAATCATATCATCACTGGCACCTTACGCTTCTGATAAAGAAATACAAGTAAACGATAAGCTCTTACGGAGGTGGTTGTGTGAATTTCATAGAGGAGTAAGGACAGCCCACGACTGGCTCTGCAGGCCAAAATAGAAGCGCAAGACACTGGAGTAAAGAAAATTATATTTGTATGTATGTATGTATATATATATATATGTATGTATGTATATGTATATAATGTATGTATATGTATGTGTATG
>JABFEA020000130.1:1503200-1523638 GCA_019775915.2 Cyphomyrus plagiostoma | reverse complement strand
GTGATTGGTTGATTAGATAATTGCATTAATGAGAAATTGAACAGGTGTTCCTAATAATCCTTTAGGTGAGTGTAGGTGCCATTGTAATAAGATAATCAATGTTATTCACTTCACCTGTCATTATTTTTGAGTCATGGCTGATCGGTGTACATGTAAATGTATGCTATATTTAATGGAGCCATGTTTGCCTCACAAAACCATGATTGATTTCCTCTGTGGCTACCATTTAAAGCTTTCTGCTAACGCTCGTGTTCTCACAGCATTTGAGAAATTAGATACCTGGTCCACTATGATCCCTATTGTCAGTTACACTTTGCCCCAGTGGTCCACGGACTTGTTTGCTCATGGTGTACTATCTACGTATTCTTACAGCTTCTTACAGCTGAGTTGCACAAACACCTCGATGTTCCTGTCAGCTAGACTTAAACCTGAAAAACATCCCGACTAGTTGAATCGGTGAAGTTTTGAGATAAATTGAGAAGGTTCATGACAACATGCAGTTAATTTTTAAAGAAGTCTCCCTCACTTCAGTGCAAATATATCTGCATCTTCCAACCTCTGATCCACGTCAGGGTCACAGGCTACGCCAGTGATGTTCTGTCTTTGCCACACTGCAAGAAAAACAGTAAACACACACTGAAGCAAGATATTACTTACGGATGTTTTAGTTGTGTTTATGCATTTTGTCGGTCTGCTTGTAATAAAGAAGAAAGTATCGTATATACTGAAAATGTGCCACATCTCAAAAGTATCCCGCATTTAAGCAGGCTAATTTTTGTTGCACATCATACTGTTAGGACATAACTCTACTGTCTGAAACTTCCACAGATCCAGTGTTTAGAAAACAGAACATTGTTCTGCTATTACCTTTCAGTCTGGTCAGGGTCAGTGGGCTCAAAAAATGATTCTATCTGTTCATCATCTGGCCATTTATTGAGCACAGCAATATATATATATATATATATATATATATATATTAGTTATTGCTCATGCGATTATTATTTGATGCCACTGAAAATGGAAAGGAAAACCATAAGACCAGAATGTACATTAATTATACTGTGTGCCATAATGTTTGTGGCTTTTTTTAGCTATTAAATATTTCACTCGAATAGTTCAAATATTTATTTTTAGTGTTTTGAAGATGATAAGTTGACTTTAGAAATAAATTATGATCTGTTAGTAATAGTGATACTTTATTAATCCCTGTGGGGAAATTCTCTTGCTCTCCGTGAGACACGGGGGGGTTAGAGTCAGCCAGCATGCAGAGCCCCTGGAACTGAGGGTTAAGCACCTTCCTCAAGTGCCCATCGACATGTAGCTATTCTGCCAAGGCCAGGCTGGTGACCTTCTGATCACAGGCTTAAAGGTTTAGCCTGCTGAGCCACAAATCGCCCCTATTTTGGTAGGCGTTCACATCATTCAATTATGAAACTTCTACCTTCTGGATCCTGTTTCATTTTGTGAAACAGTTTTGTATTGTGCACAATTACACACAGAAACATAACGACACAATAGGAGCCCTCACACCAGGGAATCAGGGGTTATCGTGATTCATACATGTTACAATTTGATTCGGACACCTTAGAACAGTGTGTTCCCATCTGAGGCTGTTCAGTCAGTATGTCACGAAAGCCATTTCATATCAGCCAAGTGTTATCAGTTGTTCATTTTCATGTTTTGAAAACTTGTTTGTAATATTTTTCGCAGCATACCTTTCATGGGGTCTTGTGGTTTATAACTCATCCATTAAGCTCTTTATCTTTATTGTTTTTAGAAATACTTCAACTGGCGCACAATTCATAACTTCATAATAAAGCGTAAACTTTCATCAATATAGTTTATACTTCTGGTCTTATGTTAGTGGATGGAGTAATCTCAGATCAACCCTGTATTAATCATCAATGTTCTGATGAACGTCATAACCTTAGCAAATGATATTCTGATGTAAATTTCTTTATTGATTGAATCAGTAAGCAGAAAACCTCTTCTAATGGTACCATAGGCAGCCAATGTGAGGGCCAGTCTGACAAGCCTCTGGTGCCTCAGCCAATAGCTGTTGGCACGTGGATTTCGGGATGTCGTCCACTGACACACCGAGCAGAGGCTTTGCGTCATGCATGAGGCTGAACTGAAGTTTCTTTCTGCACTTCAGCCTCTTGATGTTCTGTCAATTATTTTCCTATTGTGAAAAGAACAAGACAGCAGGCTAAATAATTAACTGACCCATTACGTATATTCCACAGCTTAATGATTCACTCGTCAGTGAGTGTTTTCCAGTTCCAGAGGGGTACCAGTTTGTAGTACCATCACACACATATACACCCCCCCGTCAGCTTTTCAAAACTATATAAAGGGCACTTGGCTGCACAGGATGCAAGAAAAGGAAGCTGACCATCATCACTAATGAACTAGTCTGATCTGAAAAAGACCCGCAGAGAACAAGGTAACATTTCAATCTGGTTTCTTTATAAATTGTCTGCGGCTTGTTTTCATCGATCTCCGATTTCTATATGAAGTTGTGCAAATAATATTTTCCTAAGTGTTAATCATATATTGAGCCACTCTTGCCTAATGTGCTCTTTTTGAAATAAAAATGCACTGTATGCATTTTCTCATTAATCATAAATGATCTTGATTATGGTCTTGCAGTTGCTTTATGAGGTTTGGAATGGCATATGTACAGATAGAACCATGTGTTTTAAAAGTCTTATTCAAAACACCTTTGTCATACAACGGGATACCCATCAATCTGTGTACTTACATGTGCCGTTAATATATACACCTTTATCAGGTTTAAGGTGCGCTATGAAAAAGATATGAGTGAATGCGGTTTCTTTACCCAGCAGGACCCCGTGAGGCTCATCACAGCAATTCCACCTTAAGTTATAAAGCACAGAACCCAACAGGACGATGCCGCCCCAACTCCAGTCCCAGAACCAGTCGGGCCATCTCGTGTTGCAGGGGGACTTGGCGTCCTTAAGCCCAGCACTACGGGAGTTTATTGAGAGCAGCGCCACCCTATGTCAGCCCAGTGCCGTACACGTCTGTGACGGCTCAGAGGAGGAGAATCGGTGTCTGCTAGCAGAGCTGGAGGAGCAGAAGATGATTAAGAAGCTGCCTAAATATGAGAACTGGTATGCAGTACTTCTGGACTGATGGGGGGGGGGGGTGTGCTAGTCATTAATATAACAGTGTGCAAGGCTAGATGGATGCAGCAGATATGATATAACCCTGGATCAAGTCATATCAATGGTGATATGATACACTGCCCCATCATCCATCATGTTTTCACAGCTGGCTGGCACGCACGGATCCACGTGACGTCGCTCGAGTCGAGAGCAAGACAGTGATAGTGACACAAGAGCAGAGGGACACAGTGCCTTCTCCACGTGGGGGTGTCAGCAGCCAGCTGGGGTGTTGGATGTCCCAAGAAGAGTTTGACAAGGCCATGAACCTCCGCTTTCCTGGCTGCATGAAAGGTGAATTTCGACCCAAAGTGGGCAATTTTCACAAAGTGGCCATAATGACAACAAAATGAGCTAGATGCTAATGAAATCAGCTCATGTAGAGTTACCTGTATATCTGAATAACACTGTTCAAAGCACTATAGCGGATACAAGAAGAGCTCTTCAAACGGCATCAATATACATTACTTTTCTTTATCCAATTTTGTAGGACGGACCATGTATGTCATCCCCTACAGCATGGGTCCTGTGGGCTCTCCCTTATCCAAGATTGGTGTGGAGCTGACTGACTCTCCTTACGTGGTAGTCAGCATGCGCGTGATGACCCGCATGGGCAAGGCCGTCCTGGAAGCACTGGGAGATGGAGACTTTGTGCGCTGTCTCCACTCTGTTGGCTGCCCCCTACCACTCAAAGGTATGCAGTGAAACATGAACATGGGAAACATGAACGGCTCTGCCCAGATGTGGAATTATCTGGTCCATGAGCGAACTGCACAGCGCTATTGAGTGTCAAAGATTTAACCCTGATCACAAAACGTGTGTTCAGCCTTTGATTCATTACTCATACTACCTTTCAAACTAGACTAATCTTCACATGAATCATCATGCATCATCAAACCAACATGAGGCTAGTCTAGATATTTATTGGTGATATTCTGAGTTAATGAAAGGGCTTCTCCTTCCACAGAGCCATTGGTTAACAACTGGCCCTGTAACCCCGAGCTCACCCTCGTGGCCCATATCCCAGACCAGAGGCAGATTGTGTCCTTTGGTAGTGGCTACGGTGGAAATTCCCTCCTGGGGAAGAAGTGCTTTGCACTGCGGATCGCCTCCCGCCTTGCAAAGGAGGAGGGCTGGCTGGCTGAGCACATGCTGGTGAGTCAGCCTCCAGCGTTTATTAAAGGCAACACATGACCCTACAACATTCTGCAAATCTTTGTCAAAGGATCGCCATGATTTGATCATTTTCTGCGTACTTCTCTGTTTCTCCTTTCAGATCTTGGGCATCACTAACCCCGAGGGCAGGAAGAAATACATTGCTGCTGCTTTCCCCAGTGCCTGTGGAAAGACAAACTTGGCCATGTTATGTCCTTCTCTACCTGGCTGGAAGGTGGAGTGTGTTGGGGATGACATTGCTTGGATGAAATTTGATGAGGAAGGTGAGGTCATCATTGTTACCCCTCTTGAGATACGTCCATGCAATTGCTTCTCTGATCATCTGGCATGGACAGCAGTATCAGTCTAGGATCCCTGTTCGCCAAGCTTTCTGTCTCTGTCTACAGGTAATCTGAGAGCCATAAACCCTGAGAATGGCTTCTTTGGTGTGGCTCCGGGGACTTCGACAAAGACAAATCCCAATGCCATGGCCACCATTTGCAAGAACACTATTTTCACCAATGTAGGTGAGACCAGCGATGGTGGTGTGTACTGGGAGGGCATGGACGAGAAACCTCCTGAGGGAGTCGCCTTGACCTCGTGGAAGAATAAACCCTGGACTCTTGAGGATGGTACATGACCCTTCTGCTTTCTAGTAATTGAGCTGCAAAGCCCTCAGCTATTAGGTATCTAATGATAATCTAGTTCCTCATTTCTCTCCCCTAGTTGAACCCTGTGCACATCCCAATTCCCGCTTCTGCACTCCAGCAAGTCAGTGTCCCATCATTGACCCCCAATGGGAGTCCCAGCAGGGTGTCCCCATTGAGGGCATCATCTTTGGAGGACGCAGACCACAAGGTACAAAAACACCAGCATCTTAGTTTGCTTTACCCTCCAAAGGTAGAAGCTTCCATGGGTTTCCAATTGTTTGTTAACAGATTGATTTTTCCCTCCCAGGTGTGCCACTGGTGTATGAAGCGTTCAGCTGGCAGCATGGTGTGTTTGTTGGTGCTGCTATGCGGTCAGAAGCCACAGCTGCAGCAGAACATAAAGGCGAGTCACATGTTTTTGGATTTCTGAATAACACTGGTAAATGAATGCAGATAAAACGTACAGACACATTAGTGATGGATGGAACTCCTTACATTGAGAGAATATTCAAATATATTATAATGCAAATGTATAAAACATGGTATAAAGCAAACTAAAATTCCTATGCTACATGCAAAGATGTACTCCAAACATCTTCTAACTGCTTATCTTAGTCAAAGTCGCCATGGCCTGCAACCTATACCAAGCAATACTGGTCACAAGGCTGGAGTATACTCTGAATAGGATGCTGTTGCAAATATGTAATGAAGCATATAATGTATATGTTTCAGTGGTAGCTAATAGCTTTTTTCTGGCTCTGTTCCCATAGGCAAGGCGATCATGCATGACCCCTTTGCAATGAGGCCATTTTTCGGCTATAACTTTGGCCGGTACCTCGCCCACTGGTTAAGCATGGAGCAGAGACCCCGGGCAAAGCTGCCCAAGATCTTTCATGTCAACTGGTTCCGTAAGAGCCAGTCGGGGAGGTTCCTGTGGCCAGGCTATGGAGAAAACATCCGAGTCCTACAGTGGATGTTTCAGAGGCTGGATGGGGAGGTTGGTGTGGTTAAATCTGCTGTGGGCTGTCTGCCTACCAAAGGAGCCATCAACCTGAAGGGGCTTGACCAAGAAGTGAACCTGGACGAGCTCTTCGAACTGCCCAAGGAATTCTGGGAACAGGAGGTACGGGACATCCGGTTGTACTTCCAGACGCAGATTAACAATGACCTGCCTTATGAGATAGAAAGGCAGCTGGAGTTGCTGGAACAGCGAGTGCAGCAGCTGTGATAGATACAGATCATCACCATGGTAATGGTCAAAAAGAAATAAATACTGGATTTCGATTCATATATTAATTCCCACTCTCTGACTTGAAAGAATTAGAAGAGAAGTTAATAGAAAAGAGTTAAAAAATTGGACGAAATACCTTGAGGATATGAGTAGCAACTATCATAGCTGATTAATTGTTTAACTATCTATTTAAAAGTGAATAGGAGGAAACCCTGAAAAGAGACTGTGCACTAAACAACATAACTTATTTCTGCTTTACAGTTCCATATATTTAACAATGTTGATTGCTGAAGAGTGCTATTATAGTCAACCCAAGATACTGTGCACTTATTGCACATCTGTCACTGGTCATTATAAACTGACCTTTTCTTGTTGTTGATGTTTTAAAGTCTTAATTTATTTTTGTATACCATGAAGTACTATTGTGTATTTCGGATTTCAATTTGCTCTCAATGTAAGAAGCAAAAAGAGACATTAATAAATATTATTTTGAACAACCATTATTATTTTCCTTTTGTTCTTGCTTTGTCGCTGAATATGAATTAAATGACCTGGCAACCAACAGGTTAAGAGCTGAGGCGCAGAGGCCCATAGCCAGAAATAAATTCCATGGGGTGACTGGGCACTCCTATTGATAGGTCCCCCTCAGTAGATGTGGCCAGATATGGTGGGGGGAGGGGGGCTTCAAACCCATACATTTTCTAGCTGTATATCCATACGTGTGCCTGCACAGTATGCTCAATTTAGTGGAAAGACAAAGTATGTGAGCCCTTTGGAATTACCTGGTTTTCTGCATTAATTGGTTATGACATATGATCTGATCTTCATAGAAGTTGCAATAATGAAGGAACACAACTGATAACTGATAACACACAAATATTGAATTTTTATCCTATATATTAAATACATCACTCCAACTTTCACAGTGTAGGTTGGAAAAGTAAATGAAACCATGGGTTAATAACTTTGACAAGGGCTAATCAGAGCCAGGAGTTGGCAAACCTAGAGTACAGTTCATGAAACAGGATTAGCTACTTTGACTTGTAAAAAACACTCACACATTTTGAGTTGGCTTTTCACAAGAAGCATCTCCTGATGTGAGCCATGCCTTACAGAAAACGAGATCTCAGAATAGCGATGATCAAGAATGGTTGAAAAAACTGGATGGGGCTACAAAGTCAGCTCAAAGAAATTAGATATTTATCATTCCATGGATAAACTAATTATCTATAAATGGAAACAGTAAAGTACTGTGTCTACTCTTCCTAGTCAAGATGACTCCAAAGGCACAATGACGAATGCTTGGTGAGGTAAAAAAGAACCCTAACGTAACAACTAAAGGCTTGAAGGAATCATTGGAACCAGGTAATATCCCTGTTCATTAGTCACCATACATAAAACATTGAATGGACATGATATTCATGGTAGCCCACCACAGTGGAAGCTGCTGCTCCCCAAATAACAGAACATCACTGTGTGCCTTAAGTTGGCCAAAAAACACCTTAACACTTCAGAATACTACTGGAAAAGCGTTTTGGTGACTGATGAAATTAAGCTTGAATGGTTTGAGAAGACCATGCGGCACTATATATGGTGCGAAAAGGCCACTGCCAGCCAACATGATAACAGCATCCCAATGGAAAAGTAGACTGCTTTGAGCCTCAGGGCTTGGAAAACTGGCTGTCCGGGTAAATGGTCCTTATGGTATCTTACAGGATATTAGCGTAGCCACCTTCCAGCTGAAGCCCAGTAGAAGCTGGATGATGCAGCAGGACAATGACCCTAAACACAAAAGAAGAAAGCGGCTCACACCAGACATCCTGAGAATATAACTGAGCTGAAGCAGCTCTGTAAGGATGAATGGTCCAGAATTCCTCCTGAATGTTCTGCAGGTCTGGTCCACGGTTAGTCAAAGCACGTGTTCAAGAATATTGCTGGCAGTTATTAAATCAAGGAGTTCACTTACTTTTTACAACCTACAGTGTTTGAATGATGTATTCATTATGTACAAGAACAAAACAGTTTGTGTATTATTAGTTAAACAGGATTCATTTGTTCATTTTTGTAACTTAGATCAAATTACATATTATGACCAATTAATGCAAAAAAAACAGGTCATTCCAAATGACTCACATACTTTATCTTGCCACTGTTACATGAAAATAAATGTCAATTTAATATAAAGCATTTATTCAATGTATTCAAGTGGAAGTATAACTAAACATATCTACATTTTAGCCATCCTAGGTCACCAGCACGGGATGTGGCAGCAGAAAGTTAATACAAATAATCAAACCTAAAATCCCCAAATGTGTTTAACATGGAGATCTTGACAGAGGCCACAGGAAAGCAAGAGGTCAGTTTCTCTCCACTGAAAGCCTTCATGATTGGAAACCGGTCATTGTCAAATCGAATGGATAGTTGAAGTGCAATAGGTTAAAATATTTCATCATCATTGTATGATACCCTGTACTATAGTATGTGTAATTATCTGCTGCGTATAATGAAAGCAAATAAATGTACCAACCTAGAATTGTTTCTTAAAGGTACAAAATACTTACTGAATATAACATATATTTATTAATATAGATGTTTTCATTAATTGTAGAAAACATTTACTATATGTAGAAGTGATAATTAGGTGTTCATACATTGAACATTAAAATAACTATGAAGTATAAGTTGTTCATAAGTTGATCATAAATAAATAAATATACAACTATTTAAATTAAATGCTAGAAAAAAATCTGCAAGTAAATTTTTGATAAAGGCACTGATGTACTAAGGATAAGGATCAGGCTCATGACATGAGAGGAGGTGGGTGATTAAATGCAGTGTTAGTCTCTCATAAAATGTTTAGTTCAAAGGTTATTTATTATGTAAAAGAAAGTATCATCGGTGGAAGTTCCACTTGAAACCACATTGCACGTGAACTTTGAATTTGTTCTTTTTGCACAGCCAAACTGGTTTGCGTTACTCAGCAGAATACAGAATACTAGAGCTACACTCCAGCTTGCTAGATGGTGTGATCATTAGGGCAGCCTTGCTGGCTCATTTTATGTAGAAATATACATTCTTATAGTTTACTATCAATGTTTAATGATTAACATCCTCTTTTATCTTTTTTATATTTTTTTCATTCTTGGTAAATTACAGTCTTGAAGTTAGGCAAACAAGTACTTCATGGCACATTGTACTAAGTAGAACTGTGAAGTCAATTTGAGCATGGTAACATCTGAAATGTACAAAGGACCCTCCCACAGAACACTGAAGCTGTGATGAAGACCAGTAGGGTCAACAACCAATGCGCTGCTGACATACTGCCAGGTTCCTGGGACTGCAGGAGGCGTATTTCAACACTTTTTCTCTCCCAAGTACCCAGTGAGATAATGTAATAGTGGGCACAGTACCAAAGAATATTTGTTCAGAGAGCAACAGACTGGGGGCAGTTAGTCAATGGCAGAGGGGTGACGCATTAAGAGTGAGCACATGCCGGATAAACAGGACTAGATCCATATGGTCAGTAACCCCAATCTAACGTCATTGTGCATCACCATTTATCAGGGTACTTCAGTGCAGTGAGCTCTGGAATATTCCATATGCTGATGACAAATGACAGTTATCATTTTATGTGATTACTAAATCCACTCACAATGTTAGTAAGAAATACATATATTATAATCTTCCAGGCATAGGCGGCAGGCTGGTTCACAGTGGATTGTTGTGGCCTCATACTTCTGGAGTTGAGAGCATGAAATGCAGTTAGGTCAATCGGTGTCTCTCAGGTATGTATAAAACAGTAAACTGGTAGAAATAACTATATGGCCGCATGGACAGAACTTCCCTTTAAAAATGACCCATGCAGAGATGGGAATCTGCCAAAGCCAGCTGAGGCAGTCTCTGACTGGTCTTACCCTCTCGTGCAGTGACGAAACCCCGGAGTGGACTAAGAGCACTTTGGTGAGCTTGATGTAATGCCATTGTGTGCACTTTTCACAGAATGGGAACATGAACCTCGAGACAGACTACATGAATAGCCAACACTGCAAAAAACTCAAAAATATGCATTAGTGCTGTTGGATCTTGCAGAAGGAGTCAGGAAGCCATTTTACAGGTCAGGGTAATCATTCTTTATAATGTAACCTAAAAGAAATACCCCAGGAAAAAATTATCTCTAAAGCACTGTAGCCTGTACTCCATGGTGGCCAGGCTTCTCAAATGAAGATGAAGGGTGCTGTACACATCTGCTGCATGCTCGCAAATGACTGAAAAGGCCAATTCGAGGCCACAGTAGCTAAAGGGAAAAGTCTGTGGGGGGTTAGGTGCTGCAGTATCGTGGTTTTTCCTGCTTTTTACCGCAGGGCTGGGCCCAGCGAGCGGAGGACACAGCCAGGTGAACGGCATGTCGCCCGGCCTCACGATTAGCCACTAAGCTAGGTAAGGTATATATACCGGTAATATAACAATATAATAACAAATATAAGAATGAATGAAGGGCATTGGAGGGTTAGCAGGTAGCACGGCAGCCCGAATATCGCAAAGGTCAGGAGTTCCAGGGTGGAGGCTATGTTCATGGTATGCTCATACAGCACTTTTATAAAATGATATTTTAGCATAAAACAACATTTTAAAACATTATTTACATTAAAAGGATGCGCAGGTAACGGTGTTATTGTCCTGACATTAACAGAACCTTTGTTTAATTGTGGAAATGACGTTCCATTAATGTTACAGTAAGAACCCTATCTGCCAGTTCTGAGAAGACCTTTGCATCACATTTTTTCAAGTTCCAGGAACATTCCCTGTTAGCTGGGATGTAACCTGGACCACGGTTGGTGATATTTACAGGGATGGCGATCCACCAGTAGTCAAAATCTACTGAAGGAACATCCCCCCCCCCCCAATCAGCGAGATCAGAAGTATAGTAGTTGACCTTGGTTTTGTGTGAATGCTGGATTTTTGATCTTGGATAACCCTGAGTACCCCTGGTTTAGAGTTTACAGAGAATAGTGCAATAAACAAAAAAGAAGTAAGCCAGAAGTCAGAGGCAATCCTATGGGAAATTAATTAATTAATAAACAAGGTGTTTGTAAGAAAATAGCCAGACTCATTAAAGCTAACAGAATAGACACAAGCCTGGAAAAAACAGGTCAGTCCGAAAGTGGTGTGCAGCAAAGCTTCTCTGAAGTCTACCCTCTGAAGTGGGTCATACCTGGCAATACCAAAATGTACCTAATAAAGTGGCTGTGTTACAGTTTATTGACAATTTTTGGTGAGTCATATATCCTAAGCCTCCACGAGCTGCATCTCTAAGCTGCATCTTCTGTCAGGATCAGCCTTGCCTTGTCCTCTTCCTATTGTTTATCTCCCCATTTAGCCGGGGTCACTCGTCTGTCTAGGTGTCACTGGCCATCCCATTCTTTTCCCTGCGTTTCATTAGGTTTAACTTTCTGTTCTGTTCCTAATATGTTCCCCAGCTGTCTGTGTTGCCATGTGGCCGAATGGGGTAAATGTATGCCTGAGAATTGTACTCCTCTGCTGCAGTAAGTTTGAGGCTGACCAAAAGCCAGCCTCAACTTGATTGGACATTTTGAGTTTTGTTTTTCCCCTTGTCAGTTATTTCTGTATTGGTTCGTTTTAGTGCCTTTGTTAGTTTTCCCTGTATTTAGTTTTGTAGTCATGTCCTGTTCCTCTTAGTGTTTCATTCTTAAGTCCACAGTGATTGTTACCCTCACCTGTTCCTTGTTTCCCTTAGTCTCTAGTGTTTGCGAATAATTAGTAATGACCCACAGCTGTCCTTGACATGCCCTTGTTATCTGCATATTTAAGTGTTCCGCTTTGCTCTGTGTTTCCCTAAGTGTTAGGTTTACCCCTGCCCATTTACTCCTCATACTTTACATGCCTTTGTTTTGAACCCTTGTGGTCCTGGGTGATTCATATTTAATTTTTTTATAGAAACCCCTTTCTCTGTATAAGCCACACTATGAATTGTCCTTCCATCGTGCCCAACTTCGGAATTTAACTGGTATGGAGAGGATGAGGTTATGGAGCTTATTGACTCTTGATGACTTGTTCGTTCTACCCCCAGTATTAGTGAGAGATATATAAATTTGTATGCATTGCAAATCTATAAACACAGCCATGCATTTCTATCACCCATGGCCACTAGGTAACTAATTAAATGTTTAAGTGATGTTTCTACCAAACCTGCGATGAAGGGAGCACAGTGTGGAATAACTAATAGAAAAACATCTCGGCTCCAAAAACAATAAACAAGGAAAGGCACATTGCAGAATAACAATTGCAGTTAACACTTTTTAGTGTACTTTGCCCTCTAAGACTTATTATGATTGTTTCTCTACATTAGAATTAGTAAAATATTACTTTCCTCCAATAAATTCTAGCCACATTATTGTTACTTCACAGCAGGAATAAAAGCAAATAAATGATATTGTACATTCACTTTGGAATACCTTTAGGGTGCAAAATGCTTGTTGCTAAAAGCTTTCCACATTCTAAAGCATTGTACCTCAATTGCTTACATAGTAACCATTTAATGTCAGTATCCACCCATGTTCTATCCTCTTACACAGAACAGGGTTAAAAGCAATATCAGTATATGGATGAAATGACTGAATTGTAATCTTTGGGGTGTCGAAGCATCTACTGATCAGATAAATAGTACAAAAAGCAGAGGGTGTCTCACAGAAGATCATGTCATGATGCCTAATACTCGGGTTTTTGGATTTGATGTTAGAGTTTCCATTGGTCTCCATCCATCAGGCACAGTGGCTATGCCTCTTGTTGAAGGAAGCATTTCCTGTTCTGAGATGTTGGAGACAAAAGGCTCATTTTGGATAGACAACACTGCAGATGGGCGTCTCCTTGGCCTTGTGATGTCTGAACATCAGGAGTGGTGAACATTTCTTAGTAAACTCTCCATCTGTCCTGGGGTTGTGGGGTTGCAACACTGACAGGGAGTCCCACTGTTTGCTGGTCTGAGCAGCAAACTAATATCAGCCCTTGATGGAACCTCCTGTCACAGGTATACTGCTTGGCAGCCAGTCTTCTGTGCATAATACAGAGCCAGTCAGCACTCAGTAGTGCAAGTGACCTTAGAGTGGAGCTGCCATATTATTGATAGCATAATAACAGCATATAACAAACTCATAAATGCCAGAGGTCCATAGTAATTTTGTGGAGTCATTTTACTAGGGTCTGCCCTGCTGAAGAAAAAAAAAAAAAAAAACAGTATGGACCAGCATGATTTCCATGGTGGTTAATGCCGGTTTGGTGCAGGTTAATTACTCTCTCCCCAAATGTCCTCCCTGGACTTCAGTACCAGTGTAGGTGTTTAAGTACCAGGCCATTGGCTAACTACTGCTCAGCAGAGGTGACCTTTCCTGTAAATACACGCTTCCCTTGAGCTAGCGAGCCTGATAATAAATCAGATGTCTCCACAGGCCCGTAAGGGCTGGAAATGCTCTTGGACATACTCTGGATCATGACTGACCTCTGCCGACAATACAATGGTATTAATAAAATCTGCTAACTATACAAATGTGCAATCATGATTATCAGAGCACTAATATTATTACTGCTACATTACTCCCAGACCGTGGCTATTTATATTTTTCAGAAAGTGTTACAGTAAAAACCTCATGTTGGGCATGTATGAAGGACTGATCTGCTGATTGTTGGTTACCTATCAGAGTCTTGGCATTTTTGGGACTTTTCTTATACAACCTGCTACTCAGCTACCGTTGTGCATTTTGCACCAGATTGGTGCAGCACATTAAAAGGTTCAGATCATACAGCTGACACAGGTGATGCATGGAGAAGCCCATGTTAGTCCCAGGCAGCATTACTTTTTTTTGTGAAACAAAGTTAAATTGGGAAATATAGAAAAAACTAAATTATGCAGAGTGCTCAGAATTTGAAGCGCTAAATAGCGTTTTAGTAGAGTTCCACCTAGTGGCTTAATATAACATTGCTGCTAAAGGAATTAATTAAATATTTCTGCCAGAATGACCAAAGATGAGGCAGGACTAAAACCAGATGCTTGACTCTGATTGGTTGCCCCACTCAACTCTGCTTATTATAGTTCAATGCAAATTATTCTCTTACCGTGGGTAACATTTTTAAACATTTATCTTCTCCGTTTTGTGGGGAAATTAACTGACTACATAGATAATGAATTAGATAAGTAGTTAAGATTTTATTTAACCCAGAGAGAAAATTAAAGATTAAGAAATTACATCTCAGAATAAAAATCAAAATTATCATTAACCATCAGGATTACGTGCAAATTTGTCATTCTAGGAAATATGTGAGAGTATTCCAATAACGCAAGTATACCAAGAGTAAACTGTATCAAAACTTCAAACTACACTGTATAGCATTCTTTTCCAGAAAAAAAAAATCATAGAACAAACAAGAGTGAACTGTTTATAAAATATTTTATTTGTTTAAATGTAGGCTAATTGAAATGTATCAGATTTACAGCATCTGTAAATAGTCTCCTGCTCTTATGAAATAGAGATACAAACCCAGTAACACTTTTAGGATCCAATATAAATTAAAATAAAAATTCTTACACATGAGCAAATATTGTTGACAATAGTAGGCATCTATATATTTACTGCAATACATTACGGTATGGACATGCTATTGAATAACTGGTTTAATATGGACAGTATTACATGACCTCTTTGTCAATACACAAAGCATCATAACAAAATAAAGCACCAGGACAGTCTGTTTCTGTACAGTTTATGAACTGTTTTATAAATATGCTTATAGGCAATTGTCATGTTCTTTGCCATGAGTGATTTATTGACTATAAAAGAGGCAGGCGTTCCTGATTTAAAGGGCAAGCAAGCAAGGTGTCAGAAACTAGAACAGTCGAACCAATGGAAAAGAAAACTATATTCAAGTCATACTGACCCTTAAAAAAGGGAGGGATTTTAAGGGTCATTCCTTCTTTGGAAATGTGTGTTTCCACCCAGAAACCTACCTACAAGAGCTACACCAGCAAGGATAGGGCTGGGGAGTGGCGGGTGGTCTGAACGAGAATTTATAAGCGTTATCAAAGCAGCAGTGCTTAACAAATGTGAGTAACATCATCTATTCTTTCGCTTGCAGCAAAGGTTTAACCTTTTGATTCTCACTGTCAGAAACTCATTTCTGTCCTTCACGTTCTGTCCACATGGCTTCAGTTGCTGCCCCGTGTCTGTTCATTCGTCTGTCTAAATGCTTATGCTTAAGCTGACATCGTTCTATAGTGAATATGTTTATTATGACGTCTTTTTTTTTTTGTTTTTTTTTGGTATTGTATATATCAATGGGGTTTTCAAGTGAAAAAGGCAACAGAATCCAAAGCAATTGCACTAAAAAAAAAATGCTTTACAAAAATCTCGGCCACCGAATCCTTAAAAAGGCACACATCTTGACAAACTTGTGGGAACAAGTGAATTGAATCTGAAACAGGCGGGCGGTGATTTACAGAGCCAACCTGCGCAGACTCTCCTTGGTTTGACCCTGGTCAGATGCAATGCAGATGAAGACGAGCCTAATTGGACATTACTGCATGCACCTACAGCCCTCAGGGTTATGGTTTTGGCCTCCAGAACCTTGCATATATGCTCATCAGTCTCTGTAAATATAAGCGCAGCACTCTGTGGTCCGGTATGCAGTCACACAGCCCGGTGTCACCCCCCCGCCCACACAAACCCAACATGCACAATGAAAGACGAAACAGTACTGGAGATTGACCAATAAGACCAATTAAATTTAAAAAAAAAAAATTAAATTAAAAAAAAAGGACAAATTACGCAACAAAATTCTCTTGCTCGATACATATTAGAAAGTCTGACAGTTATACAGCAAACAATATAAGCGCGTCTAATTTTTCACAAATAATTTTTTTTTTTTTAAAAAAGAAAACCTTTACATAGTTAAGATAAACAATAAACTACATTATCAAAAAGGCAAATAGCAGGTATATTGCAACGCTCTCTGCGGGAAACCTCCATTCATCCGTGTTAGGTGGGTCTCTCACCCCGGGTTGACTGGCAGGATGACGGCACAAGGGGGCCAGTCTGGGGGCACACAGACACAAACAAACACGACTCCACATTTCCCAGTGTCCTAAGACAACTGCTGCGGATGCACGCATCTCTGGAACAGAGAGAGCCATTCTGGGGGTAGGAGGAGCACTGGTTGGTAGGAAGGCGGGGGCTTATATAACCATGTGAACCTTCAGTCAAGTCTAATGCAGAAAAATAAAAAAATTGGTAGGAAGAAAACTGTCTTCAAAACTGAATTATCTGCAATTATCTCTTTAGAGAGAAGCCGACCATGTAAAAATGCTGTCATCAGGTATGGGGCCCTGTGACGCCTCCCTGACCCCATGCACCTCCCATTCTGTGCCTTTCAGTCAGCGCTGATTTCCCTGAAGCGGTACTGGTCCAGACCAGCTAACCTACCCAAGCATCCCTTCGGGGTCATGAACCCCACTCACCCCCACATCCGCCTAAACACACACCCAGATTAATCATTTGGCTGCTTGTGCACAAGCAGTTTCAGAAGGATAACGACGACAAGACTGGATTCAAGTATTTTATCGTCAACAGAGTCAAGCTACTGTAAACAAAAGAAAGGAGAGGAAGAATGCAAGGAGAGAGGAGAGACCAGACCGCTCTTGATTAGCCCCCCCCCACACTTTTTTCCACCCTCCTCCATGACTTAACGTTTAACCCCAGAGGGAGCAGTTGCATAATTATAAGGGAGACCAGGGCTGACTGACAGCGATTGTGACGCTCTCGTCCTTCATTAAAGTGCTAAGAGATGCCTGCTATTGCCCAGAATGTAGGACAAGTGCAGCGTACAGCAACAGCCCCCCCCCAATAGCCTAGCCCCCTCGCCAGGGCTGGACAAAGCCTGCATCTGCCTGGGAAAGTCCGCCATGCGTACAGGGTTTACGCATAACTAACACCCCCGGTTAAGGTCACGCCCAGCTCAATGCAAAACAATTAAGCAATTAACTTCGGGCAAGATTCTTAAGGGAGATGAAACAAAACGCAGCAGAGGGAATTTACGATGGACTACAAGTCTAGATTTAACCTGGACACATAGCAGTATTTCTTGATTGAGGTATTTCATATACGTGTTGAAACTCAATAAAACAAGTGACCAACTATAGGTCATGGCTAATTCTACACCAGGCATCCTAAGAGGGCTCACCTGACCCCCACTGGCTGCTGTACGCTGCGCACCCCGCCACCCTCCTCGTGGCACGCGCCTCAACCTCAGGCCTGCCTGCAAAGACCAACCTTCATCTGGAGTTTGTGGATTGGACGCTCCTCTCCACCTCCAACACACAAGCCCCACCCTTTCAGGAGGGCTCCCTTGCTCCCTCCCTCCACCTCTGCAAGCCATAGCTTCTCAGTATTTTCATATCAAAAAATAGTGCAATTTTTCTTCAACATTTATATAAATAACTAAAATCGTGCTTTTAAGTCTTATTCCGTTTCCATGTCAATATATATACGTATATGCATATACATATATACATATGTATATGTACATGCGTATATTATACATATGTATATGTACATAATGTGTATATATATACACATACATACACAGACACACATACACACACGCATATACATACATATATACACACCCAAACACATACATACATATGTACATAGATAGTTATGTATAATGTTAAACAAGTTGGCACCCCACAAAATTTCACTTTCAGACAAAACAGGAACAAAATCATCATTATAATCTATTCTCTTACAAAAATACCCATGCCCTTTACAGTCATCTTTTTATGGTACATATTGCAGATTACTTTTGTGAAATAAACAGTCTTTGTGTTTTTTTTTTTTTAGCTTTAACTTTTGTGCAAACATTTCATGAAAATGTGAAGGGAACTCGATCTTCCGCCTCAGGAACCCACAGAGCCAGACACTCATTTCAGGGTTCACAAGGAACTGGGGGGGGGGTTGCTTTCAGACAAAAACAAACAAAAACATATGAATGACACAGGTCAGAATGGGAGAGTGGCTGAGAGCTTACTTTCCACCCTGTGAATTCCCCCAATCCTGGGGGGGTTGGGAGAAACTGGCCAGCCCACAGACATTGGGGGGGGGGAATGCAAAGCGTTAAAAGAAAATGGAGGAAGACTTGTTTGTTTTAAAGACATCAGCATCTCAAATAAAAAGGGTAAGAAAGTAAAAGCGACTATAAATAGTGGCAACTTGTGGAAACCCTAATGAAAAGTTAAAGATATTAAATAGATGAAAAAGAAAACAAACAAAGGCAACATGGGGGGGGTGAAGGCTGTGAGCACAAAGATACCAGGTAAGGGGTGGATATTTATATAAAGACCAGGCTGAGATTGGGGGTGCAGCCATTGTGCAATGAAGCCGCCTGACCCTCAGTCTCTCTCATAGTGCTCATGGGTCCACGGTCGTGGTCACACTCACACCTGCGGCGGGGTGAGTCCACGGTCGTGGTCACACTCACACCTGCTGCGGGGTGAGTCCACGGTCGTGGTCACACTCACACCTGCTGCGGCTGCTTCTTCTCCTTGCTGCGGGAGCCGCTACTCTCCAGGACACCCAGGTGTGACTGCTGCAGGACCCCGTGCATGAGCGTGGGGGCAGGGGGGGACGGCGCCCCAGCCGGCCTCTGCCGGGACAGCGTGGGGTGGTAATAGTGCCCGACGACCTCGCTGTAGGTGGGGGGCGCGCCCCGCTGGCGCGCCTCCCCGGGACAGTCTCGGGCGGAGGCGGCGCTGACGCCGGCGTGAAAGCTGGGGGGGCGGAGCGGGGTGTCGGCCAGGTGGCTGTCGAAGACGGTGCGGTTAGGGGGGGCCCGCACCGACTCTCTGTTCAGCTCCAGCTGCTGCTCGGGGTCACGCAGCTGCAGCGTACAGGGCCCCTGGTAAGGGGGGGGCTCCTCCCCATCTGACAGAGAGATGGTGGGGGGCAAGTCAATGATGGAGTGCGGCAAGTAGGGGTAGGTGGGCTGGAACCGGGCCAGGCGCTCCCTCTGCAGGTAGGAGGGAACTCGATCCGGGGGCCGGGGGCCGTAGACCTGCGGCTGAAAGCAGAAGCAGGAGCAAATGCAAATTATTCATCATTATCGTGCAAGCTCAGCCAATGAGAGGCTGCGCACAGCAACAGAAGCACCAATAAGAGCAGAGACAGAATGCTGTCTCTTACCAAACAGCAATTACACTCAGTACAAGATAGCTGACACAGGCACGCTATTGTACACGTCTCCATTTTTGTAAATGTTAGCAGCAGGAAAAAAACAAAATTCACAAAGCACCTCACCTCACTGACTCCACTAGAGGACCCCGGTCCATCTGATGGCCACAGACTCCCATCCTGCGGGAGGGGGGATATGGTAAAAACATAAGTAAGGAAGATGTGGTCAGGTAGATTAGCAAAGCCTTGCAATAAAATGATAGATGGGGATGCAGTACATAATTACACCACTAGATGGTACAAGGTGAGAAAAAGCTGGAAGGAAAAATAAAACTCAATTCTCTTGCCTAAGGAATTCTCAGTATTTAGGATTATGCTTCATGATTAAATATATGGGATATAAAGCACGATGATACAAACTGAATGTAGTGTCACAATTACATCAGTGTGTTCAGGTCTGTTTTGTGTGGTGGTTTGTCAGAGGGAAATACTCCTGGCTTCTGAACCTTTGGGTAATTCCCGTATTTTCCTAACAAATGAAACACTGCTACTGTACCCCGATAGTTAAAAAAAAATGCCTGGGTGAAGTAAGGAAAACGCCCCCGTTCCCTTGTAATACTGTCTAGCTTAGCTTCACCACATTACCCAGCAGATTCCTGCCTACCCATCTACCTCACGTCCCTGGGGACTTACGGAGGCCAGCGGGAGGTGGCGTCGGCGAGCTTGACTGTGTCTGGAGATGAAGGAGCGGGCTGACAGCCGGTAGTGATTGAGCAGACAGGTGATCACCACCACCATCACCATCATCACCACCACGATAACTAAGATCTGCACAAATTCCAGCTGGGCTACAGGTAGAAAAAGTGGCACCAGTTAGTGGGGGGGGGGGGGGGGGTAAATTAACAAACCCACAAAAATTAAAACCAAACCAAGAAAAAAAATTTTAATTAAGTGCGCAAAAAGGAAAAATTAAAAACAGCCC
>JABFEA020000130.1:1419453-1431050 GCA_019775915.2 Cyphomyrus plagiostoma | reverse complement strand
ATATATTACACACACACACTGCTTTCTGGGTTGGGGACGTGGGGTTTAAAAGCCCATTAAAACCTGTGTTCCTTCTCTACTGCGAGATAAAATGCGTGGTGCAGATAAAGCCTCACGCAGCAGCTTCAGTGCGACTTCTCTCTCTCGTCTCATTTATCTTAATATCCTACACAATCAAAAACTGAAACCAAAGGAAAGGCATAGAACCTATGAAGAAGTGGTAATGTTTGATATTCCCCCCCCCCCCTACCCCATCCAGCTAACAAACACTATTCAGTATAGGGTCATGGTTGTGGGAAGAGCCTGTCCCAGGAGACACACACCCTGCACAAGACGCCAGTCTGCCACAGGGTATATGCTATATGTAGGTCAGAAATGCCATTTTGGGAGGGAACCTGCAAAACGCATGTAAGCTCCGCATGCGGTGAGGTGAGGATTCGAACCCCAATCCTGGAGGTGCGGTGCTGCAGTACAGGCTCGCCGCTGGGCATTGGTGCCAGCCAATGCATTTAATGAGCATGTTTACTCCAAAATTTTCAGTAATTCAGATCAGAAACAAGCTACAGGACACAGCGTTAGTACTACTAAACTGCATAGTGTAGCTCATTACATTGTGAGTTTGCCTAATGATTTTTAAAATTATTTTTAAGGAACAATCTCAGATGCAGTCCGTGGTAATAATTATGGTTGTAACGGCAGACGCATTGCAGTAAAAAGCGAGAGATGGTTAACGGGCTCAGTTCAAATGACTGCTCTTGTAAGCCACAAACAAGGCTCCATCCCGTGTATCTTTCTGTACCCCATCCTCCAATAAACTGTGTTTCTTTGAAGGTTCCCTTCTGCAAGATGGGCTTTGGCACATACAGACTGTTTTATATGGTGGTTTTACACATTTTAAGGGCATGGCAGCAAAAGAAGTGATTTGTTTGCCACAAATGACTGCAGTAACGTAGTAATTCTTCTGATCCTGTTAAATACACAAATTAATTCTGTTTCCTACCTAAAATCCTTCCTTGTTTCCTTGTTCCGTTACAGCTTTGAATGGAGAGGGGGAGGTTAAAATCGTTACAAATTTCCCTTTGATTTAGGAAAGCTGTGACAAAAACGTGCCTCGAATGTGAACATGGCTGCCGCTGGCTCCTAAATGCATCCATCCAAATGGATGCTTCTGGAAGTGGGAAATGCCATTTTGATTTAAGAGATGCAGTAAACAAATATTTCCATGTCGATTTAACTGCTGCCTAACATATGAGGCTGCTTACGTACTTTCTCATGCATTTTAGGTTCCATTAAAGGTGCCAAACAGGAGAAATATATTTGTGATTTAACCTAAACTATAAAAAGGTTCATTGGTACAGCTGCGAAGTGTTAGAATCTCCAGCAAGCAAAAAGTGATTGGAATTATGAGGGATCAAAAAAGAATAAAATTCTGCTTAATCTTTAGCCTTATTTGAATATCTCATCCTTTTATTTATTTATTTTTTATTTTTTAAAAAAGAATATCATTAAACATTTTTCTTTCCTATGCCTTGTCCACACGTACACGGGTATATTTCAAAATTTTCCTTTTTTCTATACGTCTTGGGCTTTTGTCCACACGTAAACGGCGTCTCGGGTCACTGAAAACGGAGCTTTTGCAAAACTCCATCCAGGGTGAAGATTTTAAGAAACTCCGCTTTCAGCGTCGACATGTAGACAGGGAAAACAGAGTTTTTGGCTTGAAGCGTCAGATTATGCGCCGTTGTCCACTTTGTTTAACGTCAGAGCGTGTGCTGTTTGCTGTATGCATTAGGCGAGTTTGAGCAATGGTGGACTTAGCTGAAATATTGCTGGTACTGGACTTCTTACATGTGTACAGATAAATGTCGAGTCACTCTCTCATTATATTGATTAACACAGGCGTCGGAATATGCACCATGGTTTTCAACTTAACAGGACTGGCAATTAGGCTTCTGATTGGCTAACATGGCAGTACGGTTAGAGTTGTAATGCTCCCTGTTTTGGCATGCTTTTCACTGCACATTTTAGTGGTTTCATGTAGACGGAAATTTTTTAGAAGAGAATGTTCATGTGGACGGGGATGTTTTTTAAACGGAGGAGGAAAAACACTGTTAAATATGTGTAGCTGTAGTTCCTTGTCCACATAATCAGATTTGTTTCTTTTTCAGTCAGTGCACATAGTGCTTATGATTCTTTTTCATCATCGTCATCATCTTCATCCTGTGATGTCTGTGCTTTTGATTCAGCCCCTTTCAGACCTGTTTTCTGTGTTGAGCTGACACTGCCCACACCCAGTTTCCCTCCTGAATACACACACACACACACACACACACACACACACACACACTATGACCTCTGCTGGTTAGTGTTAGCAGCAGATGTTTGGCCTTCTCCTAAACATGCCTCCTGATCTCTGGTTGTTGTGACAAGTCCATGGCAGTCAGCCTTGAATATTTACTTTCCTGTGATGCTGTTCAGAACGCTTGAAAAAAAAACTCTTTCCAAGTTCCCCCCACTATTTTCAGCTATGTAAATGCTTATGGGCTAAATATTTATAATTTTGTGCTCTTCTGATGTGTATTTTTAATGTCAGAATTATTGCATTACTGAAGAACAGTCCTTTACAAGCACAGCATCACATATGGTTTCTATGCCAGTCATCTGATTTGATTACTTTATATATTTGTGCAGAAAATAGCTACAGCCTTTGTCCCCCCCCCCCCAGATGATTTTCAAATTAATATATCTACAGAGCAGAAACTAGAACACAATGGCATAGTTTGAAGAAAGTGCTTTTTTTTTGTTAAATTACAGTTAAATAAAGGAAAATTTCCTTATGCCTGGTAATCTGTCACACTTTGAATTTTAGTCCTCTTCTAAATTCTGCACCTTTAATTAAATCAGATGTAGGGCTGGGCATCATTCAAAAATTCTCAATACCATAATAATACCTTGATTTTGATACCTGTTCCTGAACAATACTTTTTTGATACCAATTTTCAACAACAAAAATATGTTAAACATTAAAGCACAAATCTTTTTTTTTTTTTTTTTTAAGCAAGTAATTTTGTTTGTTTTGTTATTGGTTAGTTACTGGATGGAGGAATGGGGGTGCTTGAGGTCAGGCAAATAATCACTGCAAGCCCCTACACAGCAGTACCTCTGAGGAAGTGCAATCAGACCGAGTTCCGATGATCTCACACACATACACATGCACACCAGTTCCCACTCTCTCTGGGTGTTTCATGTGATATGCGACAATGTAGTCAGCCATTATACGGGGGCATATTTGCAAGTCTTACTGGTGCGCCTAGTTATAACATTTAGTCACACTCTCTCCAAAAATGGTCGCAGTCTGGAACCCTGTGGAGCTACACTTTTGATCACTTAGAATCTTTTTTTTTTCTTTTATTTTTAACCATGCAAAATTAACACGCACACACGAGCCAGTTCACCAGTTTGTCTCTGGGCATACGTTTTTCCTCTGTGTTTGGCTGTCTGACGTAACACTACACAACTGCCAGCAATTTTAAGTCTTTACACAAGTATGCTGCATGCTTATTGGCTCACAGATGCTGAGATTTCTCTGTGGGTATCAGAATTTGACAGCGATAGGATCGAAGCATTTCAGTCGTTACCACAAAATTACTGAAGTTCAGTATCCAGCCCTAATCACATGGAGCAGAATCAAAATCATATCCTGGTAAAGCTTGTGATTTATACTTCTAACCAGCACTGCGTTATGCAACTTCCATTTTTACAAGGCAGGTGTTTGCTGTGGAACGGCTTCGAGGTCAAAACCCTCTGAATCAAATCTGTACGTCTTAATACGTTCATTTTTACCATCTTAACGCATACATTTCCGGCATCTTAAGACATACAAATTTGATGTGTTGATTCAGAGGGTTTCGATCTTGGTGTTCCATAGTTTACCTCACTTGTACCACTTGCACAGTACTATATACTTTATTTTCTCAAGAGGAAAAAAAAAAAAAAGACAGTGTTGGGGGTTTTTGTGTAACACTGCCGGACAACCAAAAATTCCCCACAATGATCAATGAAGCTTCATCTTCTTTTGTAAGAGGAAAGTTGGCACTATAGCTCAGTGAGTAGCGCTATTAATTTGCCAAGAATATTTGCGGTTTTCTCAAATGCTTTATCTTCGATCTTGCAGTTCCAATTATCTGCATCTCTTTAGCTTTTGTGTGCGTGCATATCAGTTCTGTGCACAGTTGTGGTCTTCCCCCTGACAGGCATTTTGAGAACATGAAAGAAGATTCCATAGTTTGCAACATTGGCCACTTTGATTGTGAGATCGACGTGAAGTGGTTGAATGAGCACGCCGTCGAAAAGGTCAACATTAAACCTCAGGTAATGTTGCGGTGGTGTTCTTCGCAGTGGCTCTAAGCAAGGTTAAGGAGGGAAGGTGATTACCAGTGTAAGGAACAGACCTTAAATTAAGTCACATTTGGAATGTGTTGTTCAAGTATACATAATAGGGAGCGTATACAGTGGGGTGGGAACGATCTAGAGTTTTCTTCATGCTCTCTGTACAGTTGCAGAGTAACTAAAGCTAGGTAGATGTGTGCAGACTGCTCAACTCCTAGAGAATAATATGGGTAGGTGTAGAATTATAACTTTGTGGGACACAAATACTTGCATACGAAGTAGAAATTCTTCTCCACTGGGAAAGATGTCCATGAGGACTTTGCAGGTCATGTGTCACTGATGGGTCACTTTGGAGAGCAATTAAGTAGCTCTTTTGTCAGAAGCTAGTCAGCTACCAATAGCTATGGCTGCCTAAAAAGGATACACTTGCTAATTCTACCTCTAACCAAATGTGGAATTCTTCTGGGACCAGCAATTCTAGGGTCCTGCCAAACAGTTCCACAGTTTCTGGCCAAATCTGCGTTGCTGCGCTAGGATGTAGCATTGTGCTACATTGTTTCCTGTTTGACCCAGTTACAAAGGTGAAAGTGACAGTATCTCAATTACTGTGATAAATGTGCTTATATTTTTGTTTTAACCAGTTTGCTATAACAAGTCCATCATGGCTTTCTTCACTGAATTTGGCAATATGACAACTACCATCCCTTTTTACTAAACTCCTCTGGTTCTTTTGTGGTTCTTGTCCTTAGGTGGACCGCTACCGTCTAAAGAATGGACGTCACCTCATTGTCCTGGCCGAGGGCAGATTGGTGAACCTGGGATGTGCCATGGGTCATCCCAGTTTTGTCATGAGCAACTCTTTCACCAACCAGGTGTTGGCCCAGATTGAGCTGTGGAAAAACACCAGCAAGTACCCGCTGGGTGTGTACTTCCTGCCTAAGAAGGTGAGTTCCAAGAGACATTCGAATCATCTGCTAGATTTGTAGCATTTCCTGTATTATTATTAATAATAATATCATCATCATCTCAGGATAACGTTTGAATTTAACTTGCTGCCATGATCTGTAGTATATTTCACGTCACAACAAATTCTGTGACTTGCATGAATTAACATGAACCAAAATGAATATTAGCATTTGACAATTGTCAGTTTGCTAGCTGTCTTGCTTGCTTGTTAATTTAACTAGATATACTTGGGGACATTGGGTGAAATTTATCTTTCATCACATGTCACAAGCTATGACAGACTATCTTGTTCTTTCAGCATTGTCTGCGGTTTAATTTGGGATATGGTCAAATGCTACTTTAATGTTTATTGAACAGTTAATTTTATTTTCATTTATATCATCTGTCCTGGTGTTTTATTTGCCTAGAAATTTCCCGTGTTTCAGGCATTGGAACAGCTGTTTTTTTTCTGAACGAGACATTTGCGATAACCAAACCAGTATACGCTGTTGTGAGGGGAAAGATTTGTGAACCTTTTGGAATATTCTGGATTTCTGCATGAAATTCATGTCCTGTCTATTTACAAATTACAAGATCATTGCAAAAGCACAGTGTGGAATCCCCATGGGAACTTGTATCAGAGGAAACTTCTGCAATCCAAAAAACATTGCTGAAGGTCTCAAGTCTGCCGAAGACCTCCTGGATGTTCCATAGTACTGCTGGAACAATATTCTCTTTAAAAATGTGATGAAAGTTGAGTAAAAATGTATGTGGCTGCTCTGTGGCCTCTAGTTTGGATGGCTTATGATTGTTTAAGGTACCTGTGATATCCAAGTTCAGGAAATTCTGCAGTAGTGTCAGGACATCTATCTCATCTATATCTCAAAAGATGTTGGAACTTGAGTCATGCAACTCGCTGGTATAAATCAACAATATCGCTCCAAACTGAAGAATTTCTGTATTCTAAAATGTAAGTCAGAGTCCCAACCACTCCGCCCCACTGAAGTGCTGTGGTGTCACCTGACATTTTGTGTATTCAACTAAGACTGTTTTTGTTATGGCTTAATGAGAACTCCACAAACTTCTCCCCGTTGTAACTATTTTAGGTCTTGCAAATGATGTCTAGAAAAGAATTTTTGAAATTTATGTATGTGTATAAAAAAAATGGCTGGGTCTTGTAATTGGGCTTGGACGCTGAGAGTCTCGTAATTGGGCTTGGACATAGCGGTATGCTATGCTGCATAAAGGCTCGTCTAGGCTGAGTGACGCAGAAACTGATGTGTGTCTCGTTCTCCAGCTGGAGCTTGGAAGTTCAACTAGGCTGGAGGATATTGGCTGTGTGAGACCCGCAAAAGACCTCAGTCGTGTCTCTCTCCATTGCTGTCTCTAGAATTCCTATGAATTGGGTAGGGGCTGAAAAGGTTGACCTAAAGCCAAGGGGCCCATGCCGACCACTGGGGAGTTCATCCTTGTGACACGAAGCCATGATTTTTATGAATCCACAACTTTTCTGAAAAAGAGCTGTTCCTGTGATTTGCAGCCTTCCAACAAGGACATCTCAATTATCTCAGTGATCATTTATGAGGGTGTCTGTGCTGGATTCAAAAATGTGCTTAGTACACAAAGCACCACAGCATCTTATGAAATTGTGCCAATTTGCAAATATGATTGCGAAAATCTTTTCCCAAGAAAAATAGTGAAGGGTGGGGGCTGAAAAGTTTTATTAGATTTTAAAGACTCATGGGACATATTTTATTAGACAGGTTTAAATTATAATTATAAAGGCATTTATTTAATTGTGTGTGTGTGTGTTTTTTTTTTTTTTTTTTTCTTGCTTTCTAGTTGGATGAGGAGGTAGCTGCTGCCCATCTGGACAAATTGGGTGTGAAGCTGACGAAGCTGACAGAGAAGCAAGCGAAATACCTGGGTCTGCCTCACGACGGGCCCTTCAAACCCGACCATTACCGCTACTGAGTGCCGCTCGGGACTCTGCCAGCCAGTCGAGCACCGCGGGCTGACGTGCTGCATAAGCCTTAAACAGCCGTTATCTTCATCTTGCACACCTTCAAGCTTCAACCAAAACGTTGATGTGGGGGGTGGCAGTAAAGTGTCCAAAACCACATTTTTTGCTGTGTTGCATTTCTGTTTTTGTTTGTTTGTTTGTTTTTTGACTCTCCTCTTCAGGGTATAATTATTTTTAAGAGTAATTGGTGATTGGGGGGGGTTCCTACTAAGATGCTTGTGAAATATTTCATTAAATTTACTGGTCTCATAATTCCACGATTTTGCTGGCACTGAAAACGGTAAAAACTGAAAACAGTAATTTCAAAAAAAATTAAAAACTACATTTTCCCCATTAATGAATTACCACATTGGTGTGTGTCTGTTTACGTAACTGGCCAGCCCCTTCCGTACTAAGCTGTGTTAGGATGAGAGCCTGGGTGTGATTGAATTTGAAAATGCTGGTTGTTGATGGATTTTGTCCCGAGTGTCCGATTCCACACTTATTCTACGGTCATCACTGGAATAAAGAATACTTTAAAAATGGCTTCCTGTTTTGCTTGAAAATGATTTTTGGACAAAAGTTCAGTGGGATAGACATTTACAGCACACTTTTTACTCAACACAATTGACTTTCACACTTCAAGTCGTCATTCTATCCCCCTCAAAAATGGTTTGCCCTTTCCTCACTTTCTTAGGTATACACTGAATAAATTAAGCCTACTAATATGATAAGTACGCTTCATTTATAAAAATAAGGATTTTATCTCAAATCTTGGTCCCTTTCACTGAAAAAAATTCAGAAAACAATCCACTTGCTTATTTTGAGTAAATTGTGCAGTGTCTCGTTTGTAAAATGGAAAAGATGTCGGTTAATTTTAGTATTTTTCCTAATTTAACGTGATACCAGTACATTTATGGCAGACATGATTTGCATTATGTGTATGCATATGCTGTGAATCATATTCTATCAATCTGATAACTGCTGGCATAAACGAAATGGCTATTTATTTTTTTTGCTACTCTGATTGATGACGTGGTTGAAGAACTTCAATTTGTGTCAAGTGCTGTTGAATTTGACTTTAAGAACAATTGTGTATATAGTGAACAGATTGTTACTCAACTTGTAAAATAACTTTAAGTCGCATCCCATTCAGACAGCATTAGAAATGGGAAGTTCCCCTTGCTCTACCTTTATAAAAAGCAATATTTTAAGGACAGTTTGGAAGTTACTGATCCAGTGGAGTATATTCTTGATGACAGTAGCCATTATCAGTATGTACCTATATTTCGGACTTTGCAACAGATGATAAATAGAAAAATTGAACATGCTGAAACATTTTTCAGGTGACCCATCGAATTTTGAGTCATATGTAGATGGAGGATATTTCAAAGCAAATAAGTTGTTTGATGGGAAAGATCCGAAAGTCCATTTGATTTTATATGTTGATGAGTTTGAGGTGTGTGATCCACTTGGAAAATTTGACACAGGTGTGTCCAGCTCCAGTCCTGGAGAGCTACTTCCAGTAGGTTTTCTATCCAACCTGGCTTCTGATGAGCCACACCTGGTCCTGGTATTTACCAGAGAAGAGGTGCAGCTCATCAGGCACCAGGTAGGATAGGAAACCTACTGGACAGTACCTCTCCAGGACCAGAGCTGGAGACCCCTGACCTAAGAGAAAAACACAAAATATCGGCAGTACAGTGGTACCTTGGTTCTCGAACTTAATCTGTTCCGGACTCCGGATCGAATCCTAAAAAGTTAGAGTTCAAAATGAATTTTTCCCATAAGAAATATTGGAAAACCAATGAATTGGTTCCTGGCCCCCCAAAAATGCAGCCAAATATGTTTTTTAAGCATTTAAGCGCAAAATGAACAGGATAAAACAAGAAGAGCATTTTTTTTCTTAATGGCTTCCAAAACGATAAAGATCTTATCCCAACATTACCTCTGTCTTGCCCCAATCGTCCGCTCCTTCCGTGTGCCACGCCCCCTCGTTAACCTCGTGTGGGATCCCCATGTGGTCAGCTGTTTCTGGTTGTTGTCATTAGTCCTCCGTATTCAGTCCGCGTTTCAGTTTGTTTACCCAGTCCGGTCATTGGGTGCGTTTAAAGCAACACATTCTGATCCTGACGCAACACTTTACAGTTATATGCATTGCCTTCAGCCTCTCACCCAGCTGCACAAACTAGAAGCGCCTCCGTGACGACACACCTTTGCCCTTATTGGCTGAAGAGTTTAGTTACACGCATGACGTTTGCATCCCAGGCAGTGCCGATGCATCATCTGCTATCTCTCCCGAATATTGCGTCAAGCAGTGAGAACTGGTTTTCAGTTAATTTACTTGTTAAAATAAAGTTTAAATAAATGACATAAGTGCTCTAATAGTACACGTAAGTTAGTGGTTTATTTATTGTTAGTTACTGTAATGTTGCGCTGCTTTATTTGTTTGATCGTCCAGTCTGTGAAGAAGGCATTCAAGTAAGAATTGCATTGTAGTATGACTCATTTCCCGGCGCGTACAATTTATATTAGGTCGGCGTTCACGGTTTGACTTATAATATTCAGATCGAGATCTAGGTCAAACTGGTTTATTCGACTTTCAAGAAATTCGAGTTCTAGTGAGTTCGAGAACCGAGGTATCACTGTATATTGGGTTTTGACCAATATGCCTCCTGTCATGCACTCTTCTCTGACATCAATACATTTGTTTGTTCTCAGCAAAGGTGATGATGTAAGGTTTGGGTATGAAACTGTTTTGAAACCACTTTTAAAAGGTATTTGTGTCTTGGAACAGGAAATGATTTTTATTGCTAGTGCTGGAAAAACATCAGTGGGACTGTGCTTTTTGTTTTAGCGGACCAGCTCGGTGCCCATTTTCTTAGTGGTTTAGTTGAAAGTTTTATTGGGAATTACGTCTGTAGGAGTTTGTTTAGGATGCCGTAGTAAATTCCAGCAGGAAGAAGTAAGATCAGGAGCTTTTCCACAAAGGAGAAAAGACGCATATACCAAGCATGTTGAGACTATAAAGGAATATCATACATCGTTTTGTTGTCAAAAAGTCTTGTCCACTGACAGACTTTCTCTTTGCCACTGGTTATCCTCCAGATGTAGCTTATGATTTATTTGAAAGTACAATTCCACTTCACCTCTATGTTTGTATAAAGATAAAATACATGTCTTTAAGTGCATTCAGTTGAGAATGATTCAGTTGAACATTTCCCCTACAAATGGACTGACAACACCAACAGCCCTCAGTCAATACCACAAAATTTTGCCACTCAGTGAAGTGTTGGAGGAAATGCACATGAGAACTGGGAGCTAATCAGATTTTGCCACTCTTCATGGGGTCAATGATACCTTTCAATGACACATTCTCATGACCTTGAATTCTCATGAACTGAAATCACTGAACTGGTCATGTCACCTGTCCTTGCCGTAGGAAGCATCACTTATCTTGACTCAAAGATATCTGAACATCATCATAGATTCCTTCCAAATGAATGACTGAAACCTTTGGACTACTTGTTGAATTGTAGACACTTCGAAGCAAACATAGTTTTTTCAAACGTGCAGTGAGGCATACTACCAACTTCAAAAATGTTTTGCTCTCACTTGTTACAAGGCATCAGATGATGATGGCTTACCATTCCCATGCAAGCATTATGACACCCTTGGTGTGTGTTAGTAAGGTATACAGTATTCCTGTGGAATTGATACATGCAAAGGTACAGGAGGCCGTTAGAAAAGTATCACCAAATCAAACAAGGATGCAGTTATCTATCTTATTGTGGAACAACATACAAAACCAGCATGAAACCGCCTTATGGATGTACTGGTGGTCTACCTGACTTTATTGAGATTAGTCAGATGGTCATTTTGGGCAAATGTCTCATTGTCACCTTGAATTCTCTGGGTATGTTCTTCCTGTTGAGCACTAGGCACTTTGTGATTCTTAACCTTTGGCACCGTACAGTCTTGCTGAAAAATGTTTGGTTATTCTGAAGTGTTCTAAATATTGCACATATTAGGTAATAAAAGATTTCATATGCTATTAAGTACTTATTTATTGTCCGTCTGTCCTGTCTGTTTAATTAACAGCACGATTGTTACCGACAGTAAGCTGCGGGTGTCGCGTGAGCGGCGTTTTCGGTCCGCGTTTAACTCCGTAACAAACACCCGCAGGGCGATAATAACAAATAATATCTAACGTCGCTAACGTTAACCAGCGCCGGAAAAGGACAGTTGCTCCTGAGCATTG
>JABFEA020000130.1:1381903-1411791 GCA_019775915.2 Cyphomyrus plagiostoma | reverse complement strand
ATCTAGACCCGCACTCGTCTTTCATCCCTCGTTCTCTCCCATTGACTTCAATGCATTTTAGTCAAAGTTTTGCCACTCGCCCAGTGTTTATGCCACAGCAACATAACTTGGTATGTAACCTCAGGCCACATCACCCAACACCTTGGGACCAATAACTTGACCCGCACTCGTCTTTCATCCCTCATTCTCTCCTATTGACTTCAATGCATTTTAGTCAAATTTTTCCAACTCGCCCAATGTTTATGCCACAGCAACATGACTTGGTATGTAACCTCAGGCCACATCACCCAACGCCTTAAGACCACTATCTTGACCCGCACTCGTCTTTCATCCCTCGTTCTCTCCCATTGACTTTAATGCATTTTTGTCAAAACTTTCCAAATCGCGCCAGTATTCATAATAGATGCGCAAGCTCCTCCAAAATACGCAGATTAGGCCCATATCAAGATTTCTTCAGGAATTTTCTTCGTTTCTAGTTGTTGTTGTTATTATGAAGATTTAATATTGTTGAAACTATGGGATTGAAACTATGACAATTCAGAAATGATGAAACATGGTACTTGTAGTTTTAAAACTTCTGTAGATTAGCAATGTTTGGGCTATACATAGGTGTCATTCTGTTATCAACTGTTTATCTGGTGTTAGAATTTAAATTCTAAAACATTTATGCAAAATAATGTTCCAGTATCGTACCTTTTTCTGTTTCTTATGCTTCTTGTCTACTGTTTTTGGTAATTCTGAAAGCAAAGAATGTTGATAAGTAAAGACAAAAGAGACATGTATAAAACTGTATTTTGCATCATTGATTGTCCATTTTACATATTTAAGTACCATTGATGCATTTGTGACCTAGATTTACATTATAGTAACATTTATAGATGTTTACCTAGGCATGTTAAAGTGCAGCACACTGAAGTGTAATTCTTCCAAGGCATTCCCTCTTATTTTGAGTCTCTAAGAAGGTAACTTGCAGATAAAATTCATCAACAGGTTTAAAAACGCTGGCGTATTTGTTTTGCAAATGCTGTTGCGTCATTCTCATCTGCTGTGTTCTTGTGCTGATAAAAACCTAAGATTATCAAGTAAGACATTTCAGTAACGCTTTACACTAACTTTACACTAACTATACTAACTAACTATATACAGCTATACACCTTCATAATGTATTCATTAAGTATTCATCACGCATGTATACCTTTACATCCTAACATCCCTTAACATCTGTAATATACATTAATATCAAACATTATATAATAATAACAAACATTATAATTATATAATCATGTAATGTTTATTTTTAATATATATTAAAGCTGTCAGGGGATGTTAGGATGTTAAAGTATTATGAATGTGCACTGAATATTCTATAAATGCGTAATGAATGCATTATGAAGGTGCACTGAATGTAAAGCGTTACCGAAATTTCAATTTGTTTGTGAATTGTTTCCCAATCTTTTCAAATCACCCATCACTTCCTTTGTTTTCATATGTGCCAGAGTTACATTTATGAAGTTCTAGTGCTGCTATTTTTAAGTATAACAGTTAACAATAATGTTTATTTGAGTCTTGTCAAGTAAAGATTATCACTTATAAATAATGCTGTTTATCATGTTTAATATTACATATTAAGTTTTCTTTTCTTGTTTGTTCCCTGTGAATAATTTGTCTATAGTTGCAATCTGCTTGCATATTATGGAAAGCGTGAAGCATAGAGCATTTGAGAGCAACACAGTGTGGTGATGGTCTACAGTGTAAACGCTACACCAAGCAACAGGGAGATGAGACGCCCAATTTTGCCCAGCATGCAACTGAATGTTTTGTGAGCGTTTTGCAATCTGATAGGCAAGGAGGGAGGCAACATAAATGTCTGAAAAGTCCGACTGACCTACGATTAGGACGGGGGGAGTATCAGAATGCGTTTGCTCTTGTAGACTGGCTGAGGAAGATCCATTGCTGACAGGCTTTTCTTCAAGGATCATGTGTGCATAGAGCACGAGGAAACTGACAGAGGTGAGAATCAGAGACAACAGCAAACACTTGGCAGTCATATCAGAGTCTGCGCTTCAGGCCACTGGAATCTGCAAACATGAATAACACCAGTTGGCAAAATCCCACTTCAGCTCTACTGAATTTTTTTTGTATTTTTAATAAGTTAATTTTCAAGGACAGGCAGGAGACTGTTTACTACACTTGTCAAGGTCTTTTTTGGGTATCTTTTGTAACCAGCCGAGTATCACATTAACAATATGAGTAAGTTATTTATTTTTAAAGAAAGGTATTGAATTCAGAGTAAATAGCAGAATTGATATGGTGTTTAAATTATTATGTTTTAATGTAAACATTATAAACATTATAAGAAAATAAATGAAAAAATGACTTAGCAAGCTATTACACAATTTAAACTAATCTCAAAAAAGAGCACTGCCATCTAGATCTTGTGATATCAAGTGTCACTTGGAGCAGAAATCTTTGAAATTTTGTTCCTCCCCACAGAGATTTCAGAAACCCTAATGTTTAAGACCAGGTCTGACTGGAACCATAATATATGAGTCCCTAAAATACCAAGTAGGGAGGGTCTACAGAAGCTCAGGTAGACTGCAGTCATTAAAGTTGCTCAAGGGCCCTTCTTCTCTGGCATTTGAAGATTATCTATTACAAAGCAAAAGGTTAAGTGTAAACTCTTATATGTACATTCAGTTTATATGTACATTCAGATTTTATTTTGGTTCCCATCAGAGGCTGTAAGTACACCTTATAAATTACATGAAGTCAACTACTGACCTGTTCAGAAAGCACAATGACATACTAAATCATTTCAATTTCGATTGTGGTTAAATCACTCTTTTGATTCCAGCACTGGAAAATGCCACAATATTGGTTGGCCAATTTATGCATTCAACCTAAGCTACTTATGAAAATAATCAATTACAACTTTAATGTCATTATAATTACACAAGCTACTGAGAATTATTGGTCTGGTTGTTTCAGAGAAATTCTCTATTTTAGTTTTTTTTTTTTTGCAGTAACAAAAAGATGCTGGAGTTATGCTTAATAAAGCCTGATATCATGACACTCCAGTTTTAAAGGGAAGAATGTAATTTTTCATGCGCATTAGTTTTTGAATTTATATTTGTGCCCACACTTTCTAGATTAGATTGAAATATTTTGTTATGAAAAACCTCTCCTGAGAAGCATGCTTGTATGGAAATTATGTGAATGTTCCCCAAACTCTTTTTCCAAAAAAGATTCAATGTTGAGATGAGATTCTCTATAAAAATCCAGCTTTTGCTTTAGAAAAATATGATTTCTCAAAATTACTAGTGGGGGAGAGTTGGCTTTGGCAAATCTCTGAGACAAACTGATTTTTTACGGTTCACATATTGCAGTGATGCCTCCCCCCCACCCCCCCATTCTAAAAGACCATTTATATTAAAGTCAATTATTTCTTGTCTTGGTAATTCAGCAGAATCAAATTAAATAAAGTAAAAGAATATATATAGAATATATATTTTTTATATCTGACCAAGTACAACATAATGAGGTCAATTGCATTTTTTAAATTTGTCTCATTTTTGTTGGGGAAAAAAACAAAACATTTTTAAGTAGACAAAGTCAGATTCAGGCTATTATTTCTTTATATCTATAAAAACGAAAAACACATGCATCCAGTTTCATTTGTAGCTAACGCTTTCAAGCAATGTTTTTTGCAACTGCCTTTGTTTGTTTGTTGCTACGATTACTATGTAACATCACTGTTTGATCATTAACAACTTGCTGGCGCAATCTAAAACTACCATGTTGACAGAGCACACCAGTTCTTGATACATTATTATTTGTCTGCCAGGGTATAGTGAGGACAGTGAGATTTGACCGGAATACTTATGCTGCAAACACGGTTACACAAAGGAAAGAAGCCTGTCTTATAAAATTTGATCCCTGGATCCGTGAAGCTGAAGATTCGAGAGTAAGAACATACACACTGTGTAATCTTTTAGAGGTTATTATTCAACACACATTTTATATAATATACAAAGTAACATACTATAAATAATGAACGGGTTAGGAATTATGCAGATCGAATGTTCATTTTAAGACAAAAAGGAGATTAAATCCAGATAAATTACTGCAGCATTCGAAAGCCAAGGTCTACACAAATATTTGTCGCAGTAATCACTGTGCCGTAATACTCTCTGTTGTTACCATCATTATGTGTGCATGTTATACCAGTTCATAATAGTTTTGAATAGTTTTTCTATGATCAAAGTTTTGCAAGTTTCCAGTGCTGTGTATTGAGTGGCTTTGTAAAATCACCAGTGGTAATGTATTTAAGTATTGCACGGAAAGTCCTGAAATATTCTCGAAATGCAACTTGAATTGAAGCTTTATCAACATAAATCATGCACAGTAAACATGCATATTATCAACTGTGGAAGAACAAGTATTCATTACATGAGATGAAAAGCCAAATTGTGGCTGATTTATTTTAGGAAATTTTTAGAAAGAAAAAAGAACATTTTGATGTCTTTCTAATTGTTTGACATGAAATTATATTCAAACAATCAGGAAAGCCAAATTATTACATAAATATATAAAAAAATATTTATAAGTGAATGTTACTATCATCTTAAATTTAATAAGAATATTTTGATTACTCAAAAACACAATATCGGTCTGCCAGAAGTGTTTATTTACTTTAAAATGAAATATTTAATTTCAGAAATTTGTGATATAACATGGCAAAACATGTCATCCCTTTAGAATGCTCTCTATTAGCACTCCATATAGAATGGCAGGAAATGTCATAATATTTATCACACTTAATGGTAAATATAGGCCGCAGCATCCTAGTTCAAAGTGCTGTTGTGAATTATACTGAGTATTTCCAGTCAGTTTTCTAACTAATGCTTAGCCTGAGCGCCCAGCTTTGATTTTTATCTTCAGTGTATCTCCTCCGAAAGCTACAACAGAAGCATGTAGGCACTGTGAGGCTTTTCGAAAAACCCAAGCTCACCGTGTGGAATTGCAGAAAAAAACAAATCTCCCCATGCGGTTATGCTCGGTAGCAGACACAAAAAAATTAGCCAGGAATCATTAATACCTTCAAACGTGCCTTCTTCGGGTCGTTGCTTCGGAAAAATCTGCAAGTATTTTCCCTCTAGCTTCCTCCTCTCTTCCCTTTTGGTATTGAGTCTGTCCTTTCACATCCGTTAATGAAGAGAAATATCATGAAAGTCGTGCAGTGGTGGAATTTAGGAAAAAAGAATGATGGCATATTGAGACAGGGGCGGATCCACGCTTTTTGTTTTTTAAAATAAGGAGGGAAAAATATAAGATGGTACAGAAGGTCAAAGTTTTTAAAGGGGAGGGCAATTATCAGATTGGGAATTATTTTTACCACCATCACAAAAAAAAATATAGATGCTGGCTCAGATTCCAGCAGTGAGTTGGCCCATCTTGACATCGCCCAGCCTGTAATGCACCTTGTTCCTCGATTCCACAGCTGAGACTCAGGGATCTTGCTCTTTCCTAATGCCTGCACGTCTTTACCAGCCCAAATAACCTTCCAGCTAACTGGCACTGCAATATCTGTGCTTCCTTGGCTTGTTGCACAGACACTGGAGGTGAACAGTAGGCAGTGTGACTCACCTTTGTTTCGGTGAAGTCTTCTCTCTCTTTCTCTCTCTCTCTCTCTCTCTCTCTCTCTCTCTTTCTCTCTCTCTGTCATACATGCACGCAGACACACACACACTTTTTGGGATATGGTTTCCATTACCACTGGGCTACATTTTAGAGCACATTCCTGATCTCTCTTTCACGTTATTGAGCAGGGAGCATTGCACTGGTGCTTTAGGGGTGACCAGGTTTCTGTGCTGTTAGCTCAGTGTATCTTGCAGACACCGGTCCATGTTTATAATCTAAAAAGATCCTATAAGTCAACTTTTGCATTTTGGCTTGACGAGTGTATGTCTTGCACAGAATACCAAAATAAGTACCGCCTTTGCCTCTGGAAATCTAGCCTAGGGTATGATATTACGTATGTGCCGTAAATTATTGCTTTGACACAACTGCAGATCAAAAACATTAATACAAGTGTTGGAACATAAAGTCCATTGAGACACTTTGTGAGAAATTTACACTTACAGTTTTCTGTTTTTCAGATTTTCATTAACAGAAAAACGTTTATATATATTTTTTCTACCATTCAGCAACACAAACCTTTTTTAAAGATGTGTTTTTATGTTATTGACGGTTAGTATTAAATCCATGATTTTTTTTACTTAGGCTTACTAATATTTTGAAATTATTGATTTATGCAGATATTTATGCAAATTGGGCTCTGCTCGTAGACTGAACACTCTGTTTTTTAAAAAATATATGTTCTCGATAATCACGTCCATTGCCGCCAAACCACAGCATAAGGTCCTCATTTTTGGGCTTAATGGACAGCAGTCAGGGCTGCTTGACCGATACCTGACCGCACCACCTGAAGCTTGTTCCGGAATATCTGTCAGAAATGGATTTGTTTCTCATTAGGGGCACATGCTAGTATTATACTACGACTGTAATAAAATTCCATAATAAAAATGAATGTTTTACGTATCTAATACCATTTTTTTAGGTGTTTATAGCATTCATTTGATTTTTGGCGATGCAATTAAATTAGTCTTTTGGCTGCAACATAAGAATCCTTGTAATGTTACGGCTATTAATGATTTAATTTTGGGTGGGTTTTAGGTACTGTAACTATGTAATACAAATGAATTCTGTTACTTTGTAGCATATTTACATATGAGACAATGAGCCATTAATACATGTTATTTAAATTGTTTAATAATCAAAAGGAATATGACATATATTCTATTTAATATTAAATGTATTATATATTACTTTAATGATGACAGCCATATGTCCATTCAAATCTCATATTGGAATAACAATATTTCCATGAGAGTGAATACTCAGGTAAAAGATAACAGGCAAGCAATTAGTCATGAAATATGTTATGAATAAGTTGGCCTACGAGTGTGTATTTACTCAGCTTTAAGTGCCAGTCTGCCTACCTTTTTGTAAGAAGTTTGGCTTATTGGATTTGAGGTGCAGGACATGCCTGCAGTTTAACCTCAATCTCCAAAGCTTTTCCATTTTCATGTTTTCAACACAGATATCTCTAACTTTTGCTCATTTGTCAATTTTATGGCCGGAATTTTTTGTTCCTAATTTTTATCTTAGATGTTTACAAATAAAAAACGAATAATGTGTTTTTCTTCTCTTGTTTTAGTCCTTATATTTATCCTTTTTTGGGGTGCTTTATGCTTTTGTTGAAGCTAGGGAATAAACATAATACGTCATTTTTAGTGAATCACCAAACAGCCTAAATCAAATATTGTTGATCCCAAGAGACAGTGATTTTTCTCTATCAATAATTTAACATTTAAAATAATAAAACCTCAACTTGATATTTATCATGGATAATAATTAACAAATTAGTCTTGAGGACTAGATTAAACACACATCATTATTTTCACATGTTAAATTCATCAATGTGACATAAAAAAGTCCATGAACAAATGATAAGCAAATGTCTGTTTGATTTGACTAGGAAGTGGGTTTAGTCTTCATTCTAAAGGACTGCGTAGTACGGAAAAACAAGCCCTCGTATAGCCAGTTAATTAGCAAAATTGGTGAGGTTTTTTTTTTGTTGTGTCAGCTAACAGTTGTGTGAAATACCAGGGCTGCTATTGAATACATATGGAAAGGTGTCAAGTACAGCGAGCAGCGATGCCCTTTCGGTCAGGAAACAGGCACCATTACTGGTGATCCAAAGCAAACGAACATCAAAGCAGACATTTTAGGCTTAGGCAAGAAAGGGTATTATGCCAAGGGAACCAATGCCTCAGACCTCAGACATGCTATACCTTACGTGCCAGGGCCACTGTCAGTGGAACAGAAACAGTTTTATGCAAAATTGAAAGGGTAAGGGAGAAATAGGAAACAGCAACGGAAAAACATACCAGCTGAAAGTGACACTTCATGAAAAATTGCTGTAGCCCTCAGTCTGACTTGTAAATGATTAAAGTCACCATCATACTATACAAACTTTATTTATAAATCATAAAAATTGCCATTAGATGTGCCGATTTTAAATTCATATTAATGTTATTAAAATACTAATAATTATGCATGTGACACTAATAAAAAGACATTACACATTACAAGTGGAAATCATCTTTGCCATTTATGACGCTGCAATATTCCACAAGAACCTGATATTTACCTAACAAACAATGCTAGCATATTTTTCCTAGAGGGCGCCACGGAAAACACATTCAAGCATGCCTGTAATGCCTTTCCCAAAAATTAACACTAAATAATAACATAATAAAGTCTTCATAGGATACAAATAACCATAATTCTCACAGTAGTAAGGCACATTAGCTTTGATACATAAACAGATGTTGAACTGTATGTTGTTTTGGAAACAAATTTAAAACAAATATATTTTTGTTATCATTCACTACTTCCTATTTCATGCATATATTACAGAAATGTAAATGCTTAATTACATATTTCTTTTAATGTCCCAAAATATTATTAGAGAATCCATATTGCATTGTCAGTTGAACCTAGAGGCTTCACACGGTAATTTAAATTAAACAAGATACTGTAAAATACCACAAACTATGTACTTTGTATATTTACCAAATTGCATGTTCAAGGAAAAGGCTTGTCCATATATTGAGATGTGGGACAACATTGAGGGTTAGAAAAGATTATGTGTAGATTATTTATATAATTATAAATATTAAGAAAAATATTGAGAATTTACTATAGAGTTTAAGTAGTTTATTATGCTTTACATTTACTGCATGGTTATCAATATATACTTGAATAGCCGATATTAAGATTAGGAAATTATGCCTCATTTAAAAAGGGTATGCAATATACATTTAAATGATCTTTATTGTAAATTTCTATATATGTTTAGGTCTAAAAAGACAAAGTTAATAAAAAAATAAGATAAAAACACGTAAAGCCCCAACCATTTTCAGTAGGTAAAAAACAACTTTTTGCCTCAAAATATAGGTGAAAAAAATACAACCATACATTTAAAAATAACCTAAGATTTGATTGAGACTGAAAACCTGTATCACAAAGTACATTACTTTTTCCAATGAGTTTTACTCACATTAAAAATATGTATTCAAAATATTTGATCAAAACTGAGTTATGAACAAAATTGCGACAAAATATCTTAGTTCAGCTGTGCTTGGTTTGGAAAAAAAGAGTGTGAAAATGACAGTAACTAGGAAATTCATGCTAAAACCAAGGCAAAAGAACATTTAAATACTTTGATAGTAACTTTCTAACTACATTACTTAGCAATTTTGGAATAGAAGGTTAATGGAAAATCAAATTTATGAATTTTGTAATCATTAGAAACTGACAGTTCTTTGGGCATACAAATTGCATAAATTCCAAAATAACAAAAAGGATCATATTTTGAAATGTGTGTATTTATACATTTAAAGCATTTTATCTCTACATTCCATTTTTGGATTTTAATGATTGAAATCACATGATTTGCAAAATCTGTGTTTCTGCCAGGTAAAAAGGATTCAGAATTTTTGTCTTGGTTTCCATCACAAAACAAATTGTTCTGAAATTTGTGGAGTACCCTGTAGACAGATATTTTCTGTTTCGAGTAACACAAAAAAGTTGCTTTTCTGCTACTGACCATCTTAAGATTTCTTAAAAGGATCAGAAGAGCAAGAGATTAAACTTCTTTCACCTTACTGAAAGTGACCTTTCTTTAACATATGGTAAAGATTTGCTATGTGATCTGCAATTATAAAAGGGGGAAAAAATCAGCACAGACGAAGGATTACCCTTTTACTTCAGGATTTTTTTGCACACTTGCCATTGAACGATGACAGGAAAAGCCACAAGAGAAGAGAAAAATAATTGCTAGTTTATGTAACGACTGCCTTACCTTGTAAAACCATCAGAGACAAAAGGTCTGTTTACCTCTATCCCACTGTGAATAGCTGAGATGAGTACAAGTGACATTTACGAGCACATTTTAGGATTTTTTCCAGGCCTTGGCACTCAACGTGAGCATAGGCAAAAAAGGAATTTAGCTGCCTTCCTCCAAGGCAATGTATATACTGGAGAAACATTTTTCCTGGCAGCCAGGTGCATGCCATTAACACAGGATACATTTAAATCTTTCTCAAAGATTATCCCAAAAATATGTTGCAAAGAATAAAAAGAGGGAAGTAAAACTCATCAATTTTTAAATTATTTTTTGAGGTGTTTTAAAATAAAAATATTTTTACATTGTGTGGTCTCCTGTGTATTTTTTCTGCATTTCTTGGTGAAATTGATTTCATTCTTAGGCTGAGCTCTTCAGCACATTCCTGTAAATTTATGCTTTTGGTGAAACATTTATTACACTTTTAGCAACGTAATGATGTGATGTGCAGTTTTCAGATGGTTTGGACAGTTCTGTTTTACAGTTTCTTCGTTCACAGTCTCAATTCCTTTGGCACGTTTCACGAAACGTGCTTAACATGCTCAAGACTATAAGGGCATTCCTCAAAACAGTCATTGCATATAGCACAACACTGTAGTTTAGCTGCAGAAGCCTGCGACTTACCCAAAATAATTATAGTTTTTCTCGATTGCTTTGGTACATTTCTCAGATGACAATTAACATTTGCGAAACAACAAGTGTAAACCCCACATGTCACTTATGCACAGCAGAATATAATTTCTCATTGCTTCACAAAAATTTCCAAATATTTTAGTGCATGCTAATGATTTTGTACAATTGTTATTATTTGACACAATTTTCAGTTACTTTCAGTTGGTCAAAATAGATTAGGTAGTTTCCCATTATAATCATTTTACACATAAAACTATATATTATGTGATCATTGTGTTAGTCACCACATGCAATATAGCTAATCAAACTTTCAAAATGATTGTAAAATAAATTTCATAAATTGCAGTGACACCGTTGTTGTGTTTTTGGTACTCGCGGTACGTGATTTTGTTGTCTTTTTGTCATTCTTGTGTTGCCATCTTGCTGTTTTGCGTTATACGGTGCTGTGTGAATTTTTTTTCTGTTCTACTGTGTCCTGAGGTCTGAAGAAGTTACATGTACATGCAAGTGTTTCTCTTGCCAGTGAACTTTACATACTGTAATGTAGAGCCTTGCAATGTTGAAAATGGTGTCTTTGACATGAATAAGTATCAGTTTGCTTAAGAAAAATGATCATTCGGCAACAATAAGTAATCTGGAACTGACTATCGTTCAGCATTATGGAGCTTTTACACTGACATACTGACAATATAAGTATTTTGACTCTCATGATTAAAATGATACAGATTGTTCTTTTCGTTTTGGCGGCACTGACTAATTCAATGGTGGAATTATTTGCTTTTGAGACATAAGTTACGGTTCTTCTCTATAGCTTTAGCATATTTCATGAAACATATTTAACATTCTGACGATTCCCTCAAGTGCTTTTTTTCTCAAATCAGTTCATGCATACAGCAAAACACTAAGGTTTAGCTGCAAAAGTCTTGAAATTATCCAAAACAATTAACTGATGTCATGCAACAGTAGATTTCAATGCCACAGTAAAGTGAGGGCCCCCTAAATCCTCCAGGCTATCCATGCCCCTCCATCATCCCCGATCCTTATCAATATTACAATAATAAAAGGTAACTAAAAATGTAAGTCAAAACATATTACATCAATAGTTGAGGGCATGTTAAGGGCTTATAAAATGAACCTCCTCAAATTAATTATTTCATATATCTCTGAAAACAGTTAGAAAATCCATAAACCCGTTATTGTGGATTTTAAATGAGTATATATTTTCATAATTAGCAAGAATCTAAATTGTCTTATGCCTGCACTCACGTAAAATTTTCTGCTAACATACTTGAAGTAGTATTATGTTCTTTGAAAACTACATAATAAGATGGCAGTTAAAGAAAAAAACTACAACCCCCTGAGGAGAGCAGACTTAGCATCTTAGCAGCTGTTAGCCATTACAATCTAAGGATGGTCACCCCAAATTTCTTAGAAAATTGTTTCCTCAGCGGAGGCATGCAGTTGTAGGGTGGGGCTGAGGAACGAAAGAAAATTAATAGAAAATGGATGTTTTGCCTTTTTAAATTTTATTTTATTGTGTTTATATTATTATAATAAAAGTCGCAATGCACCATACATTTTGATTGGCTATTGAATGATAACAAGTAAAACTGAAGTTGGCAAATTTTGTCCCACATCATGTAAGGCATAAATGATTTATAAATTTGTATTAGTTATCAACGTAAAAGTTTTTTCCTCACACATGCCTTTTACACAAATTAATAGTGATATTTTTAGCCATTTCTTTCTTCTTTAACAATTTTGAATTTTGCAGACGCGACTATGTTATTGTCTGTGTCATATATTATGGGGAGAGTACCCGAACAGTAATCATGGATCATTTAACATACTGCAGAAATTCTCACTTTGAGTCTGGGTGGAAACAATTATGGTTTCAGAAGATATTCCTCACTAAACTCACCACGGGCACTGATACACAGTTAGAACCATTGTCACTCAGGATATATCATAATGATTCAATTTTTGAACCTAGTGCGGTGTTTGAGTGTGCAGGACTGTTGCCACACATTTCTATGTCTGGAGATTTCAGTGCTGCCTTCATCATCTTTGTCTGGAGTTTTAATGTTCGCACTGTCGTGTCCAAATACAATAATTTGGGCTAATTGGTGCCTCTAAATTGCCAGTAAGCTGTGTGTGTGTGTGTCTTTGTTTGTTTGTATGAACCTTGCCCTGGCGTCTCATGCAGGCCATACTTCTGCCTGCTCTTCTATGCTGCCTGGGACAGAGTCCAGGTTCACCAGCAAGTTTGTCCATGAAGACTGGTTGGAATCTAGATTATTTGGAAAATCTTCGCACATTGCTGTGAAGACAGAACCAGGGTTAAGAAACAGTCCTATAGGACAGCAAAGGTGACCAGGCCACAGCAATGGAATATAAAGGGCTGGATAGAATCTCAAGGAGGTTGTGCATGTCAGAATTTTGAATCTGGCTGCAATTACCAGCAGATTAATGGCAGTCAAAGGGGTTGAAGGATGGAGATAATAAAGTAACATTCAGACAGAACAGGCTTAGAGTTCAGACAGAGGAGCCTGATGAATATCTCCTCTGTATACACCATATGGGTCCATGCCATGGGAATCAGAAAAAAAATGGTAAAACATCTTATTACAAAATGTAGCAGTTTCCCTTTTATGTGGTCTTGGACCTGAAAGCCGTAAATATTCAAGAACACAAAGCACAAAATATTTTTGTTCATTTCACTTCTTAACATAATATACTCAACCGACTTTGTAACATACTGAAAGACGCCTCTTGTTCTCGGTGCGACAGAAAACGAACTCTGATCGTTTCATTTCACCAATGTGGCTGGTTCAAACCAACAGATAATGCATTTAGCCACATACTTATTTAGACACATCACTAGAACATCTAATGGCGATCTGTTTATGATAGGATATGGCCGTGTTTATAAACATAGCAGCCACTGCAGTATTTACTGCAGTAATATTTAGTATTAAATATTTCGTACATGTGCTACAAATATCCCAAAAAACTACATAGACCATCAGGAATAGTCATTCTCTCACGCCTGCGCAATACAGGCTTTCCTTGTAGCTGATGCAAGAGACTCGAACGGCAAGCGAAGAAAGAGGGGCATCAACGAGGCTGAAAGTAAACGCGCAAGAAACGTCCGCTGCATCCAGGCAAACATGTCGGGAGACGAGGTAATGCTTATTTGATTTAATACGTTAGAGGGAGAGAGAAAGAAGAGAAAGAAAGGGGAAATCCGCCGTTCAGAAGTTTAGCCGAATGTTAACGGACCACCCTTACGTTAGTCGCAGGTTGTGCTTCCAGTGCCGTTTTACCTGAACGCTCACTCACCAGGCTGACTTTATTTAGTTTAATATATATATATTAGATCCACAATCTCTATATATCACACTGTATAGTTGTTATTAACATAAACAATCACCGGTTTTGCCTTACGTTTGCTGTTAGCACCCATTAGCTGCGTAACTGAAGGTAACCGCTGGTCCTACGATAAAATGTGTCGTTTCCTGCTAGTACAGCCGTCATTGTACTTGCTTTGCTATTAACTTAAGCATATCTACAAACTATACAATTTAAGCACAAGTGTACATATTGAATGCTTCTGTATTTATTTTATTATTATTATTATTTTACCTTTTTCATGTGGAAAGCTGGGCGCAGTGGAAATAGAGGACATTTCTTATGTGAATTTGCTTCTGGTCCTAACCATGTATGTTTTTCAAAATACAGTTAGCAAGTACTTTGACGGTGTATGCAGCTAGGAAGCGGTGTCTTAAATGTGGCTAAATGTGAAGTAGTTCAAGATGAATCTGGAACAGTTTTCCCACAACAATCCTCATTGGGTGTGGAACCCCACTATAGTAAACTACTAATTGCCTCAAGGATTTTCTTTCTAGTGACTTAAGAGAGCTGTCAAACATGACGCCCACTGTCATTGTAGATTGTGAGCCACCCACTGAGAGCATATGGAACTTTTTGGTCTTGGAAGAACAGGGGGAAAATGCTTGTATCAGAGGACGTCTTCAGCAGCAGTGTTTGTCATGCCGAATGTGTGGGGACAGTGTGCCACTTGGGAATCCACTATGGTTTGCTGTAGGAGTGATATGTGTTAAAGTGACGCATGGACACAACCATGTATATTTCAGACCAAATCATGCTGCCCAGCATCTCTGAGGATCTTAATGTCCCCCCATAGCTCAACTAGGCCTTGGTCACCAATTCAGACTCATTTTACTTTTTTATATAAATATTCTATGAGTGTGTTTATTAATACTGTCAATACTGCCATGAATCACATGCTTGAAGGCAAATTTGATGAGAATTGCCATATCATTATGATGATTGCATCAGCAGTGTGACTAATCTATCATTATGCTTGATACAAGATTGATTATTTTTCCATCTGTTCATCCTTTTATGTTTATGTTATTGCTTTTTACGAAACGAGAGCAGACACAGGTTTCTGCAGTTTTGTTTACATGGACGGTTGCCAGTGTAATTTTCTTTTTTGTTTTTCTGAATGTTACTGGCTATAAGGAAATTAGGCTACACGCTAATTTATGGCACATGCAGTTCAGTCAGTCACCTGCTTCTTTTCATGATATGGGCTGTGGTTTTTATTGGAATAAACGAAATGCTTGGGGGACTCGGCTGCTCACCTGATTTATTTGATTTTTTTTTCCCCATACAGCCCTGTAGTCATGAGAGGGGCTTTGTTGCCCTACAAACAAATTGGCTTCGTATTTTTGTGTGGCTTGGCAGGCTAAGCCTCTGTGACTGTGATTGGAAGGTCGCCGGTTCGAGCCTCGGCAGAATAGTGTCATAACCATGGGCAAGGCCCTTAATCCCCAGCCCCAGGGGCGCTGCACACTGGCTGACCCTGTGCTGGGACCCCCAAGCTTGCTCTCACCTGCATGTGTGTCTTTGGTTGTCATGGAATTTGCCCACAAGGATTAATAAAGTATAACTGATCTGTTCTGCTCTGTTTCCTTGTGTTTGGACTGAATGTAGCATCATAGGATTTGTTCCTGGATACCCATCAGGACTCACTTCGTGTAGCAAGAGTATAGATTGTCTAATATTGGTGCATTGGTTGTCATTGGTCATCTTGGTGTTAAGTGCATTTTGGATCTCATTTAATAATAGCAAATGATAAAGTTTCATGAAATAATGTAACAATTTTAGGTAGTTAGACTGAGGGGTGAAATTACCTTTTTATTTTAAATTAAGTTATTTTGTCAATAATATGGCCTTCAAATGTTTGTCTTATACCTTCTCAGACTTGTTTTTGATAGTTTTTGCAATCTCTGAATTAGCTTTCTGTGTTCCCTTTTTGCAGATGATTTTTGACCCCACCATGACCAGGAAGAAGAAGAAGAAAAAGAAGCCCTTCATGCTGGAGGAGGAGGGGACAGAAGCTCCCAGTGAGGACACCCAGCCCTTAGAGCCCAAAGAGGCAGACGCAGAGGGTGGGGAGGAGCGGGAAATGGACCACGAGGAGGATGAGGCCAAGAAGAAAGGTAGGAGCAACAGAAACCAGGCGAGGGGTTGGTTTTTTGGGTTTGGGTTTAATGAAGTTGCGTCACAACGCAGTATATGTATGACAGGTAGACTGCTACTTCTACTGTGGAATTTGTGGCTATATATGTGTGTCAAATGGTAATACTTATAGTCTAATTGTTTTTTTTTTCCTTCAATTATAATTCTCCCTGAAGAGCCCTCAGACAATCTTGATGATTTGAACTTCTTTAATCTGAAAAAGAAGAAAAAGAAGATAAAGAAGTTTAATGATCTAGAAGATGGAATGAAGGTCAGTACAGGTTAATCAAGTTGTAATCACTGTATCTTTCCATTCTGAATGCAGTGTTACTGCACACCGAATTATGCATTATTTAAGGACCCTTTTAAGCTGATCATTTAATTTAGATCCATAACATGCTCTTGTCTTACTGAATGACTACATCCATGAACAGATAACTGATTATGTGGGCAGCTTGCTGCCACGGACTGGCTGAATGTGAAGGGAATGTCTTTACAGGAGATGAAGATCGAGGCAGAGCAGCCAGAGCCAGTGGATGATGATGAAATTGTGTCTGGACTGCTGCTGACCAGGAAGAAGAAGACCACCAAGGTAGATTTCAAGGAGGAGGGCGAGGCTCAAGACAATGATGAAGGTAGGGATGGAAGAATGAGCTGTACCTTAGTTTTACATAATCAACTTGATGATGAAATACTGCCAGTGAAATACTATTTTTACAGCTGGGTAATTTGCTATGGCCGTTCCAATATTTTACATGTACCCCCTTCTGGGACTTAAACGCACAACCACTGAGGTACGCGTCCATAGCCCTAACTTGAGATGGGTATTTCAGCGAGAAGTACTAGTCAAATTTTGCCAATCATTGTTCAAATATTATTCAATTAACCCTACCCCTGCCCCCTTCACAGACACAAAGAAACTTGTATCAAGTAATACTCAAAATATTTTAGGGCTAACACAATCAATCAACGCATCTTTTTAAAAAATTTTATTTTAATGAAATTACCTTGCTGATTTCTAAAATGCTTTAGTTCATTGTAACAAATGTTTTCCTTTAATATCACTATGTAGGCTTAATTATGGGAGTAGTTCAGATTATCACTAAAAAGCAGATGGAGATTTTGCGCTGTGCAAACTTTCAGTGGCATAGCATGTGGCATTAGCACTGCACACGAGAATCTGAAGAGAACACACAGGTTCTCTTCATTAATTGAAATAAAAATTAAAACTATTTACCTAATAAACCTGCCGGCCATTAATCAGCAAAAAGTACTGGTACCCCATCATCGTCTTTTTTTTACTTAATTTAACCACAGTATCTCCTGTTTTAAAAGATGTTGCAGGTGCTAAGCTGTCCCTTTCTTCACCACGGATTCAGTACTTGGTGCATCCATTATTTACCAAACGGCAGCATAAAGATGCACCAAATTTATATAGATTATAGATTCAGTAAAATAGTCCATCAATCCATAGAAAAATAGTTGTTAGTGGCAGCCCTAAAATATTTTATTTCCAAACAAAATGAGATATTACCCAACAGCCAAAGAATTATATAAAACATTAAAAAGTATCTTGAATTAATTCATTTGAAATAGAAATTGAACTGAGATACACTTGCGCTAATAGCATACAATAATATTAAATGTCTTGTGCGTAAGGCAGTTAGCGCAAATGGCAATTATTTTTTAAAATACAATTTTAACAGTACTTCTCTGGCTTGTAAGCTATTCCATTAAATTAACTTCCATAAAAAAGAGACATAACTTTGCTGGAAAAAGAGAACAAAACAATAAAAGTAGCCTTGGAACTAGGGCTGAATGATATTGGAAAGGTTTCAATTCTGAAAATCTTGAAATCTTTGCGAAAAATATTATGACATTTATAAAACAGAAAAGGAGTTGAAAATGTACCCAAAATAAACCAATACATTCTCTCTGTACTGGGAAAGGGAATTCAGTAGTTCTGGTTACCAGAAGTCTCTACTGGCACATTGACGATTCACTCTTATTTAAAGTTTATCAAGAGCAAATTTCACAGCGTCTGAATTTCAAGGGCATTTTTAATGGCAACCATGACAACCTAAACGTTCAGACGCAAAGCGCAGCCGACACTTGCTTTGGCTCAATATCTTCTCTCTGGATTGGTTTAAAGAGCACAGACAAAGCTTGTGCAACAACTGAAGCAGTGGATGTAGATTCAGAATGAACAAACCGCAAACTTATTAGTGATAGCTAATTTCTTTGATTTTTACAATCTTACCGCAGTTTTATACATGTTCAAAAATACTTGACAATGCTAACCCATCCCTATTTCTAACCACTACACCCACCTCAGAGTATTTTATTTGGACATATCTATACACAGTAATAAACTGTTGATGGTTAATATTGACGAAAGTAGAAGTTTTGAATGAAGGTTTACTGTGTGCTGCCCTTCACCAACCATTTTAACACAGTAGGAACCCATTAACTAGTTGACCAGCCGAAAAAAAACAGTGATTGATGGCAAGTAATAATCCATCCCAGTGTGGATTCAGTCTTATTTTCCTCAAAATATTCAGGCATTGAAAGCTGTAGCATTGTGAATCAGAAGGAATTAATTTGTTTTGGGGGTGGAAATTAGCTTGATACAAGTGTCCAGAATGTATTTTGTTGGATTGTAAGCTATGAAGTAAAACGAATTGAAATCTTCCCAATGGCAGCCCAGGAGGATGACGATAGCAGAATCAATGACGGCATCACGTTTGTTGCACAGACCGGGCCGGCATGGGCTGGGACAGAGCGAGACTACACGTATGACGAGGTACTTTTACAGGCATCTTCTTTGGCATTTCTGTGGGGTAAAATGGCCCCGGGGAATCAGTGGCTTTTACAGTACTTCTGCTCAGTGCGCACTTTTGTGGAGTGACAGGAGTAGCTCTGAGTTGATCATGTGACATCTGGTACGCAGTTGCTGACCCGAGTCTTCAACATCATGCGCGAGAAGAACCCTGACATGGTGGCCGGGGAGAAGAGGAAGTTTGTCATGAAGCCCCCCCAGGTGGTCCGGGTGGGCACCAAGAAAACATCTTTTGTCAACTTCACGGACATCTGCAAACTGTGAGTGCCACTGCGTTTCCTCCTGCTGCATTGAGAGGGTTGCCGCTCTGGTCCCGCGCGCCTGTCTTCTCCTAATTTGTTTCATTTCTTTTGCTAGCTTGCACCGTCAGCCAAAACATCTCTTGGCCTTCTTATTGGCCGAACTTGGGACGAGGTAAGATCTTAAACATTCCACAGCCTGTTTGTTACCCGTTTGATTTACTGCTTCTCTTACCTCCTCCTTATTGGCCACAGCTTTCAAATATGACACGTATGGGAAAGATTTCAGCTTTATTACAGCCACGAAAGAACACAGATGTGTTGGACATGCTGAGTTTTGTCTCATTAATTGTTGCTGTTTTTTTTCTTTGGACAGCGGCTCAATAGATGGAAACAACCAGCTAGTTATAAAAGGAAGGTTTCAGCAGAAACAGATAGAAAATGTCTTACGACGATATATTAGTAAGTTTGATGTTATATCCGTGTTTTGTCAGGTCTACCCTGGCCTAACCCTTGTTAGAAACAAATCATAATATGCTTTTATTTTTATCATTAACCGCTATAGATCTGGAAGAAGGGTTATATATACAAGTTTCATACTGTTTATATATTTTTTTTATTGAATTCCGATGTGATTTATATAATTAAAATATATGCTTGAACACTGTCATTATAACACATTTTGTATCATGTCACATCTGAATTGAGTAAGTCTTCTGGGAAATCAGGGATATAAATTGTCTTATCTGTGTGTGTATGTGTGTCGCAGAGGAATATGTGACCTGTCACACCTGCCGCTCTCCTGACACCATCCTTCAGAAGGACACACGGCTCTACTTCCTGCAGTGCGAGACCTGTCATTCTCGCTGTTCCGTGGCGAGCATCAAGACCGGCTTCCAGGCTGTAACGGGCAAGAGGGCGCAGCTCCGTGCCAAGGCCAACTGAGCCCACCGCTCAGTGGAGCTGCTAAGGACCTGTCGGGGGTGCTGACTGGACAGTTTTGTTAAGTGAGGGTGCTTTTTGTAATTGCTCCATTTCCTAACGTGAGTACAGGTTGGTCACATTGAGAAAAAAAATTACAATTCCAGACCCACTGGGATTGTTTTAGATTTTTACAATTTGGATGTTCCGTTTTTTTTTTTTTTTTTACCTCTTGAAAACACTCAATTCTCAATATCCATTTCAGAAAAGTGAATTAAAGTAACTGAAGTTTCCTTTTATTCTGAAGGAGCCTGTTTTAGTGCAGTGTTAATATCTGAGCAGTATTTAATACTTAGTTTTCAAATTGGTTGATAATGAATAAGAGCAACATCAAGTGCTCGTATCTGTAATAAAGGCTGTATAGCTAATATCAGTCTTGAATTTATAGATAATGATCCTATTGAATTAAAGTCCATCAAACGGGCCGCTGAAGTAGAGATGGTGTGGACAGTTTTTTTTTTTTTCTCTTTTCCCCCGGTTGAAGTCATTACTCTGAAACTTGAACGTATTTGTTTTGTAATGTGCTCTGCCAGTCATGAACAATTGTAGCTCATAAACAGTGTCAAGGCATCATCAATGGAATCGTTTTTAGTAATTTAAAGTTTGCTGAACCAGGCTAACATGCTGATCTAGCATCGGATTCCCCCACTTCATAAAGCATGCCTGGCTGAACACCTCGATTTCCAACACGTGTCTCTGAAGCCGAGCTGATCAGGGGATTCAAGTCGATTGATCACCACATGTAAAATACACTGGGTTTTGTCACTGTGAGGAATGTGTGGTATACAATAAACAAGGCTTGAATTCATTTTAAATGTGCATGTTTAAATTTGATCTGTTATTACTTTCTGTTGTGTATTCCGCGGTTATTTCTACCCACGTAAATCCTTGGAATGTGGGTACATGAAGGGTTAATCCTCATTTTATCACACTTTTTTAATGCCTCTTCATACCACTTTGCATTGTAGTAGTGGTTATGTTACGGTCTGTATCTGATTTCTGTGATGCTTTAAGCAACGACTCCTATATGGCCTGACAGATATGGTGCCAGTGTTTGCAGTATCTGTCCACAAACCTGTTTAACACTTGATTTGTATTCTTGGCAATTACAGCTAGCATGTAACCCATTTTTACCCATATCTACTTTACATTGACCAAAGTTATCCAATCCAATGTTAGTCATATGTCTAATATATACAGACTCTCCTCTACTTACGAACTTTCAATTTACGAACTTTCAGACATATGAACAAAGAGGGCTGTAAGTCCAAATTGTGTTCGTTGGGCTCTCGTTTCCTGTGTGCGACAATTTTTTTTTCTGCTCGCCAATTCTGCCTAGCTTACGAATTCTGGCTGCTACTCCTGCTGCGCAGCAGCGTAGCGTGTGTAATCTCAGCATCTTAGTTCTTTGTACTTGCATATACCCTTAAAATGATGCTGAATTACTACTTACGAACATTTCAAGTTACGAACGGCTGTTCGGAACGTAACTCATTCGTAAGCATAAGAGTGTCTGTAGTCTTACTAAAGACATCAAAAAAACAAGTGCATCATTATTTACATAATTAGTTTAAGCGAATCATGTATTTTGTGTTGAAATGATAGTAATTTGAGGCCGTGGGGAAATTCTCTTATACCGCCCCTTCTTACACTCCATGATACACAGACACATACAGTATGTAGGTTAGAGCAAGCTGGGGTTAAGGACCTTGCTCAGGGGTCCACAATGACTGTTCTGCCAAGGCTGGGCTCAAACCAGTATTCAACGATGAGAGAGTTCTATTTATATTTTACACTGGTGTAGCTTAATCTGTGCTGCTACACTGGCTGATAAAAATTACAGGGCCAATAGTAAGTCCTAAATGTAATGTTCGCTAACAGTGACTGTTACTGACAATTATCATTTGAGAGCCAGCATGTGGCTTCCTGTATAAGGACTCTGTACCCGTAGCCTAAATGTCATCGTTTCCGGTCCCATGGCCAGTCTCTGTCTCTGCTGGGTCCTTGAGAAAGAGCCTTAAAAATGTAGGCCTCTGGATAAAGGTATCTGCTAAATGAGTAAAATGTGAATATTCAGTAATTTGGTAAATTTGAAAGCCATTCCATTTCTGTAAGAGAGGTGCATGTTGGCAGGAATAGTAAAAGTGAACGGATTTTTCACTGCAGCTTCTTTTTATTAATCACCTTGACAACCAGAAGCTGCTGGACGGGAGGGTCATGAAAACCTTACAACCAAGAGTAACATGAGGTGTAATGCTGACCCAGGGGCTCTTTGCTTTGTTAACATCATGAAACTTTAAAAAGTCTGCCGCTGATGCATATGGGAGACTCATTTTATCTGCTCGGATACAGGATAGGTGTGTGTGGGGGTGTTGAGGATTTTGGCAGGCTGATTAGAACCTGGTGTGGCGCAGAGGGTTTTCACTTTAAGTGGCTGTAGCCGTGCGAGGCCTCGCTCAGGATAAACCAGGAGCACCTCCAAAAGCCAAGGAAAATGAGGCCAGAGTCTCACTGTGCTCAAGCATGAGCTTCTGTGTAACATCACTTTTTGTGCAATGGCTGACGTGACAACTGCATAAGTAATGGCCCTCCCTCCCTCTATCTGCCTGGACCTCTTGAAACTGAACCGTTTTATCCCTTTCTTTAAATTTGGAACTCAAGACTTTGAATGTCCCCGTTCAGCTGAAAAGAGGCACTAAGTTCAGAGTTTCTAAAATGGTTTGCAGTGTTAATCTGCTCTTGATCATTTTTTTGTGTATTTACTGGGACATTTGCAACATGTTTTAATTATGTCATGTGTGATATATTAAAAAGAGGATTCCAAAGCAGGTCTTATTTTGGGGAAGATTAATTGTGTGTGTTGCCAAGAAGGGTTACAGTGTGTGCTGTTCTCTCAAAGCTCACTTCAAGAAACCCACAGTTTGTAATGAATGGGTTCATTTTCTGCACCTCCTGAAGCTTGTTGCATTAATCACGACTGTTAAAATTAAGACACAAAGTCATACGCTTTTATATTGAATGCGGGTGACGTTTACTTCTAAACCAGTCTCTCAGTACGTGTATGAATACTGCATCAATGCATAAGCAAAAGTGCCATAGCATTCGCAATGTTTTTTTTTATCGTGAAACGTAATTATTACATTCCAAGTTTGTTGTCATTAAATGAATAAATAATAACAATAGTATAAAAAATAATGATAACGATAATAAACACTTCATGAGAGGATTTTTTTGCCTTCAAAGCAGCAGCATATGAAAGGGAACATTTCCAAATCATTGCAAAACGTTACATTGTAAAGTTACGCCACACTTTTACATCCCTGTTACACCATTAGTTTGGCGTTACTGTAATTTTTCTGTGCCGCGTGGTCAAAATGTAATTGTGAATAATAAGAATCAAGTCAAAGTCAAAGTATGCTATCTTTATATGGTGCTGAATTTGAGGTGAAAATGTTAATGCTCTAAATTTTATCTTAAAATTACTGTGGATGAAAGTAGGGAATTTGACAAAGTTTTGAATCCCTCTGTGTGTGACCTGTTGCCCTCTTCTCTTCACATTAATTACTTGGCTGGTCATAGAGTTAAACCATCCTAGTGTAATGTTACGGACCATGGAACGCAAATGCTCATTTGTCATGTAGCTACGTAAAAGCAAATTCTCTAGAACTGCACGGTGATGATACCCGAGGTGAGGACGACCTGCTGTAATCTCACAAATGATCCAATGTGGATGAGAATAAACACATTTCTCTGTGTTTTTTCACGCCACCAATTGAATGGTCATAACACGTTGTTTTGCGTAATACTTCTGTGTAAGTATTACAAGGTCTTTGTTCACCTGATTTTTGGGGTAATATATGATTAAAAAAATTACTGTGTTAAAAAGAAAATAAACAAAGTAGGCCTACCTCTCTAACAATTTCATGCCATGACTGGACTTAATTTGTATTTCTGGAAGATAGCTATATAATGCCATGTGTTTTCGATATGGCTTCAAAAAAAATTCTCGATTCGATGGCACCAGCTTTGTTAGCTTAAGTCCTACACCCATTGCTGTTTTATTTCAAGGACCATCGTTTGGGACTGACCTGTGTCAATAAATTGCATTAGAAGTGCCCTGTTTTATTTTACATTTCACATTACTGTGGCTATGTTGCACGCATAGACTTTAACAGTTCAACATTGATGAGAGCAACCGTCTTTCCACCATAAATTGTGTTTCCTTACAAATTATTGTTTAGTGATCAAGTTTGGTCCTTTTTATATATGTGATCTTTCAGTGTTCTAAACACTGTAGACCTACACATATTTTTGTATATATATTTCTGATCTCGTTTTTTTTGGTGTATTTTACATTTCTTTGCCTATTCCTCTGTGATTTTAGATTTATTGGCCTTGTGTTAAATGACATGTTGCTTGTATAAAGTTAATACTCTGTGTATTTTGCATGTTCAGTGCCATGAATTTCTTAAAAGTGTTAAATGCGGGATGGCTCTCTTCACAGGTACATTCAGATGTTTTCTGAACAGTAAATGTATATAAATGAATACCTCAATGTCTTGTTATGATGACAGTAAATAGAGCGGATGTGTTTTCCTTAGGATCACTTCCGTACATCCTCTAGGTAGCACTTGCCTTACTTGTTAGCCACCAGTGGAAAAGGCATAATTTAAATGCAAAAACATCTTGAACATTTTGAAAGAAGTGTGCTAATGTGAGGACCCACCAGGATTTCAAAATACTTTGATGGAGTTATTACTTAGACCACAGAGTTCATGTCTGACTAAATCTAAGGGTGCTATTTAGCTCTCTCCACTATGTGTCACTCTAAACTAAACTTCTAATGACATTCAGGAAGATATTTAATGTATGACATTTGCTAAAAGAGGCTGGGCAGAGAAGTAATAAATAACCATTACGAGTATCTTCACGGGTTGTATAAAAAACCATCTTGAGTCTTTTGTAGGCAGGTGATTCAGTTACATAACACATAGTGTTTTAATGAAATTACAATCATCATGTGACCTATAAAATATGAAGATAGAGGGTTATACATTTCTGATAAACAAATACAATGTCATTAATTGGCTTACTGGTGTCCATTAGGGAGATTTAATGAAAGTATAACAAGCAAGTAGCCTTCATGCTGTTCGCATTGTTTTTTTTTTTGCATATGAAAACATGTTGACACAAAGCTGTCATTGTAAATCATCCTCATACCATAAAAGACTCAATCGATTACAGATGCTGAAAGATTTTTATCGATTGAAAAAAAAAAATGGGAGAAATGTGCATCTGAAAGTTGTGAAACGTGGAAGCACAAGTTTTAATATGACTTTCAGTGTCAGTTTCACTTTAATTTCCCTAAAATGTTTACTTGTCTCTTCATCGCAATTATTTATTATGGGTTCCGACAGCAGATTTCTGGCCCAGAGTATCCGTGCCACATGTTCTTGAGTGAGGGATGATTTTCTCAGCGTCTTTTGCCTCTGAGATATCATGTGTGCGTCGTCTTTCTTGGATGGGCTTTGGGTCAAATTAGAGTTTCCAAGACCAACTTACTGAAATCTTTGCCCAAACTTGTCTTCATATCTGAGCAAACAGAAAACATATCTATAAAATACTTTCCTGCATTTCATTAATTCCTTCCATATTACCAGGAATTAAAAAGTATCCTCAAATGCTACGAGACTCTGACAAATTGATGTTGATCCTTCTGAGGATGTAATATGCCCTTACTTGGGTCTTTGTGAATCCTTAGAGTGGTGTAACTAATCTCTCCACTCTTCAATGTTTCACACACCTTCTTCTGGCTATGAGAGACAAACCAAGATACGGCCGTTTTCATGGTTCCCTGATCAGTTTCAGGTCCGAAAATCAGACGGAATTGAAAACATACTGTAATGATACATTTTGTAAAGAAGCATTTAATTAGCATTTCATTCACTAAGCAGAAATCACCCACAAAGGCCATAGTTTGCTAACTCTCAATCAATTTCATTATGTATTGTGTAAACATTAATTTTAAGACCTAATTTATATAAAAAGCATCATAGCGATCCATCTTTTTTCAGACATCAAGCTTACCGTTAGCCATGGGATAGCCCTATGACTGGAGATATTTTGTTTTGCAGAGTAACAGAACATTTTATTGTCCAGCTGAAAGCACTGACCTAGACATGACAGTACATGAATTTAGGCATATCATCAGTTTTCTACCACAATTAATTTTTATTAAATGGTTTCCTCCCTAAATTTAAACAATTAGCCAACACTTCAATTGTGACATTGGCTTCAGGATTCACTGAGTTCCTTGTGTCTTAACGATGACGTCAACTGGGTCAGTCCCGTTTAACTTTTGTTGTGTTCCATTAACATCAGAGGTCCTAAGTTGGAGCTAGGAATGGTGACACACTTGAGTTCAAGCCAGAAAGCCATTTAGCAATGCCTGTTCTAGCCAGGTTCATAGGTAGCCATTGTTAGAAATACCAGTTGAAAACGATCTATTATGTCCATACAAACACCTTAGCAATTTTATTTCAGGAACCTTAAATGTACGTAAAAGTTACAAAGTTACTCTCAAAGTTACTTGGTTCATAATTTAAGCTCAAGAATAGAGGAGGTAGGCCTCCTACCTCTACTACCTCTATGGATCAGTCTCTTTTGAAGTACAGGCACCTGTTTCAAAACCCTCTCAGTGTCTTTCTTGTACTTATATTTAACTTGAATATCTATCAAGGTACTTCATGTTACCTTAGAAGCAAACTGCCAGAGAGCCACTGGGGTCAGGTCTGTGGGCGATCGGAACTGGTGTGCTGCTGACACATCATCCACTGCATGGCACTCTCTGCCATGATGACCATTTTCCTCTGCTATTGGAGGAGCTTCATAAACTCTACATTTCAGTGCCAGCACTCTCTGAGGTATACAGACCAGGGAATACCTAGATCTCCATTGATCAGTACACCTATTATTGGTCTGCTCACTCTGATGGCTGCCATACTCTGTGAGTAGCTGTTGCTATAGTGAGTCGGCTCCTCCCGATGATGTCCAATGTCACTCCTTTCAAGGGGCATAGTTTGAGATTCAGATTATGGCACTCTCTGGATGTCTTGTCTGTTGTATGTTCTGACTGCAGTGAATGATATCTCGGTAAGGGAGACATTTTATTTGTAACTTGATTGATGGGTGCCCACGTGGTGACCCTCCTCTGGTCATGGGTGACTTCAATGTGACGACTGATATCGACAGGGTTGGCTATGACGATTGTATTAGTCCCCATGGGTCTGGTGATCATGGGGAAACTGGCTCCATGTTTCTTAACTTTGCAAAAGGTTGTAGTGCCCTGAGCGACATCATTGGACTTAGAACTGTGATATTGGTGGTATGACAAAGGAGATCAATAATATCCCCGTGGGCAGATGTTGGGGGCTCCTACAGAACTGCAGGATCTACAGAAATGTCCAGTTTGTGAATTCTGACCACAGACTTGTTGTTGCTACTCTAAAAATTCAGCTTAGGTCCAGTAGGCTACCACCTACTAGAAGAAAGAGGCTGGACTTGGCCTAACTCCAAGATCAGGCTGGTTCTAATAAATCTTTATGTGATGTGGGAGACATTCTGTGCCACGACCCTGAAGGTTGCAGAGGCTTGCTGTTGCTAGTATTCCCAGTTCGCAAGGCACCCTAGATATTATTGAGAGGAATCACAGTGCACAGCTTTATGGCAACTGGCATGTACCAGGAATATAAGAAGGATGGTTGTGAGGGCTCTAAGGGCAGATAAGGTGGCATTTGTTAAAGAAATCTCTGAGCAGGTGACACGTCATCTGTATTCTAGCGACCCCCATTTAGTTTAGAATGGAATCAAAGCGTTACGCACATCCGAATCTGTTCCTTAGAGAGTCTCAGTCAGGGCGGGTGATGGGATGGTCCTTAGGAATGACACTGCAGTTGTAACCTGCTGGACCGGCTGCTTTGGGCAGTTGTTTAAAGCTGATCCTCCAACTAGAAAGCTGGACATCACTGGGTCCACGGATCTTGAGGCTGATCTTCTCATTATCTGTGAACCACCCTGTCTCACAGAGATTGCATGGGAGGTGAACCAACTGGGATAAGGAAGGCAACAGGGATCTGTGGTATCTGGGGTGAACTTCTCCACGCTGGTGGTAAGGTTGTCTTCACGGCATTGCAAGCAATTTTTGCTTCCACTTGGGATACAGGCATCATCCCAACTGACTGGAAAACAGGAATGATGTCCCTATTTGAATAGGGAATGTTGATCACATGGATTGAGGCATCTACAGGGTGATAACACTGCTTTCAATGACAGGTCATTTTCTTGCTATGTTCATCCTCAACGGGATCCATGATCATGTGCTGTCCTACCAGCAGTCTGTTTTTACGCCTCAAGTCTAGCATTGACTGCATCCTGACACTGAGGGATCCCATTGACTGCAAACACAAATATCAGCAGTGTTTCTATGCAGCCTTTGTCAATCCGTTCGACTCAGCTGATCAAGCTGCTCTGTGGTACATCCTGAGACATTGTGGGATCCCCCTGAAGTCGCTGGACTTCATACCTGCCAAGTACACCAATAGTATGAGTGCTGTAGTTCCAAGACTGTAGTGTCCTGGTGCTCCTTGTTTTGCTGTATGGCTGTTCTACGCTATTTAATGACCATGACCTGAGACAGACAAAGTCTGGACTTCTTTGGTATTGTGTCTCTTTGAAGAATTTTTGGGTACTGCTGGTTTGACTTCATTTCAAATTAATGGCTGCTCAGAGTCCTAAATCAGGCACATTACCTGCATTGTGAGAGAGCATCAGTTATGGCACTACACCCATGTGGTGTGTTTCCCTGATCTGGATCACAGCAACCTCATTGCTAAGGACCCAAGCAGGTAGACCAGGCCAAGTGGATACCCACCTGGCTGCAGCAGATAGATGGCCATTTCTGGAGGGTGTCGCCAACTGGGATCCCAAGGTCTTTTGTCGTGTGGTGGGTGCAGCACTGCTCTGTACCAGTGCACGTTCTCCAACCTGACTTGACTTGACCTTAGAAGCAAATGAAGCAGCACTAGTTGAGTCAAGAAAAGTGGTGCCATTTCAAAAGCTAGAAGCATATGGGACCTTTGATTGATGAGCATCAACATGCAAATTGCCTGGTTACTGGGCATGAGTATTTCACCAGTACTGGTTAACTTGGTGACCTTATGTAGAAGGTCACACATCAATCAGACAGGCCATGCTGACCATTTAGGAGAACTTTTTTGGGAGATTGCTGGACTTGCAGGCACTGAGAGACACATGTTTGGAGAGACTCGCTCTAAAGGCAGACTGTATGGGATCCAACCAATTTTGTTGATGTCAAGACTCGTTATGAATTGCTTGTTGAAATTTTTCAGAAAGGGATATCTAAACAGATCTGTGTGTGATCATATACCAGATTGAGGATCATCTCCCACTGATTAGTTGAACTTTTATTTATGTATTTATTTATTTATTTTAAAATTTTTTCCCTCCACCACCCCTCCCCCCCCCTCTGTGGAGGACTGCTTTATTTCTACTTAAATATTTATTTATTTTTATTTACTTCCTCAATTGAAGGAGA
>JABFEA020000130.1:1371685-1381803 GCA_019775915.2 Cyphomyrus plagiostoma | reverse complement strand
CATGCACACATAGACAAATATTCACACATTCGCCCAACATGGAGACACACAAAAATGAACGCCATACACACACTCACCCTCCCCATATACACTCTATACTCCGAGATCCAGGCACCCCCACCCCCAGTGGGGCAAGGCGCCACCCGATCCCGGAGATTTGCTTATGTAAGAACTCCTTGTGACATTACTTTTCACGCTAAACAATGGACTAAATCAGAAGTATTTTGCACTGCAGTTTGAGTAACAGGGTTAGTTGTTTTTGTGTTTAATTCAGCTTGTTTTTTAAAATTGCATACACAAATATTCACATTTTATGTTCTTTGCTGGGAAATGATAAAATGAGTTACTAGTTGCTAAACTCTGTATAAGTGAAGATAAAATCAAAAGTTATGAACTGTAAAAAATGTTTAATTAATCACAGGACACATGGGCACCAAACATATGAAACATTTTCCTTTGGCATATTAAGGTTTTGACTTTTTTACTCACTTTAATGTGCATTTTATTTAATTGCAGATGTCATTGTTGTTGTGATCGCGGGTGAGTGCCGGGCGAACAGAGGGGAGATCCAGGCAGGCAGACTGGGACGAACGAGGGTTTATTGGCACAACCGACATCTGACAACGTTTATGCCGCGTCTGCCGGAAAAGACGCAGACGCAGACCTAAATACACGGGACAAGGCACAAGACTGGCGTGCGGCGGTGCCACACAGGTGGAAACAATGGGTGATCACAGGAGGTAACGAGGTGGACGTGGCACACACGAGAGGCTCGAACGGAGCGGACGTCGCAGGACGCAACAATTGTCACTGTTGTAGCAATTTATTTTGAAATGAAATTTAAGCTCTGATAACTGTGGAATTTACAGGACAAACAGACGTCAGTCTTTCCAGAGTAATATAAGGGGCCTCAGGCTAAGACAGGAAACACATTTTGGCAAAAGTGAAGTATTGGGTGAAGTTTTTTACCATGTCAAAGTACTGCCAAAAAAATTCTAAATTCAAAACAGGATTATGGTTAATAAAATGTATCGGTACCAATCATAGCTTACACTGTCAACACCAGTTTTCTCTCCTGTGTTAAATGTGCCCATATGTGCCCTGTTACAAAGCAGATCTTTGCGAATTTCTTGATAAAGAGCAAATGAGTAAATCTTTCATGTTGCTGAGTTGCACAAAACCACCTTCAGGAAGCCAAATATACTTATTATGAAGCCATCAAGGAATACAACTGAGATGTTTTCAAATATTATTGTTGCCAAGAAAAAGAACCTTTATCCCAGGAATTCCCTTGAGTTTGATAAATTTCATTTGATCCTCTATTTTATGCCTCACTCGTTTTCTATAAACACAACAAGAAACAAACAGAAATGAAGTCCCTAGATTTACTGGTGCATTTGCTACCTGTGCTTGGGGTGAGACTTAGGCTGCGCTTCAGAGACCGAGTAAGAGAGCTACCAACAATGCAGCCCCCCGCCCTCCATCGGACTTGCAAATACTGACCCACCTGCAGCCCCAGTTTGTAAGACATACCTTCACTGTTCCACTGCATAGCTCTGGAGGGAATTAAATTTATGTATTAAAATTGTGGAATTCAGCCCCCCCCCCCCCCCCCGACCCCAGAACTAGTAACAAAAGGAAAGCACATGTTGGGTGTACCAGATTCAAATGATTTTACCTAGAAACAAAACTATATAAGATTTAGATCACGCAAATGAGGTGCGGATGACCACATAAAACGCAAGTGTATCAAAACTAAGTTGTGTCAAATATAAACTGAAAGATAATTAGCTATTGTGTTTCCCAAGGAAGAGGAGCAACACTTATTCGGTTTGATCAAATCCATTTTTTTAGGTCAACTTGTTCTTGGAGAAGACGTGTTAAACAGGATTTTCTGAGTCTGCAAAGAGCCGCAGACAAATGCATTTATATATGTGAAGGTCTGTGCTTGTGTGTGTCCTTTAGTGGGAATGTGTAACACTTTTGTCAGATTCTCACTCAAAACACAGCTAGAGGGTAAAGTTCAAGTGACTAGAGCAATGTACAGTTGCATCACCCACTGAAATGGCCCTTATACAGCAAGCTGCGCACCAGCGTTAATCTATGCCTGGCAATACTGTAAGCAAAAGGAAAACTGGCCATGTGATTCTGATGCATGCTTGGACCAAAAACAACCTTGTTATTTTCATATCAGAAGGATGAGATGAAAGACTTTGAAATTCAGGAAGTGTACAGAACTTTGCAGAATCACACTGTCTTGCAAATGCCAGCTCACAAAACAAACAAGCAAATAAACAGTAACACAAAATAAACAAGTGATTGTACAGTTTGCTTACACTTGAACAAGTTTAAATTTATTTATTTACATCTGTTCAGATCTTTTGTAGTCTTGAATATACACTTTAAAAATAAAATTTGTGCCTGTTTAAAGTCAACATGTATAAATGAATCAAAAAAAAAACACACACACTGATAAAACACAAAAATCAGAGTGGAGAAGTTGAACTGAAGATATGGTCGTCTCTTCAAGATCCAGTATCAATATAAAATGTCCATCCTTTTGTTTATTAGATTTTAAAACTTTTTGAAACATTTTGTTAAAAGTATGTTTTGGGTGTCAAACCTTTTCTTTTTTGGAAAAGAATTAGCCCATGTTTGGAGGAGACTGTGATCTGCTGTTATCGCTTGTATTTAGTCAGTCAGTGCAACGGTGGGATAGTAATGTTTAATCTTATCCAGCTCCCAGGGCCGCTCCCCCCCTACTCGGCGGTCAGCCGTCCGTCTCCTGGCAGGCCGGGTCCGAAGGTTGGCGGCGCCCCTGGAGTTGCCGTCTTCTTGTCATTACTGCAGTACTAAAAGAGTCTCCAGTCGGCGGCCTATTCCAGCTTCCCGCTGACTGTACAAGAAAAGGAAGAGCGGCATTAGTCCTCACATGTGTTTTTATTTTTCTCAATTGCTTTTAAAGTTCAACAGCTCTCATGAAATATTTTCCCCTTCGCATCCAAGACAACAAAGGGGGAAAAAGTCCAGCTTTGACCATACATAAATCAAGATATATTACAGCACGTATACCAAAATAGTATAATAAATTATTTGATATTCAGAGCATTCTATGCCAGATTCCAATACAGATCTCACTAGCAACTAAAAAACATTCGGCCTGACACTGTGAGTCATGCTGAATCAATTATGCAACATAATTGTTGAATTATTTTGTAAAGTCAAAAATAAACATTCTGCTTATTGACTGTATTGTGGATAATCACTTAGATATGGTCGAGGAATGCGAAAGATTCTCTTTGGTCCATGTTTCTGGGGCACTTTAAAAGGCTCTGTATCATTTGCAAAAATTCAAGCTCATAATTACATATATACTTGATTGCAAAACAACAAAACAAGCTTCAGGGGCCTGAGTAGTGCCATAATAGGAGCAAGGTTTTTTTTTTTTTTTTAAAAAAAAAGACAGAGAGACAATAGCCAAAATAAGACAATACAAAAGCATAACCAAAAAATGAGCCAAACATTACACATAGAATCAGGTTAATTTCTGATTCTAGATCAGATTAAATTTAACTAATTAATTATTCACGCTACATGTGGTTTATGGTCATGGATGTATCTATGCTTTCTTATAAACCAGCTAATTACTAATTGCATTCTAATTAAACAACTCTGTGAAATGGATTCCTTCTGTATATACAAACCACACAGCTGCTTGGAACACAACCAGCATGAATAAGGTTGGGGGGGGGGGGGCGTCCAATCAAAACAGACTTATGATACATGAAGTTTTAATCCAATAAATTTGAAGACATCTGTGACTGCTGCTCAGCTCCCCGACGCTCTGAGCTAGGGCTTATTTGGGGAGGGGCCGTTTAAGCCAGAGTTAACACCATCTATGATGCGCCAGGATAAGGTCGTGCAAAGCAGCCGGTCTGTGCCGGACGTGCCAGGGGTCACACGGGAGTCGGACTCGGACTGCCTGTCTACCTTTTGAAGTCCCCAGCAATATATCTGAGGTGCAGCTGAGCTGAGTAGGCATTAAGGTCTGAGGAAGCAAAGCCTGTTCACCTTGAATCTGGATTATTAAGAATAATAACAATGATGATAATAATAATAGGCTATGTTTTTGTAACTCTGTCCATGTGGGTGAAGCCGTTTTCCCACGCTGTGCCGAACAGGAGCAACCTACCCTGCTTTATACAGACACTCAATGAAAGACACAACTGGGGCACTTGGAGAGATTTCATAACATTGTGCTAGCAATACCGCTCATAAAAAATAAATCTTCTTTAACCTTTTTGCATTAACTGATCTTTAATACTTTGGGCTCCGTGATAAATGGAAAAATGCAGACTTTTTTTGCTCCTCACTCAAATCAGTCCGCAAAACCCATTATGGATTGGCTTATGGGCTCCAAACATGGCTTTCATCAAATCAGAAGCTGGGAGGGAATGGGTTAAAAAAAGACCATTTTGAAGGCTCACTTCTCCTATAACTATTAGTTAAGCTATTAATGGTCAAATAATGCAGACGTTTAATAATAAAAAACATAGGATATTTTAACACTACGAACGGTTGGGCCTGTGTTGCCTAGTTCGGGCTCTTAGATCCCACCCTCTTGAGCCTATCCAGGATAACTGCTTAGAAGATGGATGGATAGATTATGCATAGTGCACACTGTGCCTAGGTTCCTAGAAGAAGGCTCAGCTACATTTTATCACTAAATAATGCAATTCTATTCTATTCCATTGACTTACTGATGGCTGGTGTTATGCAGGATTTTAACACAAAAGTGTATACTGAGAAGAACACAGACCACAGCAGCATCGACCAAGTTTCAAAGCATCTGATTGGTTGATATTTGCCGCCGGTCACACGTTCTGACAAACCGCATTTCACCCTTAAGGGTCTGTGTGGAAAGGGTGCCAATGCCGGGAGCCAATGGGATGCAAGGCAGGCAAGGCTGTATGTGACATGTGCACTCATTGGAGGGTGGGGGTGGTGGGGGTTGGGTTTTTTCATCATTTCAGACTTGCCTTTTATTGCAGGACAGACTCCATTTCTGATAAGTGGCAGTTTTCCTGCAAAACACAAACACGACAGATGTCACGTCTTTAAATAAAAGTAGTAGTATGTGTGGCCGCAGCAAAAAAGCCAAAATGCACATAGATGCTGTCGTTCGCCAGCCCTCCCTTCAAGGTCCTCGCTCCCATCCTCCAGCTCACCATGTCATCCTCTCCTTCATCCTGCGTACCGTCCCCCTCATCCTCCCCCTCGCTCCTGTGGGCCTCCTCCGTCAGCTCCTCCGTGTCTGAGCCCGAATCATCCTGAGACACCTCGCTCTTGCTCTCTTCAGCCCTCTGGAGCTCTAGGTGGAGAGAGGGAGGGACTGCTCAGCGGATTAATGTCACACAAATTAAGGGGGAGGGGTGATATAACCAGAGTAGCCACCGCTTATGTTCATTTTCCCCAACAATAAGCACAACTTTAGCACTGAAATTCATTCTTTGCTCAATATACTTTTTGGGGCAGGGCACCCCATTGTTTGGATATGCAGTAGGTGGATGGATGGATAGATGGATAAGCAGGGTAAAAGAAAATGAGACAGATTTTTTTTTCTAGCATAAAAATATTAAACTGTAGGACCCAGGAATGTAAAGACAAATTGCCCGAATGTAGCATAAGCCTTTATATGCACAACACATCTGTCCTGCTTTGAGGTCTGTCAATATTTGCTCCGAGGTTCATGTTTCTGAGAGTAAAATCCTAGGTTAGATTTAGCAATCAGGCTGTAAGAATGGTGAAAACATGGTTTCAGATGGCAGGAACAACATTTCTGACTGGAGTGGGACATATTCGTGCCGATTATATTTCGAAATCTGTGGATCAGGCTAGTTAAATCAGATGAGCTGAGTCCACCTGGCGTTACAGGAAAATAAACAGCAAAGGACCTCCCAGGATGTTTATGCAGGGTCTGCTTGGCCGGCCTGAGGGGAGTGCTGAAGCAGGCTAGCACGACAGTTTGCCTGTGTGGTCCTGCCACCTGCTGGACTATCTCATTCTGCACACATGCATGACATGCAGGTTCTGCAGGGCGCAAATGTCCGGAACAGCTTCACTACTGCGCCGCCACTGGTGGGTCATTTTTCTGTGTTCCGACATAAATAATCCCTTCTGTCGATGAAAGAATCACAGGAACAATCTGACATCTGAATCACCAGGGTGAAAATATCTAAATCTTAAAATACTGAGGGCCAGGCATAGATAAGGACTATAGCGGGGGGGGTATCTCACCTGTGGTACCCTGCTTGTCTTCGGTGATCTGCTCCAGGTGGCCCAAGAGGGCATCGATGTTGGACTTTATCTGGGTGAGCTCCGATTTGATCGCCTGCAGTTCGCTGGATTTCATAGCTAAACCGCCCAGCATCGACAGGAAGGAATGGCAATGGAGTTCATTCAGTGTGGTGGAATGAAAATTTTTATAAGGTATAACATTACTCGAAAAGCTAAAGCATAAATTATTTTATTAGGAAAAAAATTACCATAGCGCTTAAATGAAATACACATACTTCAAAGCCAGTTTACAGGAGAAAACTGGCTTCTTGTGTTGCAGTAAAATTTCCAGCATGAGAACGATTATGTGTGAAAGGGGAAACCAGTTTACTCACCCTTCTGCCTGACGGAGCTGGTGGGAACGACAGAGGAGCGTGTCAGCAGTTTAGAGGGCAGCGACTTCACCCTGCGCACCAGAGGCACGGCCAGACGGGGGCGCTTCACTGGCACCACGCGGGGGATGGGCGATACCCTGCCTCGGTAGTCAAACAGCCTTTGGGAATTCATAAGCATCAGACTGATGTTAGTGCCAGTATTCTGGTCTCAGCATCTCAGATCAAAGCACCAGGCAGCTATTGAAATCAACATACTTTGTTTTTAAATTACTCCGATAATTGCTGAATTCCACCAAGCAGATTAAACGAACTTCAAATTAAGTATTGTATATGTAATATAAATTATTCCTGTGGGAGAGTAATGTACAGAAATAAAAATAATTACTAATTCTTTAAAAAAAAAGAAAAAAATATTTTCTTGGTTCTCACAGTGAAGTTTAAAAGAATCAACATATAAAGAACTTGAACTCCCACCATCTAAACAAAATCATTTTTACTTCATATTAAGTTCCATCACTGTTTCTTAAAACAGCAATGATGATTATTTTTTTCCTCCCAGTCTGGTGAATCACTTGTTTTCCTGATTTCTAAATCCCTGCGATCAACACGCGCGGCACAGTGCCTGTCGACGACTAGCTCAAGGCTCCGAGTGTGCTGATGGTTTGATTGATTGGACGGATTGGCGAGGTTGACAGGCAGGGGTGGGGGTTAGGAGCTGATGAGGTGGATGAGACCATCTGCCCTGGCGTGTACCCCCTCATGGGGCCACACGGGCCCACTCCCCAGCTGCCTACTCTTCAGGAACCCTTTGATACCACTTGAAAGCAAAAGCGGGGCTTAAATTATTGGGTATCATCCGTGTAATATATTGATACGTGTCAGAGGGGTGGAGGGGCGGCTGAAAGTCTGGGGGGGCCAGACATCACAGGCAGATCTCCAACTGCTTTACACGTGTTAGTCATATGGATATGATGTTGAAACATCTGCAAGTACAGGCGACCAGCAGAGAGAGGGAGAGAGAGAGAGAGAGAGAGAGAGAGAGAGAGAGAGAGAGAGAGAGAGAGAGAAATGGCAGGGACCCACACAAGCCAATGCAATGCACCGGGAGCCCAATGGGAGGCACCACCTGGCAAAAAAAAATCCTGTTTTCCAACCATGCATTTGAGGTCTTGTAAACAGAGCCACTTGCCATTAAGAAAGAAGCCCCAAAAGGAGCGAGGACAAAGAAACAGGTACTGCGGTGCCCCCCCCATGGAAAATTATGTTAATGCAGCAAATTACATGCATGGCCATTAATTCACATTCTACAAATACAGATCTAATTATTATTTATAAAAAAAAAACAGTTATAGTTTTTTACCCACCTGTCATAAAAGTCATCTCTGTAGTAGTCATAGTCAAAATCATAGCCACTGCAAAGGGAGAAAAAAAGAATGCAATAACACAGTAGTTAGCACAGTGGGAAGTACAAGTAGTACTTTAAAATTGGATAAAATGCTGCCGATAAATTTTGGGCCAAAGGCTCAAAGGAAAGAAAAAAACTATTCAGGGATTCTGAACACCTGTAGAGGGCAGCAGATCTCTTCAAACCTTTGGGCCGATTTGGTTTGGGCTCTCCTGCCATGTTGATGTCTGGGGACAGATATGGAGAGAAACTTTTCAGCGTTACAGTAATACTTGTCATGAAAGTGGGTCTTAGATGCAGGGCACCCAGCACAATGCTCACAAAGAAATTATTAAACAGCACAGTATTGTATATAAATGCATGTCAAACTCTTCAGTTATTGGGTCACTTTGGACCCAAACTGGGGCTCTATGTATAGTGGCAGTCTAATAACGATTAACCCCTTTTCATAACTTCAGTGGGGGGAGGGGGGATGGGGATATCCCACTTGCACCCCCCATATACACCTGCCTCTAATCAAAACCATCCCAAAGTTTACACAGTTGCAATGAGACATATTCAACCCCTTCACCTCAAAAAACATGGCAGTAATGTAGATGAAAGATAATGACAATAAATGACAAAAAATTATCATTACACAAAACACTGATACATATCTGGGTTAATTTGACAGAGGTTGACTTAACTTTGATGATCAAATGAAAAACAACGCATGTGCAAGTGTCGTATTCAACCCCCAGCTTCAGTACTTTGTGGAACATCCTTTAGCTTTTATAACGTCATAACATGTAGCAAACGTTTTCGGTAAGTGCTGACAAGCTTCTTACACCTCTCAATTGGGATCTTTGCCCATTCTTCATGTGCAAAGGCCTCTAGCTCAGTGATGTTTCATGGCCTTCATGCTGCAACTGCCATCGTTAAATCCCAACAAAATCTGACGACTGAGAAGGCCACTCCAGGATGTTCCTGGATCTTCTTCTCAACTAAGCTTTCGTTGATTTGGATGTTTAGTGCTTGGGATCGTTGTCTTACTGGAAACTCCAGTGATCACCAAGGTGCAATTTGTCAACAGAAGGTATGACATTTCTCCTTGAAATGGCCTGATGTTTCTGGGAATCCATCCTTTTGCGGAAGCTCGATAGTCTTTCCCATGATTGCAGCTCACCTTGAATATCTTCATGGGTGAGGTTTATATATGCATCACAGCTGAAGTAAATGTAGGATCATCATTGAGTTCCCAAAGGCATGATTATGTTTCAACTCCACTTTAAGCCATAAAAACTTTCAGAAAGCTTTATAAAACAACAATATTGTATGAGGTTGAATATTTCTGATTGCAACTGTACATGACTACAATACAATAATTAACCAAGAGCTCTTGAATGAAAAAAACACAGGAAAACACGAGAAACTGGAAATTCTGCCTGTAATCACATTCCTCATCAGATTTATGCTGGCAAAGCTCAATGCTCTTCAGAGTGCCTGATTTCTGAAAGCTGCAGCAAGCACATCCTCACAAACTCCCTATCAAACTGTTACAGTTTGGCTGATGTGACTCTTTCATTAGCATTTATGCCAGGTTTTGTGTCAGTTAAAAACACATTGCAGTTTCTTTGGTTCCAACAACTATTCATTTATTTAGCTAGTTCTCAGTTCCCCTTGACAAGCTGTCATATTTCTTTTAGCATGGTGACTCTGATAGTGGTGCCAAATATTACACTCCCTCAGCACTATCATGCCTCCCCAACCACCACCCCCCAAATTGAAAAAAAACTACGTATAGCATGTGTCCATGTTCTAAAATCATCTTGTATTCTGGATTAAAGCCTTTATCACCACCAGTACTTGAGTCTTCAGTTTGACACCTGTGGCAGAAAACAAAAACTGTGTACAGTGACACAGCAGCACACCTTTGAGGAACACTGCATTTGAACACTGCATTTGAACACTGCACTTTGAGGAACGCTGCATTTGAACACTGCACTTTGAGGAATGCTGCATTTGATCATGCATAGCTGTTATTCCTTTAAGATCACTGTATA
>JABFEA020000130.1:1320770-1332053 GCA_019775915.2 Cyphomyrus plagiostoma | reverse complement strand
CACCTGGGCTGCGGCCCCCTCCCCCCCGGCGCCGCCCGTGCGCGTGCGCGTCGGCGGGGGGGCGGCGGCCGCCCCGCCGGCGCGGGCGCGGCGGGGTGGGGGGGCACAGTATGTGTGGGTCTCTGTGTGTGCCCTGTGCCAGACTCCCTTCCCAGCCTGCTTGTTCCCCTGCCTTGTACCCTGACTTCCCTGGGATGAACTCCAGACTCACCGTGATCTTGTACTGGAGAAAAGAAATTACAGAAGATGGATGGGTACACATTTTTTTTTGGGGTGAGGGAGGATAGAGTTACTTAGCAGTGATAAGAGAAGTGCCAGTGAGAGACCAGTGAGAGAGAGAGAGAGAGGGAGAGAGAGAAAGAGAGAGAGACCTCATTTCCTCAGATGTTTCCATTTCACATCCCGCCGTTCCGAAAAGGCTGCAAACAGACACGAACGGGGCCGCGAGCCCCCCCCCCGACACCCCCGACACCCCGTGGCTCCTTCTTGCGAATCCGCTCCCACTGCTGCTAGGAAGCTGGGCAAAGGGCAGCCCCGAGACATCCCGTCCGTATTAATCTCGCGCCCAGAATCGGGAGTGGAGTGGGGCGGGATGGATAGGGGAGGGAACGTCAGTGGGAGATTAGAAAGTGGGCAGGAGGCAGGATCGGGAGGGAAAATGTGGATTTCAAGCTGCCCTTGCGGAAGGCAGCAGCACTTGGTTTTTTTTCCGCCTTTTTTATCGAGGATCACATTAAATCGGCAGTGGACTCTTCATTAATTCAGGGCCATAGCCTGAGAGAAGAAACGCAACGCGGGAACATTAAAGCCAGACAGCAAGTACATGCAAATCGGGCAGAATGCAGAACCAGACCAGGTACCACAGCTCCTGTCCATCAAATACAGTGACATGTATCCAGGATAAAAAAAAACCCTTTCTTTGTTTCTCCGGAAAGCTCTTGATTTTCAAAACCACCTTAATGGTGAAAATAATAATAGAGGGCCTGAGATATAACAACTGCAATATACAGTAAAAATAAGGCAAATAAAACTTAAAATGAGACCAGAACAGAAGTGCATTCTCCTTTGTTGAAAGCTTTCACTTTAATCTCCTTTTCATGCAGCTCAATTAAGATGACTAAAAATGACCATTTTTTTTCCAATCTAGAAATACAAATAAAAACATGATTAAAGATATTACTTGTACTGACATTAAACTGGATTTAAAAGTAATGCCAGTATTGTCTTGCTGTTATACCACTTGTACCATAAATCGCACAAGGTGGGGGTGGCCAGAAGCAGGTCATGCACACCCCTGATTTTCTTCTTCAGAGGGGGGAGAATAGAAGGGGATCATGTGGCAGTTGGTTAGGGTGCCACACCAGGGCGTCACTCTGCAGCATAAGGTCCCTCCCACAGCCCAAAACCACGACTTGGAGCATCCTGTCCACGCACCACTGTACCTTGAGCCCTGTGCATCTTAGGAGAGGCGTCACTACAGACTAACAGCAGTAAGTTATAGAGAAGTTGGATGGAATGATGGATGGATGGATGAGACATATGTATTAACTTTCACTGTTTTATTGGTACCAAGCCTGGACGATGTCTAAAAATTAAAATATTGCGATAAGCATTAATACATCCAGTCAGTGTTTGAAATGAATTAAGCATCTTAACTTTCCATCCATCCATTAATCTGTCCCACCGTCCGTCCGTCCATCCATCCATCCATCCAGTAATCCTGGTCAGGGTCATAGGACAAATGTTTTTTTTAACATTAATATGTCTCTTGCATATTTATGACTAAACTATACTTTTAAGTAAATTTGAGTATATAAAAGAGACATTTGAAAATCTCCAATATAACACTTTAATGAAATGCATTTAAAAAGAAGCACGTGTAAACCTAATTAGCCTAGTGCCTGATTAAAAACCACAGTTTGTGAATTCAGGATTCACTCACAACGTGTAAAAATCAAAAAGCACGACTGCTGCAGTTTGAGGCTGAAGTTCTCACAGATGTAGAGCACTGGTACCGTTAAGCTGCCTTTAGGTGTCACCACATCACAGGTCTCATCCTCTCATTATTCTCCATCTATGCTCCCTGCTCACCAAAATACCACGTGTCTTACTCTCTGCAGTAGGGCGCCACATTCCGGTAAATGACGCAGAGCATGGTCCAGAATTACTATGTAAATGCTGTCTTTGCAATTACCCCTCAGATATATTTAATGCCCTTTTAGTAAAAGTAGCTTAATCTGAGGGTATTAAGGAGGCATCGAGAAAGAAACAATCTGGGTGAAATGCTGCATTTCGGATTGACGGAACCTTTCCGTTTTCATGCAATAAAAGCTTGCAGAATCCCAGCGTGCACAACATTAAAGGGATGCCAATGCTGGGGAAACTGCCAAAGGGTTGAATTTTAAATAATTTTCCCGAAACAACGATTAATTGCTTTGCTTGCACGTGACACATCTTCATCCCCCACACAAACGTTCATCGAGTCAAATAAATTAATCCTCAAGCACGCCTTTCTAATCAGAATCTGGATAATAACTCAGGAGAGCTGCTGTCTGATGTAGCGGAGATGTTTGACAAATTTTAATGCATGAATAATGTTTTCATAAAATTTTTACCTCGGGGCATCTATAATTCACGCACCCTAGTCTCCTGTGTGATGATTAAACACATGCACAAGATGCTGCGGGATGGCCAGGGTAAAACTGGACAGCTTGTCTTGCTGATGTCCATAGTTTTACCCGAACTGCTCTGAAGAATCTGATAACCGTCATTCGGAAATGGGCAAGAAAGAGAAAACGTCGAATGTAAAGAGCAGGAAAAGGCCTGCGATGGCAAGTCTCACACCACGTGCGAGAACTGGATAGAGTCCCATGTAATGATGTGTCTCACACTCAACACAAGCTGCTGTCAACCGATGGACGGGCCAAGGGGGAAAACAACCACCCAGTTCAGACAGTGCTATAAAAATAGCAGCAATAATTGCTGTTCTAATTAGTATGTCAGTAATGGAGCAGTGCGCAGAATGGGCACAGTATTCCAGGGATCACCCTGCTGCAATGCTGCCTTCTGGCTGTTGTAAATGCATGAGGTCGGTTGAAGGGGGGATATACTTCCTCCCCACGCGTTACAATAAATAAACACTTTCGCTGAGCTAGCAGTGTATGGCTGCTGATAGAGGATAGTCTTCCTAAATCAATCCCAGCCCTGGAGAAGTTAATATTCCAGTGGCAGTGTGGCAGGGTGGCAGAGCCAAAGTGAGAGTCAAAACCTGCTGTGGGCCTCTTAGCGAGGAGTCTGCCAGCGGCTGCAGGGCTCGCTCACTGCACACAACCTTTCGTCAAACATGAAAGGTATCGGCGCGATAACAATCCCACTATCACCATCAGCAGCTGTCGCCCAAGCAGTACAGTAACAGGATGCAACAACGGAATGGCAGAAACTGCGATAAAAGATCATTTCTGATGGGTCTTCAGGTAGGCAAGATTCACCGAAGATGACTTGACTTGTTAAAGTACACATAAGTATATATCACTTGTCAATTCCAGACAAAAAAAGAGACGAACTTCATAGTTTCCTTAATCTAAGATCCAAAAAAAAAATCATTCTTTCACTCTAAAAGAAGAATCAGGTATTTTCAAATACATCGCAAGTTTGACAGCACTAGTGAATAACAGGATCATTTCATGTCATAGAGATTTTTTTCCCATATTCTCTGTTTCAAAGACTCAGTATTTACTCAGTATTTAGTCTCAGTAAAGACTCAGTGCATGTTTTGATCAGAAGGTGCATCAGTGTTTAACTGCAGACATACATTAATTACATAACAATAAAAAGAGAGGGTAAAGCAGACATCCAACTTACAAGATAACATTACCTTAGAGGCTGAAAACACTCATTTAATCCCCAAGACACAAGGTATGATTTATTAAGTATGGCTGCAAAGTATTAAATGGAGACAACATCACCATCCCTTCCTTTCACTTTGAGTAAAAATACATGTTTATGCAAGAGAGGCAGTTTACTTAGTGCATCAATAAAGATAAGAATTACCTTGTCAACAAGGTCAGTTAAAGTAACCATTATATTTAGGCCTACTAATTGAATTCGTTGTTCATTTTAGAAGCTGATGATCAGAGACTGAATGAAAAGAGGACAGCGATGGAATAAAATCTTACGTATTAGTAGAGCCACTTTCGGGGATAGCACACATTATCTAGAATCCCTTCTAAGCATTTAAGTCGAAGGACAGAAAATAAGACGCTGTGACAAATCACAATCCCTTTGTAAATATATAGGTGTTTTAGGGCAAAGAAATGTGAGATTACGCAAACGAACAAACGCGACTGTGGTGCTTTTAAAAAGGGATATATTTTAACAGCTCTCCAATTCCTCCTCAAAATAGTAAGACTACCCCAAACCACCTCCTTGCTCTGTAAGTTACTACTGATTGTGAGCCTCACAGTATGCTGGTCCCGCATCCACACCATTAATGTACATTAAGCTGCTGAGTTGATGTTTTTGTCTGGCATTTTACACCCATTTGCACATCTGTATACAAGAAAGATTCTAGTGAAGGACCAAGTCCAACAGTATGCATGCAGAGCCGTAAAGTCAAGTTACGAGTCCATAAGTGTTACATCACCGGCCTCCTCACTGGAATAAAATAAGATCACGTGATACAGCACATGGCTGTAAACATGTCAATAATGTGAATTGTTAGTGTATGTGGCAACAAGGTCAGCAGAGCCAGGCAATTAGCCACATTGTGGCTAATATGACTTTCTACAAAGGCAACACTGGCCTTCTCAGGAAAGCTACACGGCCAAGCTACATCTCACCACATTTGTGATATAGCTAATATTCTTAATATGTGTCTCCTTGCATTCTAGCACCCAAAACAGACCATCATTCAGAAAAACATAATAGTACTATAAGCAAAATGTAGTTTTGTAACAGACCCCTGAATTACTTTCTTACTGAATTACCAGCTTTATTTGTATGATGCTCATTGATGCCGCTGTATGTAAATCGTCTAACCCTAACCCTCCAGGCTCAGTCTAATTCTCCAAGCCAGTATCTGTTTCTGTGATGACAAGTGAAAAACCAACAAGTTTCATATCAATCCTTTTTCTTTCCCCCATTTTTAGTCACATGACTAATCATCACATGACTGATCATGAGTGTTGCTCATACTGTGTAGGTCCACGTTATTCTAGAGGGCAGATAGACACCACATGTGCGCCAAGGGACTTGCCTGTGGTTCCATTCCACCTACAGGAGGAAGCTTGCAGACGTACCTTTCTATTGTGACGTGGGAGGGAGAGTGCACAGTAAAGGGCTTCCTGGTCCCAGCGCTCTCAGCCTGGAGCGTAAACAGGATCCTGCAGTTCAAAACAAAACAAGCTTATTGACTCTTCCACTGAAATGACTGGGGCTCTAAACCGGAAAATCATCGCAACTGCATTGTTCCCTAAGACGTAAAAAATTCAAATATATGGTGCTCAGCTGACTCTGCGGGTGCAATATTTCACACTTCACAATTCATTTTCATGACCGTCAAAAAAACACCTTTCATAATAAAAGCATCTCTTTGGTACAGTACGTTAATACAGTGTTAAAGTATAACATACAACCACCACCACAGCATAAAATCCTTTAGGAATAGAGACTTTGTTCCTTGCCATGTATGTGCACTATACAGGTAGGGATCAGTTAGTTTAAGTGATGAGAGAAAGCCCAGTGGATGAGGTCATCACACCCATCAGTCAGTGCCTGGTAAAGCCAAACAAAACTAGTCTAAACCAGTGGTTGAATAACATCCAATAATACCACCCAAAATTTCAAGGCTTCTTTCCTCAATACAGTTATTCTAATAAAAGTAACAGAAGGCTTAAATGCAGTTCCACTGCAAAAATTCTTTCTCCAGAACACGTTCAATCCTGTGTGTAGCACTGCAACAGGTAACTTAGCAGAATTCAAACATGCCCATGCAGCAGGTCAGGATAACCCCCCTAGAACTCCACTGCAGTTCTGAGGTCCGAGCCTATCTGACAGGCAGCCCGTGTTATCAGTGTACCCACCCCCTTAAAGGTGCAAAGTGCTCACAGGAACTTGAAAAATACTGCCTCCCAGAGGAGGCTGTGCAGGGGTAACATGAGAGAGATCTGGTGTCAATCTCAGCCAGGGAATACAGACGATCAAAGGATCAAAGGCCAGTCTTCTTCACAAAGGCCTGAATAATTCATCACACTCACACCCCTGCACTCCCAAGAAAAGACTGGATGGCCGCATAAAATGGTCTGGCGTTTCATCCAATCAGAATGCCTATAAGATCCTCTCTAGATTTAGCATTCAGCATAACAACACACACTTTTATACTTATATTGATTTATGACATGCTTATTTGCAAAATTCATCTCATTTGTAAATACCGATGCAGTGCAAACTGTAAAATCAAGATTTAAGCAGGGTGCCAAACTTTACATAGGCTGTTGTGTACTGCAGAGTTGGGTCAGCACGTTATACACATTGACTTAAACTGGTAAATTTTTTACAGCAGTTTCCAATGGAAGATTTTAGGAAGTCCTCCATGCAGCAAGCGTTACGACGACAGAAGCGAGCGTTACTAAGCGTGAGGGAGGAAGCGTCGGCACTCGGAGCTGTTTAGAGGTGTCGAGCGGCGCAGTGGAAGGTATGCAGTCAGACATCAATGCAAGCCACTAGCTTCCACGAGGATGATGGGACGCAACACCATGTGCTAAAGGTAACAACTTCCCAGACGAAGTCACAATAAAGACAATGATTGCGCGAATGACACTGGCTTCATTTTTGGTGTTAAGCAAACAGCTGCGCAAAGCCAGTGAGGACGCCAAGCATAATGTCAATTGATTACATAGCGTGGATATGTGTTCGTGTGCAACACAGCTGACATTTTGCCTGGCATTTGAACACGCTGTTGGCAGAGGCGATAGGCATGTTTCGAATAACATCAAAGCACCTTGACTGAGTGCCAAAATATAAGGTTAGACAGGGAGCCCCCCCACCCCACCACACTGCCTCATGTCGCCCCCACCCCCCTGCTGTTGATTTTCAATCAGACTGACAGGAGAGTGTGCAGACACTGTGCTCATGTCGTCAGACCCTTTCCGGAAAGCTCTGTGAGACGTGTGACGGGTGTGCATGTGGGGGGGGGGGCGCCCAATTCCTTCCGCGCGAGGTCGCCCCCGTGTCTCCGCTGCTCAAAATCAGCTAAACAGCCGCAAAGCCAGGCTGCCAACGGACAGACTGTGGTTCCAGGGACCTGCCGAGCTGAGACGTCTGATCGCTGACGCACTGTGACAAGAAGTGTACCCAAGGGCCACTCAAAGATGACAGCAACCTGCAGAAAGAATTACTCATATTCCTACTCAGTTTAGTAGTATTTGTGCATAATGTTATTCCCAATACAGTGATCCCAGTGAGTTTTGTTTAACAAAAACATTTTGGGCTGATTGGAAGTCAATTAACTGTGGCTCACACACACTGCATGGATGTGTAATGTAAGTACAAGAAAGAAAACCTCCAGGGGGTGGGACTTTGGGTGGCCCCCAGGGGCCTTACTCTTACCAGTCAGAAATCAAGGGTGAAACATAAATTAGTAAAAATTAAAGGTGGTCAAATTATGCAAATGATTCATGGCAGCGAGGGCCTCCTGGCTCTTGTCTCTGGTATTGTGGGGTAGCACAATTAGGAACGAAATGGTAAGCGTGTGAATAAATAAAACTGAATGGCCACAGCTGCAAAAACTAGCGTGCATTCATTTTCCGCAAATGTTTACCCTGTTGGAGTTGGGGGGACGCAAAGCCAGACCCTGAAAGCAGCTTTAGTCCTGGATGCGATGCCAGCCAGTTGCATAGCACTCACATGTCACACACGACGCGCACTGCTGGGACACCATGTGACCATCGCATACTGAGTGCTGAGTCGCCGGAGCTAAAAAGGTTTTGCCTCAACCATTTAAGATCAGAATGCAATCTTTCTCTAATTAACATTTCAATGTAGGAAAAATTCACTGCAAAACACAGCCTAGTTTTATATTATTATCAGACCCCTTGTGGAACACACTGACTCTTTAGGGATCCATACATACTTTTCATACTTGTATTTAAAATGATAACTACTGTATATGAACTAACTTTCTACTGTAGCAGGCATAGAGTACAGCAGTTGCTCATAAGATCACTGTATGCCTTGTTTCCCAGAAATGCTTTTGAATTAAAAAATAAAGCCAATGTTCGTTTTACTTCAGTCTCCTGTCATCATATCTGTAACATAATTAAAGCGTTATTATTGCGTTTTAAGGTTTCAAAATCGGCAGCTCCAAACTGCATTCACGGCGATTCAGAGATCATGGTTTGAGTGTCGCGGTTTTCTGGGATTAGGACTTCAGTGCCGGGCGGTTCTTTGTGCTCCCACAGTGTGCTGAGGCGTTTCATCCAATTTCACTTGAAATCCGAGACATATCCTGCCAAGAGTCACACTACCTCAGGTGCCTAAATAGTGGAGAAGGGGCTACTACAAAGCAAGACAAGTTCTAAATAAGGACATTTTAAAAATCAGTATGAGCCTAAACATACAACCGATTCGACTTTGCTGACACCCCTCACCTAAAAATCAGAGACCCGTATTATTACCTCAGCAACACAACCTCCTCCAGAAAGCTCTCAAATTCACCTGAGATTGGGCACCTGACTCTTGTGCAGCTGATTTGCACGCCCCCGGTTTCCGTTATCAGTTACTCAGATTGCGTTATTCATTGGGATTCGCAGTGCTACACTGCGTATTAGCGTGACTTGCCAAGTGTTTGAATGACTGCGTGAAACGGATAACCTTCTTCAGAGGAGAGCTACTCGTCACAAAGGCAGCGGAGCAGAAAACAAATAAATGTGCTGGCAAGGCGCAGGCAGAGTGCCTGAACGAGTGTAAATCCTGTGAAAAGTGTCAAAACGTCATTTTATCCTGAACTCCAGTGCCATTAAACCACATTTACATTTCAAAAATTCAGTTATAAATATTATTTATTTTGCCTTTTGTCTTCCTGACCTTTACAGATAATTTATGCAGCGTAAAGCATAACATCATTAGCTAATGAACACATGCCGCGATCAAAGCAGACATGCATGGACAGCCTTTGACCCTGTACAGAGACAAACCAGAAAGTTATAGAAAAAGATGATTTACAAATAAAGCATTGTTTTCTTTTTAAATTTGATACGAAATAACATTTACTTTACGTATTTTACATGAACTGAAATTTTCTCTAAAATGGTAACACTGATACAAACATCTTTCTTTAGCATGTATATGTATGTCTTGCCATGATCCATTACACTGATGTCATGTATGCCATTATTCCTACTGAACAATTCCTCTAGCAACTGGACCACCTGATAAGGACTACTGCCCCTCTCCCCTGCCCCCATCATCCATGAACAGTACTATTTCACATATTATCTGCAACTGCATTTATCATTGGTACTTTATAGATGCCATTTTCCTCTGAATCACCTTCTTCAAAGAGGTCAGGGAATTGATTTCAGTTCGGCTTTTCGATTCCCTCTGGAAGAGCAACACTAAGTGCTCCAGCTGATCCAGATACACAGCCAGACTGAGCAGGTACAATGACATCTTTATTTAACCTGCATGTGCACACGCAGATCCAAGCTGTTGCGCCAGCCAAAATTACAACATGAGAAACCCCATGAGGGAAAACCTAGAAGGGACAGGTATTAGAAACATGTATGAGGCATGTGTGTTCAGGTCTTAAGGGTCTTGCTCAAGGGCCCAACAGGGACACAATCATCCTGCCAGCCATAGGATATGAAATGATAACCTTCCAATCACAGGCGCAGAGACCTAACCCACACTGTCAACCCATAACTTTAACCACTATGCCCCCTGCGGTCTCAGCTTTAAAAAAAAATCCTTTTGCAGGGCCCTAAACAGCATTCTTTTGTTTTCCATCAGACCAGTGCACCGGAATAGCAGCAGACACCGTCTGGAACAGATGTACCATTTGCATTTTCTCTTCTATGGCTTTATCACCTTGCTGAGTGAAAATAAAATACATTTCGAATTAACCTTAAGCGACGTCCAAAAAAAGTATGCCATGTTCATTATATGCGACAGAGCCCAAGATGAATGCAGGCAGTGCATACACTGCCTGGTTGATGGGTCTGCGCCACCTTCAGGTGAATCAGGGTCATGTAGAATCATCACATCCCAAACAAAAGAATGATAAAGAAAAATTTAAAAATATACATTTAGATGCGGTGCGAGTACATGCAGCTGAAATGAGGTTTCTTTGTAGGGTTGCTTGGCTCAGTCTCTGTGACAGTGTGAAGAATTCTGAGATCCGCAGGGACCTCGAAACAGAGTCACTCTTCCTTCAGATCGAGAGGAGGATCGGAAGTGGATGGGCATTTTATGATAAGGATGCCACCTGCTTGGCCCCATGGAAGCCCTTCTGAGAACTTCTCACTACATGGAGGTCCCAGGGCAGACCTAGAACATGCTGGAGGTATTATACAACATAGAGTGACTTAGGAATATCTGGGAATCCACCAGAATGAGCTACATGAGTCCATGGCCTTGGAAGAAGAGGTCTGGTCTGACCTACTTGGTGCATTGTCACCGAGACCCTCACCAGAGAAACAGCATGAAGATGATGATTTATATGCAGTTTGCATAAATTGTGCACCCACAGAGGGGAAATGAAATCGAAAATGCTACCTGAGAAATTTTATTTCTAAGCATTGTAAACAATTTCCACCCAAATGGGCTTTTTATACCTACATGAAAACATGCAAAGAAACATCTCTGTAATAAGAAAAGTTTTTCTCAGATCTGCTCAGCAAAAGGAAAGCTGTCCTTTATGTGTTAGACTTCAAAGAGTAACAACATAGTAGCTGACATTGACAAAAATTATCTGAAACAATCTAATGATCCAAGAATCTGATATGACCTCTTTCTTAGTGGGGTCTAATTACACCCCCACAATACACTACCCTGCAGCCACGAGCCTGTGAAAAAGCCTAAGTATGATTATGTAAACATCCTGATCAAGGACAGATTTACCTACAAACTACAAAGGGTTGAAATCAAAAAATGTTTCTTTTTAAAAATCCAAATCTTGGTCTAAAACAGGGTTCTTCAACTCTCGACCTCAATTCCAAATCCAGGCCGTGTTTTCAGTTCTCCCAGGTAGTTGTTTAATAATTACTGATTCTGATTGGTCAGAGGCTT
>JABFEA020000130.1:1298969-1320670 GCA_019775915.2 Cyphomyrus plagiostoma | reverse complement strand
TTCTGATTGGTCAGAGGCTTCGCACCTGACTGATAGGTAAAGGAAGGCTGGAAAACCAGCAGTGCTCGGACCTCGAGTTGAAGAACCCTGGTCTAAAACAACAGATAGTGATGTAAAAGCCACAGAGATACAATACATGGTGAGGAGGCCTTGCTCTTATGATGTGTAATTTCTTTGGGGCAAACTGGGGTTACACACTGTCCTAAAATGGAGGTCATAATACATTTTGGGCAGGAATCTTACATCCTTTACTTGGATTCCAAGAACTCGAATTGCACAAGACGCAAGGCAATACAATTTTTTATTTATATTTTTCACGAGCTAGCTGTACGACGTGTAACCGAGGGTAGGTGCTTATGTTATGTATTATTTCCATACCACCACCTCCACCCACCCCCACCCTGCAGTTCCGAGCTGGAGGGACCAAGTTGCTTTGGTCTGCTTTCTGTCACTTTACGTGAGATGAACTTCCCAGTGTTACTGTCCAGCTCTTCCTGAATTTCAATGCATCAGCTTTTCCACAACCCACCAGAAAGGAGAGCATAGCTGCACACAAGCATTCCTCCAAGACAGCTACAAAGTTAAATGTGTCACAACTGTGTCTTCATTGGTGCACGGTTTTGAGCATACTATTATCCTCTCCACTCAAATCAAATGAAACACATTATCACTGATTCTGAGGCCCAGGGCTAGTCTTTAGCTTAAATTGTTAAAAAGTAGCAACTAATCAAAAACCAAAAAATGCTATTTTCATTGCTTTTATTTCGGATTTGAAATGTATACTAACTGCCAACTAACTAATTAACTTGCATGCTCATATTGTTTTTTATACTGACAGAGGTAGTTAATATCTAAAAACAGCCCCCATACTATTCACCAAGTCTTTTGGTAATTAAACAAGTTTATCTATTATTTGTCTTTTTCCAAATGAAATAGTTGCTGTTTCCCATTCTTCCAGCTTCCATACCACCCAAGTGGATGGGGAACGTACCCCAGGTGTGGTAAGTTGGGGAGCATGGAGCAGGGAAGCAGGAGAAGGAGAAGAAGGATCGGGAAATAAGGGTTTTAATAGGCACACAAAGAGGGATATGAGGGAAGAGCATTACAACAATACAATGACAGGACAAGGGAAACATACTCTGACGTGGACTTAAATAGACCAAACCAATGAATACAACTCGACACAGCTGGTAAACACGGAGAATCCACACAAAGTTAACGAGGGGGGCATGGCACACAGGAGGATCGGACGAGCAGGGAGTGACACCAGGGATATAGGGCACAAAGCAGAAGAACACTTTGGATGGGAAGTGTTGCGTCCTGCGACGTCCGCTCCGTTCGAGCCTCTCGTGTGTGCCACGCCCACCTCGTTACCTCCTGTGATCACCCATTGTTTCCACCTGTGTGGCGCCGCCGCACGCCAGTCTCGTGCCTTGTCCCGTGTATTTAGGTCTGCGTCTGCGTCTTTTCCGGCAGACGCGGCATAAACGTTGTTCATGTCGGTGTGTTCTATTAAAAAGTCTTCGTTTTGCCTGTGAACCTGCCTGGACTCACTCTGTCGCCGTCGTGTACACCGGGATCACAACAGTATGCCGCGTCTCGTGAACGACACGCAGCAGCAGGAAAGATGCCATCGGCGTGAACTGCTGCAAGCCTGCGTGTCCTGGCTCGCACAACCGGAGGTGCAGGAGGACCCGTTGGCCCTGGAGCTGGCTACCCGGGGCTGGGAGCTCCTGGAGGAGAAGCGCCCTCCGGGTCAGCAGTACCCGCTGCCGCGGGTGCGCCGCTACCTCCGGAGCCTGCACCAGTGGCTAAAAGAGCAGAGGAAAGCCGGCGAACGGACGTCGGCTGCTCCCACGCTCGTTCTGGGCGCCTGCTCGCTAGTCCCGGCCGGGGATAGCGAAAAAGAGCGCGGGGACTCCCCGTTTACCTGGGCTGAGGCCAACGCCGTCTGGGACTGCGTACACGGTGAGCGGAAGCTTCCGTGGGAGACATGCCCCTTCTGGCCAGAGCGCCTTGCGAAGGGGTGGGTCAGCCCAGTAAGCGACCCGGTCCCTCGGACCCGAAGGGCTCTCAAAAAGACATTGCCCGCACGCCCAACGGGAGACCCGCCGCCTCTGGGACTGCCTGAAGCGGGCTGTGAGACGCCTCCGCAGCTCGTGGCTGCGTCTCCCGCGGCTGCCCAGCCCGCAACTGCCGCTGCCCAGCCAGCTGCCAAACGCGCAGCCAAGCGTGCAGCCCAGCGCGCAGCCCAGCGCGCAGCCGAGCCAGCTGCCAAGCACGCAGCCGCTGCTGCCTAGCCGCCCGCTGCCAAGCACGCAGCCGCCGCTGCCCAGCCACCCGCTGTGGGGCCCCCTCCAGCTCCTGGCTCCCCCTGGCCTGCGGCCCCTCCGGTCGCTGCCTGTCCTCTGGCTGGGGGCCTTTGGGCACCCTGGGCTCCTTTCGCCCCTCCGTTGTTTGTTCCGCCTCCTTGTGTTCCCTCGTTCCCTCCTGGCCCCTTCGTTCCCCCTTTCACCCCCGGCCCTTTTGTGCCTCCTGGTGGTCTGGGCCCTTCCGTTCCCTCAGTCTCCCCCTTCCTCGTCTGTCTGTCGGCGTTCCCTGTCCTCTGTCGGGTTTTGTCTTGGTTCTTGTCCCTGGGGTTGTTTTGTCTTTCTGTCCTGTGCCCGTGCCTGGTTTGATGTTCTGTTTTGTTTTTCAGGTCTGGTCTCCCCCGTTCGTCTCGTCTGTTGCCTCCCCTGGGGCGTGCTCGGTGTGCGCGCCTTTGGGGGGGGGTTCTGTTGCGTCCTGCGACGTCCGCTCCGTTCGAGCCTCCCGTGTGTGCCACGCCCACCTCGTTACCTCCTGTGATCACCCATTGTTTCCACCTGTGTGGCGCCGCCGCACGCCAGTCTCGTGCCTTGTCCCGTGTATTTAGGTCTGCGTCTGCGTCTTTTCCGGCAGACGCGGCATAAACGTTGTTCATGTCGGTGTGTTCTATTAAAAAGTCTTCGTTTTGCCTGTGAACCTGCCTGGACTCACTCTGTCGCCGTCGTGTACACCGGGATCACAACAGGAAGTCAGTTCATTGCAGACCATACTGACTGTTCTTTTTAAGCAGAACATATTTAAACTTCTGAAGAATCAAAAGTAAAGGAGCACACATTCAAAAGCCAAAAAGACTCTAACCTTGTTTAAGACAAAATAATGGAATCGAAACGGGTTTTACTTGCACAAAAATTTTCTGAGGGCAGAAGGACAAATGATTGGTTCAGCGACATAACCAATCAGACTGTAGAGGAGGTGGGTCCAAGCAACTAGAGGAGGCAGGACCATCCAATCGGATGTCTTGATCCTGCCTCCTCTAGTTTCTTGGTCCCACTCCACGACAATCTGGTTCTCTCTCTAAACCCATCATTTTCCCTTCTTCCCTCAGAACATTTTTGTGTAAGTAAAACTCCCACAAGCAATAGAAATGGAGTAAAATCCATTAGCTTATGTTTTCTTAAAAGGGGACTGCTGATATTGAATTACCACCGTGTTAACAGGTCCCGTTTGGGTGTGTGTACAAAGAATTATGAACATGTTTATTTTGGACTGGGATCCTCATTTACAGAATTTTGAATTTAATCCAAACATGTCGCAGACAAACCAGTTCCTTATGTATCAAGTTATGTATCAATTAAGTTTTGAAGCAATATCTTGGCTGAAATTAATCATACTTTATGACTCTGCTCAGTAAATGTTTTATACATCAGAATTTTTTTTCAACAGATGCTTTTGTCCAAAGCAACATATAATTTAGGGTCTGAGCACAGCATCAGGAACCTCCCCGGAGACACTGGCGTTCAGGGCTTTGCTCAACAATGGTTTCACTGTGCTTGCCACGGGATTTGAAACAGCAACCTTCAGATAATGGGCATAAAATCCTAACCCAGAGGGCCACAAGCCACCCCTAGTACTACTCCGAATCCTGGCACATTGTAAATTCTCATAAAGCTGGTGCCACATCTAACAACTTCACATTCATGTTACCTGTCAGCCTGATCTGGGTAAATGCACAACACATCTCCCCGCCCAAGCAAACCTGAAAGCAGAAAGCATCCAGTTAGCGAGCAAAGACTCGCCAGCATGGGGAGCAAGGCTGCAAGTGAGACAAGAGCAAGAAGGCGACCATCAAGGTGGCTGTGGGTAAACATCACCGGCTAATGAGCTATTCCTCTTAGCGGCAAGGAAGTTTCTGAAAGACAATCTCAAGGGATAGCATGCCATTAGCAATCTTTAAGCCCTTAATGCAGCTGTCGTCTTTTTCAGATGCAAAGAATTCAGACTGTTTTTATTGTTACCTCCATAATATTTTAATGGAAGCTAGTTCAGTTCCGGTCCTGTAAGAAAATGTCCATAATTTCATCACAACCACTTTTAAAGACATCTCACGTTCTTAAGCCATGTGTTTCCATGATTTGCATCTCTTCTATTTTCTTAACATAACTAATTTTAATACTTTAATTAGAATACATTTTTAAATATTTGATTACTATTTACTTGTTGATGGCACTCAAATTTTGAAGGTGCTCTTTTTCATTTTAATAGTTCACAAACTACTTACTAGTGCTTTACTATATGCAAGCATTGTAGTTTTGAGTGCAAGTCAAGTCTGCGTTGAATCTAAGACGCTGAATCAGAATCAATGATTACAGAGTCTCTTGTTTTGTTCTAGTTCAGGTTATAATTGACATACGGATACAACAATTCTATTCAATGTCTATTCTATCAACTACTAAAAATTCAGTTTGTTTTGTATGTCGTACTTTTTATAGAAACGCATTGCTTCATTTTTCATACATCACTGCGTAACTGAAGTAGATGGTTTGTGTTGTCAACCATGAAGAAAGACAGCCGTTTCTGACAATGGTCTTCCCATTTAAGGTCTGTGAATCGTTGTCTAGCGGCTACAATACAGCCGAACTAATGATATTAAGTTTTCAGTCTGCAACCGTTTTCATTCGATTTCACGGTTTATGAACCAGCCCAAAGACCTGAAACATATAGTCAGTTCATGACGCTAATCGTTAATTATTAAATATGTTTTGTGTTTCGTTAGGAAACGATATAGTTAACCTTTTGCTACAGATACTGACCATGGAACTAAACTTCACCGGCTCTTTCCCACGTATTAATAAAACACGAGTTATAAATGACACTGAAGACTAAATCATTTCATTGTACAAATGCAAAAGCGTGCATATTCGATTCTCCTCTGCATTGGATACACTACGCTTTGATTTTTTAAAATAAAAGGTCTGTATTTAGGCATTGTAATAATTGGTCTACATTTTTTCGACTTTCAAAGTACTGTTTGTATTGTATTAAATTATCTACTGTCATCTACTTTAAACTGTAAGCCATCTTTCTAGCTGTATTTTTTTCAGTGTTACGTTAGTGTATAGAATTCAATCCAATTATTTTTTGACTGATCATTATGGTATGTGATACTTCGGCAGTGTTTTTATGGTGCATTTATGTAAGACATTCACACGTTTTCCTAGCGGCTTACTGACTTAATTTTGTTAGTATTCGTCCTGACCGCAGTATTCCTGTAGGGGGCGTGGTTCGTAACGACGTACAAAAGTGTAATTCATACATTTCATAGGTATGACACGTTTTAGGGAGCATGAGGAAGATGCAACGACCGATGTTATGGTTCACTGGGCAGTCCATTTCTGATAATGATCTATCGCTAGTTGGATTCAACCAAGATACTGATTGGATTTTGGCTTATGCCCCATTTGCAATCAAACACATTAGTTATGCACGTTATTATGATCAAGAGAGCAATAAGCTGCAAAGTAAAAAGACCAAACTAATTATTATAATTGCAATAGCAGCTGACACGTATGGTCAATATTTGATGTTTATTTTTCGTTTGTTGCTTTCTTTGAATAATCATATTTTTCTGATGCTGGATGGAAGTACAGCTGAGAAATAATGATGACGTGTGTGTGTCTGTGTGTGTGTCTGTGTGTGCGCGTGTGTGTGTGTGTGGGGGGGGTGGGGGGTGTTTAGCTTGTTTGTGCAGGAGGCGTGGTACCGTTATTTAAACTCCCAAATTATTTTGAACACACGCACACAAAAAAAGATCGCAAGACTGGATTTTTAATTACCCGCACGTCATTTTCAACTCATATAACTTTAGAGACGGGACCAAGGCACAGAAATAACAGAATAGAAAAGAAATTAACTTCCCACCACAAATAAGCATAAAAATCGGGCAGGTTAATAAAACTCAAGTTTATAATCCAAAAGTCCAATTTATTATGTACAATAAAAAAGAATCAAACAAAGCTATCTAGCAGCCCACAAATAATTTACCAAGCAGCAGATACGCATAAGGTTACTATAACAATAACTACTTGCTTAAATAAACGCTATAATAAAAAATAAAACTATCGGGTTGAGCTTTGATGTTGATGTTGCACACAGTAAAGAGTCCTATGAAGCATAAGTCTGCAATCCAGGACGCCAACTTGACTGTCATCGTACGGGCTGTCAATTAAGCTACCTACATATATATGTCTTTCTGGCTTTTATTGATTTAAATGTTGAGATGAAATGTCCTGCAGACCTAAGGAGAAGGCAACACAGGCGTAACCCTCGGCGAATCAGCCTTACTCTTACTGTCAAGTTTTCAAGGCACGTTTAACTCGTCCCAGCAATTAAAAAATTTAAATATTCTGTAACACTGATCCAAAGAAATGCGAACGAGATTAATAATTTCATTGGCGATATAATGGTATATAATGAATACCACCCATCAAGAGAAAAAGACATACAGTTAGGTAATGTAAAGACATAAATCCACAGACGTATATAATTAAGATATAAAAAAACATCACTTATAAACTGAAAACGCGATAGCTTATTACTGTACTTCCCAAAACACTGATAGTTTTGGGTCCTGAGGGTCCTGGCAAACACCCAGCAGCAAATAAAAACGGACATCGGCGTAACTCAAATACAAACACCGCCGCTAAGAACCAAAAAGTCATTTTTTTAAAAGAAAAAATATAAATGTTCGTAGTTACGAATGGGTAGTGAGACAATTAATGCAAAAACTAATTCAAAATAAAAACAAAAAGAAGAAAAAGACAAAGAAGAAAACTATAGGAAGAGGAAAATTACTCACCAAGCAAAATTTCAGAGAAAATAAAAATGGTGAAAGACCAATAAGATAGGAGTATAACGAGCAGAATACGGACGCCCCAGCGATGCAGAAGTCAGACTGACTCGGTTGATACGCACAAGCCCACTATGAGCGTGGAGCAAACCATTCTACCAAGAGTCTGGGGGGAACCTTTCAGGAATTTACGCTCTTTTCTCTGGATGAAGAAGTTCAGGCCCCGTAATATAAGAAGGCTGGTAATTGAGGTGATTATCTGATGGGAATCCTATAAGAAAATTCATAACCCATATGCATTATTGTGGGGTTAACAGGGGCTTTATCAGAGATTACACACCTAGAGTAAATTATGGTTGGAATACCTGAATGAAAAAGAAATTCAAGCTGGTGAACGTGTAAATTGTGTAAAAGAGTACCTTACACTTTTTGTGTACTTTGTAAGTTCATTCGTTAGTTTCCTTGTATTGTCACTTTACAATATTTTTCGATGTTTAGACGTCTATTGTATAGAAATCTTATCGTTGATATAAAGCTTCCTGTAAATTACCCCCTGCGGTTCAGGCTATAAGTAATCTATCTGAAGCTAAGCATGTTTGGGCTTGTCCAGTTCTTGGATGGGAGACCAGCTAGGAAAGGTGGGTTGTTGTGGCTAACATGTTAGCCCATCCTGTGGTCTGTGTGGATCCCAGTGCAGTGATGGGGACACTGTGCTGTAAAAAATGATGCTGCCCTTTGGGTGAGATGTAAAATGGGTCCTAACTCTCTGAGGTCATAAAAGATACTTGGGTATCCTTAGAAAGAGTAGAGGGGCTAAAACTGCCCACTGTGGCCCTATCAAATCAATACTCATCACCCTTTATATGTAATTGGTGAATTCTCTCCTGCCCCTTCACCACCTTAGCTACTGCGTGGTGAGTATATGGGTGCAGAATGGCTGCCATTGCACCCTCCACGTGGGGGCTACACAGTGTTCTGTAAAGTGCAATATAAATGTAACATTTGGGCATCTCAGGGAAGGGACATGTTGTTTGATGAGTCATTAACAGTTTCAGCGGCTTCACAATGCCTGCCATTTACAAACTAATAAAATGGTAAATATTTATCAAACAGTACATCAAAATATACAGTACCACTTTCAGTAAAATATCTGTTTTGAGCATTACAGTTGCTCAAAATATTATGTGAGGTTGATGAAAAGGTCTTTTTGATACCACATCAAAGCTTTAATATGTTTTATTTTTTGTTTATTGGTCATTTGTAAAGATAAAATGTACCTCAGGTTTAACCCAGGACATGTTCAGAGTTGACAGTCCACTCAGTCATAATGGTTTGATATCAAGCATAATGTAATGTAGACTAAGTCCGTGGTTTGATGGTGCCCTGACAGTATCCACACTTAGGTTTTTAAACCAAAGGCCAGATTCACTAAACTGAAACTAATCTGCAATGCTTTTAAGTAAAGGAAGTCAGTTACATTATGCCGACTTCCCACTGAGTTACAGATTACTGAATCCTGCTGATTTCAGAGCACCTAAAAAAAAGATCTTATTAAAACAGAATTGCAGGAAAGGAAAAGAGATTATACATTTGATATTGCTATGTAGAGGAACTATCTGAAAATGAAATAGGGTCAGAATTACTTTATAGGGAATTAAGCTCAAGAAGTGAGATGAAATTTAATTAAAGGTACAAAAAACGATATAGGAAATGAGGTTGGTTTGCAGGACTTTGTCATCTGAGGCTTCTAATCCATATGGGAAACATCGGCATGACGGCTCTGTGGTAAAGAAAGACATTCTCCACCATCACCCTGAAATCCTCATTCAAAACAAGACCTGCAATCACACATTTATTTACTGTAATGCGGGACCAGACAAAAAGTGCAGTTTTCATTTTAATCAACCACCTGTGGACTGCCTGTTAGGACTGAATGTCTCCTTGGCGCTGGAACAACAGGAAGGATCATTTACTGGCTAGTGGTGGAGTTGATGTGCTGCTTTTTACGAATGGCAGTCGGCCTGTGGAAGAAAAAAAAAGCGCATGTGGACTGAATGCCCTCAAAAAGTAACCAATTTAAAGTACAATCTACTATGCCTTTCTGTTTGGGCGCAATGCTCAATTTATATGCTTACTGCCTACAACAAAGTTATGTAAAAAATGTATGCAGAACATTTGGAAGTGGCCTTAATTACTATTTAGAAGAACTACAAAATAGTATTTCACATAATAAGAAGCCATGAGGATGTTTTCCATAAGGTTGTCTTAGTATTCCCATACTCAGTTTAAATATAATTAACTGAATTGACATCCTGTCTGTGGCGTACCCTTGGTTTGTACCCCATACTGCCTTAGATAAGCTTCTGGCCCTCCCAGAACCATGACCAAGATATGCTGTTACAAGATAGATGGATGGATGGATAATGAAATAACTAAATTGACTAGATAAGAGGCTGGAAGTTTAATGGATTATTAATTATAAAAATACAATGAATAAAGACATTACCACTGTTATACCACTGTTATACATGGTTCCTTGATTAGATAGATAACATCATACCGGGGTTTCAAATTGAAGGGATCATTCAATTTGTTAAGTTGTTTCAAGTCTGGAAGCAGGAGTTTGCAAGGGAAATACATTTTGAAGGTGGTAGACAGAAATGCTTGTAATGTGAGACAAGATCTAAGAGAAGATAAATATGCATCAGAATCTCAGTAGAGTTAGAAACATGGTTTGTAGATTTAAGATGCAGTTGAAAGATTGTGTCCTTCAAGTACATGACAGATGTAGATCCTCAATAATAGTGATCTCACACCCTCAGATCTCACCCAGCGAGGCTATAGACGTCGTTGCCAGATGAGCGTGTCAAGTGTAGTTTCACCGTGCTCGAGATGATTTCCTATGAAGGCCAAAGAGATGCTAGTCAATTGCCAGAAAACCTCTTCATTGCCCGAAGAAGCAAGAAGTGGTGGTGAAGCCACCAAGAAAGGCCCACTGTGGAACTGGGCTTACTGGGTTTTCAAAAGGTGGACTTAAACACAAAAGAGACCGAAGCACTTCACTGGCTGACAATTAAACTCAGGTGCTTTTCAAAATCATATCAAAGTATGGGCTCATGCAATATCACTGTAGGGGTTTGAAGAACCCTAAGATAGATTCATTTCTTTTTCAATGGTCTCTCTCGCCCAAACACGAAGAACAAAGTTTCTCCTCACAGGTTACAAGACTCAGTCCCCGGTCTCATTGTGCTGGCATTAAACAATATAATTGTTAAGTGGTCAATAAAGCAGAGGGTGAAATCAGTATAACAGCACCCATCTGCTCACATTAATCATATACAATCCGTAGACACTATAACAAATTAACACTGTCAATATCAATCAGGGCCCATTAAATGACACATTTTGTTTTTATGCGGCTGTTCATTAAATAGCTAGTCTTCATTTGTTGATTGATGTCATTCAAATGTGGATATCATTTAAACACGCAGTCGAGAAGGAGAATACAGAAATCGTGACCTTGAACGGCAATACGCAGTATCCACTCCGTATTGCATTATTAAAGTAGGATATTTTGACATTGGAGCTGTCATATTTTTGAACAGGACTGGCATCCTGTCCAGTGTGTCCTCTGTCTTGTGATGTGTGATTCCTGGGATTTACTCCAGGTTTTCTGCAAAGTATGCAGATAAGCGTTTTTGGAAAACAGATGGCTATAAACTTTGTTTAAATATGCATTCTATAATGGTTATGTCACGTTATCTCATATGCACCAGAACAGGCAGCAAGATGACTTATTTGCCAAATATAGACCTCAATCACACCTCTGACTGATGCCATTAAACAAAAGCCAGAACAGAGGTATTGAATTACCCATCCTCTGCAAAGAGCGCAACAGAATTCAAAGGCATCAGTCGCCCTGCTGGGGCAGAATTCCCCAGGTGCTACAGAACACAATTTAATTAGCACCTTATTACAGGCTACAACACCTATCCAGTCAATGAACACGACTACCCTGCAAAGCAACTGAGAGCTGGGAGAATTATCACCCGAAGACACACTCCTGTGCTATTGTGCATCAAGACTGCCCTGACAACCATGAAAAACGGCTTGTGTTGAATCCAGGGGTGGAGCTGGAGAGGAGTCTTATGAGATACGATTTTGAGAGTAGGCATGGGTTTGAAGACATATTACAGGATATACAGAAAACCAACGGAGCAATGTTATACCACTTAGGGTACCCCGGGTCACCTGGAACAACTCGTTATGTCTCATGTTTATCTTATGTACCTGCTGATGTATATTTATACTTCTCATCAATTCATCTCTCTTTTTTTACTCCCTCTGCTGGGTATCAAAAAGTCAAGTGCATGTTTGTGGAATTGGAGGCAAACAGCGAGGCTGATGAGAGCCAATCGATATGAATGTACATCGAGTCGTCATTTCACACATGCAGGCCCACTGCACAGTCCTGCAAGAGCCACAGGGCTCCTGCTTCTGTTGGTCTGTCAGCCACGTCCCATCAGCTAAAACATACTTTTATTTTATTTTAGTGAAGATGGAAGGATCGATCATAGTGATGCCTGTAAAATGATAAATATTTTTTCAGTAAACATTGTCAAACAGAAAAAAATACATTAGGAAGGCAGCTCTCTGAAAGGAATTAGTACTTTGTAAAGAGAGGACAGAGCAAATATTTTCTTGTTTGCTTGACATATTTAAAAGCCATGTGACATTTTCTCTGCTTAAGAAGCACACAAAACTAAAACTCAAATTTTTATAAAAAAATATATATATATATTTTTATATACAAAAAAAATAAATTTGCTTTAAAAACAGGTACACAAACAGCACATGAGAGATGTCAAGCCTTTCATCTGGAGACCTGCATTTATCCAAGAGAAGTGCAACTGATTATAGGCTACTGCCTCAGCAGGATGCTGGAAATGTCTTCTGAAAGTTAGAACCTCTACAAGCCTAACATTGACTACACAATTAGACGATTAGAGTGCTTCATTGCTGTGAGGAATAATCCTTCACATCGGTAATCGTGGATGAAGACAGGGCTCTGATGTCCATCGATGCATTAGCACCCTCACAAATTTCTACTAGAACTGAAAAAAATCGTACACATATATGGATTGGCACATATACTCCAGTGTTGCCAACTTTGGTCATGCAGCTGGCTGGCATGAGATTTTCAATTCGAGAAAAGTCTACACACATGCACACACATGCATGTAACGGCTTTATGACCTTGGAAATAGTACAGTATGTAGGGCTTGCAAACTACCTCAGCTTCAGGTGTAGCCAATTTTAGGTTTATAATGGAATAATACAGATTTTCCGTAAGATCTTTTGTGTGAACAAGAGTCTAAAAGCATGAGCGTCAAGCCAGATGTGTGAGAGTTGGGAACCCTGGTACCTCATGACTGTCCAATCCTCATAACCAATTGTCTCAGAGAGTCTGTTCCCCGTGTTAACGGCCTTATAAATAGATCCAGTTTTGCCGTGATCATATTTAAATGTTCACTCGACCCCCTACAGGATCGGTAACGATACCGTGCACGGTTTTCTCATGTCTCTGCACATCACACTGCTACAGTAAACAGCAGACTGCCTTCGTGCCACTGCCCTCCATTAGTGTTTATCTCCTCAAACTGCACACTCCATATAATGTTTTAATTAGCGCAGACGGCTCTTTCGTAATATTTAATTAAAGTCAATGGATGCGTAATTTCACGAATAAGCAATGGCACATTGCGGAATAGCAAAGCTGTCATGCACGTAATGACCGCAATAAGCGCTTCTGATTCTGTGCGCAAGCCGGATACAGATTTGCCTCGAATTTTCCTCGGGCATTTAAGAAATCATACTTGTTGTTCCGCTGTGTCATTACAATCAGACTGACTGCCTCGTCCCACAGATGAGCCGTAAAATAAAGGAGGCTTTTGTAAAGAACAGAACGAGTGAAAGTAAAAAAAAAAAAAAAAAAAACGGAATCATACAAAATAACACTCATCAAAATTCTCAAATATCCCGGTGCGTAAATAAATATTATATACACACACACACACACACACACACACACACACACACACACACACACACACATACATACACACATACATACCTCTCACAAAAAATAAAGCATTTAATAAGAGGTTGGATCAGATGTAATTTTAACCAACCAAGAGAATCCAGGTAGCATTCCCATATGGGAAAGACATGGGCCATCTGGGCTGGCCCAGCTCACATTTTACCCATATGGGGCCCATATGGGCAGGATCTGGGCAAACCCATATGGGTTAAATGTGGGCTGAACGATATGGGCCCCATATGGGCAGGATCTGGGCAAACCCGTATGGGTGAAATGTGGGCTGAACGCAATATGGGTAACAGATTTTGTCTAAAAAATTACTGCTGTTATAAGTGTTCTGAACACACATACATTTGTTTAATTCTTAATATCCAATTAAAATGAAACTTTTCTTTGCAACTTTAAAATATATACATCATGTGTTTGTGCGTGTGTGTGTGGACATTTGGTCCCCACAACCTGTTTTTTTGCTGTTAGGGGGAATTTTTTAAACTCAATTTTATAATAATAAAAAAAAAACTATGACAGCGAATCATAAACCTCAAAATGCCAAAAGTCTTGCATTTTGTTTGGTTACTTATGGTTGGGGCTGGGTGGGGGTTAAGGTTGTCATTGTTGGGACTAGGGTTTTGCCCATAGAAATGAATGGATGGTTCCTAGAAACATGAGTATCGCTGCCATTAAATCTGAGGGGGACATGTCCCCCTCACATTTTATAATTATTCGTTTGGACACATTTAACATAAAATATTAGTTTCATGTCAGTGTGTGTCCCCCACATTCAAAATGCTTCTGACACCCCTGCCCAGAAAGATATGAGTACAGGTGTGTGTGTGTGTGTGTGTGTGTGTGTGTGTGTGTGCATACTAACACATATGTGTAAGGGGTATGTATACTTTCGCCATGTTGTGTGAGTTTACTGCCACTGTCCAAAGACTGGTATGTTACAAGCTTACCAATTATTTTGGACTGAATGCCAATCCATTGCATCTCCTCTCCTGTGCTCGGAATAGCCTCCAGGCATATTCTTAGGCAGGTGGAAGGTCCATCCATCCATCCATCCATTCTCTATACCCACTTGTCCTGTGTGGGATTGCTGGTTTACTGTGCGTATCCCTGAAACCTCAGATGCAAGACAGGGAATAGCCCACCACAGCCACAATCGCAGAACACGCACATCAGGACTTTGGGGGCAACATGGAGAGAACATGCAAACGCTGTGCCCCCACAAGTGGAAAGTGAATAAACTAAAATGCTTTTTTACTATTATGGTTCAAACATACGGGTACTCAGAGACAACCAGGAATGATAGTCGGATGATGCTTCATAGCCATTGGCTTCAGCGTACAAATAACGATTTTGCCTCACAGACCAGGTCTGGCTTTGTGTGATACTTTACCTTTTTCGTGGTCCATTACATTCAGGTTTATGAGAATTACTAGTGTAGAAGTAAAGAATGTATATATGCTTTAATTAAAAGTAACAGCAGTAAAGGATATCAGAAATGTGTACATTGTGTGTACTACTCGGCTTGGGGTCGTGTACGAATCCTGTCAAAGGTGGCTGAAAGAAATGTATACTGCTACTGATGAGTTTCTTGTAGTCTGTGAATTGTAATATGACATGTACATTTTATGTTGTTATCTTGTTTTTGTGAAAAGGAGTTGCCTTAGCCTAATCTGAAACAACAGCAAGGTCGTGAGAAACTCGAAATGTTACCTTCTCAGGCGAAGAATGTCAGGGTGTTTTGTAACTAGCCAATAGAAACTTAGCAAAACAACCAGGGAGGATTCTGGAGATGCACCCACCTGGAGAGAGCAGGAAAAAAAGCCTTTTGTTGTAAATGAATATAAGAGACAGAGAAGCCTTCTCTTTTTGCAGATGCTTGGTGACTTTGCCGGAAAGTGCTCCCAAGCAACTGCAGTATCGATTAATAATGAAGTTGAACCTCTCACTGGTTTAAAAATAATTTCTTGTAACTTCCACACCAGTCAGATGTAAAGCTCAACCATGATAATCCATACAGTACAGGCAGCACGAGTTCCAGAATGTTCCACAGTGGGAAGCATCACCGCTTCAAGAAGCCGTGCTGCCTGCATTAATTGGTCCCCACTTTGCTTGAAATTTTGTGAATAGTTTTACCATCCAGGTCAGCATTTTTCTTACTGGCACTGTCCCAGTGCCACCCCCAAGCTTTGTTTATTATTATTGCATGCCTCCTTGCCACATTTATTTTTCAGGGTGCTTCTACCCGCCCACTAACCTTGTACCCTGCATGGCAAGTGAGGACAGAGGAGTATTGCCAAAGATCAACAGGTTAATGTCACTCTTGTTAAAAATTTAATTAAGCCAGAAAAGGCTCCGGGTTGTTCCGGCTGCCCAGGGTGAGACATGCTGGTGTCATTTAATATGGGGGAAAACAAACAAGTAACCGTGCTTAAAATTAGCTTTGAGATGTAATAAAACACGGCCTCGCTCCTACTGCTGCCCCGTCGACGTGTGAACTAACAGGCAGGTCCAGGGTTCGGAGGCTGAGGGCAGGGGTCGTGTCAGACTCGTCATTTGTCATAGGCAATTGCCCCCCCCCCCCCCTTGACCCCTTAAATAAACTCCCAATGCAACATTTTTGAACATCCACTAAAAAGTCCAAGGTGGTATGGTAAGTTTGTTCCTGTTGAAGGTGGCTTCTTGGGTTCCTTACAGTTTTTGTCTTACTCAGGCAAGAACGTAGGGAAGACATGGAGAGTTTAACTGGTTCTGTCGTTTACATGAGAATATTTGATGAACTTCCTTTTTCCCTTTTTAAATAACCTTATGATGTGAGGGAACTCCACATGTCACACCATGGCAGCTGGTATTTTTGTTAATTCATGTGCTCCACAAAATTTTCTGATCTGGACACCAACCCCTGCTCTGCATGTTTTATGATTCTGTTGTGTCGACATGTTTACCTTTTTTCCCCAAACAGCACAGAAGTCTCTCCCCCCCCCCATTTTGTGGCCCAAGTTTCTAATCCTCATTTCTCCAGAGATGTCAAGAAAGGGTATAAAGTGGGGTGGATGATGGCAACAATATGTCACTGAACTGTATCAGCTGTGATTAACCAACCAGGAAAGACACAGGAACACAGGCATCCACCATCCATGCTTGTCCAGTCACTACAGGGTCACAGGGAGCCTAGAGATTATCCTGGGAAGCATGAGGTACAAGGCAAGGGACACCCTGGACAGGATGCCAGACCAATACCAGAGACAGACTGTGGGCAAATCCACTTTGCCTAGACGCAGTGGAAACCTAGGCAGAGCCATAGGAAGTAATTCCTCCAATGCAGACACTCTGGATGTGTGAGGCTTAAGTACTTCCCACTGAGCCACCATGCTTCTCCTAATCATATAATTTACTTAAAACCAAACAATTCATAATATAATGAAACCAAACAGCTCATTGGAATGTCACAATTTGGAGGAATACCCCACAGTTAACGTATTGCTGGGTAGATTCACCTCTCTCACAGATTCAGGCTTGCCCGCTGAGGCAAACTGACAGTGTAATTGTCTCAGCCCCCTGGTTGACTTATGGGCTTTTTACTCAGACACTGTAGAGTTGTGTGTCCTATTGATCTGCACAAGCTACACTAATTGTCAAAAAAGACACTAAAACATGTTAAATAAAAGACAGGAAGTTGTATGTAGCAAGGAAAAAGCACAGCAGGCAAGAGGCAACCATCAGAAATGTGCCATACAACGATCTGCAGTGATGCCACATTGCATCATGGGTAATCCATCTCAATGCTCTTTACTTCAAAGACAAAGTATGAGTCATCAGGTGACCATTTGACTTACATTTTACAATTCACAGACAAAATTTTTACAATGAAAACTTTAATAAGCTATTATGCATTCTTATGAATATCAACTGAAGAATCTAGATGCAGATATAATTGTCAATTGTCAAGCTGTGTTTACAAATTAGAAGAGCTAATAAACACGCGCTTTTGGGGAGTCTGCAATCACTGTCTTCACAAAAACAGATTAAAACCAAGATTCCAGTTATCGAACTCATTACCACAAGTAGTGGAAGTAGACAAGGAAATATCTTACTACCTGATGCAACGCAATGCTAATGTATGTGACTGCGGTGGAGATGAATCACAGTCTCCTCCAGAGTTACATGCATTGACTGCAATGATCCTAGCATATCTTTCCTTTAAATTATTTCTGATTATCTGAGCATTACTGTCATAATAGGAAATAGCAGGAATTGTAGATAAAGCCACATCTGGAGGTCCTTGTATTACAGTGTTGCCAGCCATGCGTGATGTCAGCATAACATCCGCTCTGGCAGCAGCTGAACATGAGACCCAAATGCCTCCGCTAAAGGCATCAAAGGTACGAATACCCCAAGGCCACTATGGCCCATACAATGTCAAACAATAAAGTTTTACATCATTCATGATGTCTGGGGGAATAGGTTCTGCTATTTTGTTTATCTCTAAATTAAAATCAAGGTTATACTTGCAGCTGCTAATTTCTCATAATTCCACCATAATTCTCCATTCTCACTTCTGTCGACCAATTACAGTGATTGAGAATGACAGGCCAGGCTTATTTACTGCAATTCTGTGATTGCGTTCTCTTTCACCTTGGGACCACCCCTCATGATTGATCCTGTCCGTCTTCTATCTATTGTGGATAATTAAATGGCGGGTTTGGTCAAATACAGCTGCTCTTGTGGGAGCAATTGAGTGCAGATACCCTTGATCATATGAACTCGTTAAAATGCACTCAAGTTGGACCAATCCATTTTTTTTTTAAATGAAGGGGTTGTTTGATCTTGACTTGTAAAGGTACTTTATTCCTAAGGGGAGAAGACAATATCAGCTTTGCCTAGTCGATTGCGTATTGTAAAAGGTGTAATTTATCAGCTGCTGTTGGGAAAAAGAATGAGGAGGAAGCTGACATTATGTGCATGAGCTATCGAAAGACATGAAAAACGAGAAATTGTCATTCTTCAAATGAGAGTCTGCTGTCTGTTATTTATTCAACTGGCCATTTTTTGTCAGCCATACACTTCTCATTTGCTCAGTTTTAGGAATTTGATAAAGGAATAGTAAATTAAATGATTTTAAGTAATAATAAGTTTACATAAATAAGCTTTGAATAACTTACGATGGTTGTTGTGGCTCATTATTTAGCATTGCGGTGTCGTACACCTGGGGTTGTAGGTTCAAATCCCATGCATGATTCTCTATTTGCTTATTTCTACTGATATTTGTATGGGTTTCCTCCAGGTACTGCTGGTTCCTGTGGTGATTCAGTGTCTCTAAATTGCACATAGTGTGGGAGTCCTCCCCTGTGCCTCCATGTACTCTAGGATCACTCTGACCCTGTACTGAATAAGTGGGTAGAAGTATGGATGCATTAGAATGCTTCACCACAATGAGGTCTGAGCCTTATTCACAGCCCGTTTCAATTATTTTAAAAGATAAATACCCTGGAATTTTTAAAAATGGCACCCGGAGTCGAAAAAAAAAAATCATCCTGGATAAATAAAGCTCAGTATGCAATTTAAATGTAAAATTCTCAGTGGGTCTGCAGTGTGAACAAAAAGCAGAGTGCCTGAGAAACTTAAGAGACTTCCTCTATGCAGTGAATGACAGGTTTCATTACAGCTTCGCTCCCTGTTTTTGCCTTGTGGGAACAGGGTACATCAAATGAAACGCCAGGTTTAAAACACAACATGCCTGTTAATCCACCTGAGCCCTGTTCTGTGTCATTAGCAAGGCGGCGTGTGATCACTTTGAGGGGAATAGGCAGGTGAACCTCAGGCAAGGAACCTTGTTTCATTTTTGCAAAGTATGCAGTCAGTGAGGGGAAAAATAAATATATAAAAATGCCACTCAGTTCTGAGCTAAGATGGAAAAATCCATTGAATTGTCAACAGCTTGAGTGAAAAAAATAACAGGTAATAATAATAATAGTGCTGATTTAACAAATTTTCAGATTGTTACAACAGTGACATAAAAAACTTCTGGATTTTAGAATAAAGAAAACAGTTAATTACTGGTAACTGTGGGAAAGGGATCATGTGTGTCACTGGAGGAATAATCAGGTGACCATGGCTATTGGTGTTATTCACTCCACTTTCATGAGCTCAGAAATAAAAAGATATGAACTGATATCTGTTTCCTGCTGCCCCCCTCCTCCACACACACACACACACACACACTTGTATTTAATGGGAATTGTATTCTGAAGCAAATTAAGCTATGAAAAGAAAAGACTTTAACAGGTTTGCAAGCCTGTTTTGTAGTGAGTAAGCTACAGCTTTTGATGAAATATCACATTGGGCCTCTTCGGTGTGCTAAATGCTCTTGCATCACTGGCAGCGGTCTGGTGGTGGAGATCTGATGCAAAGCTGAGGGATCTGCACGTACTACTTCACCCAGTGTGACGCCTACGTTCCAACCCGCTCATACCCAGTGGTTCCTCCTCATTCCATTGGGGGAACTGGCCAGTTCCAGGCTGGTGCAGGCACAAAGGAGCAACGAGTGAATCATTAAAATCCCTTGTATATATAAAAAAAAGTGGGAAGCCACTGCAATACGTGTTACCGCGTCTCCCCTGTGCTGCTCCGGCAGACGTACCGGCTTCTACAGCTGTCGTGCAGTGGGCGCTTAAGCCCCGTAAAGCTGGTTATTTTTCATTCTCTCTCGCGCGCCGCAGCCTTCCTGAGAGCCCTTGCATAAAGCCCTACATACTGGGTAGGATTGGGGCAGGCTTAGAAGCTGCCATTGTGCAGTGGGGGGCTGCTTTATGATCAGAGGGCCACGTCAGGCCCCTGTCTTCTGTGGAAGCTCGGCTGACTGAAGAACTAATGAACTCAACTCCGTGACAGAAGACTAGCTTCCAGAACCGACTTCGGCCCTGAGGCGCTGCACCAATAGCGGCTGAAAGAAAGTCGCCGGACAAGGGTCTATGTTTTCGATAAATACACAGGACCCGAGTACCCCACTTACAGAAAGAAAAATGGTACAAATCAAAGGACGACGCTATATCAGATTCAGAGACAAAAACAGGCTGTCCCCGGCAATCAACAGATTATGGATTATGCCACACGAGGGAATCAATAGGAACGGTCATGTGATTCTAAGAGAACATACATCACATTCGAAAGACACAGTTAGATGGAGTAGCAGTGCATTAGTGTCTTCAGGCCGGTTGGCGAACAGAGCCATGCGTCAAGGGGATGTGGCAATTAACGGCATGTCTGTCTAGGGATCCATTTGACAATTAAGCAATTAAGCTACAATTAAGGGGAATAAACGTACCATTTCAGAGGGTGAGAAAGCAGAGAGAAGGGATGGAACAGATTTCATCTAGTGCACGGCCTAAAGGTTATGAGGGGTCAAAAAGTGAAACACACCACTAGTAACAGGTGAAGGCAAACAGTATTGACAATTTCAGTCACCAAACTCTCATGCATGGTACCCTCCCGAGAGGACCAAGGCCTCGTGTCAGTCATGCCATGCTCGTCCGATCCTCCTGTGTGCCACGCCCCCTCACTACCTCATGTGAAATTCCCTTGTTACCAGCGGTTTCTCATTGTTGATAATTAGTCCTGTGTATTTAAGTCTGCGTTACAGTATGTTTCCCCAGTCTGGTCATTGACGTTATTTGTGGTGTAGTCATCTTCTGATTGTGCCCAGCCTTTGATGACACCCCGTATTTGCCCGACACTTGGAGTCCTGTCCCTGCTTCCCTCATTCCGTGCCCCGGCTTTATATAACAGCGTCTTACATCTTATGAACCGTCTTACATCTAGGAACCAATCTAATAACACTAGTAGTAAAAATTAAAAACCAGTAATAGTTCATTAGAAGCAACTGGAGGTGGTGAGTGGCTCAGTGGGTTAACTCTCTGTGCCTATGCTTAGAAGACTAGTAGTTTGAGCCTACTAGTCACATGACTGTGAGCCTTTCAGCAAGGCCCTTAACCCCCAGCTTCAGAGTTGCCACACATTGACTAACTCTGTGCTATGACCCCCCCCCCCCCCAAGTTATGAAGCGCAAGATGGGGCTGACAAAGAGAAGCATTCTAATATACTTGTGCAAAAGGCAAATAAAGAATATATCACTTTATAATTTGCAGCTCAGGGCAGACAGAAGAATGCAAGCCACTTAAAAGCATTATAATGCTCATTTCAAGCTATCAAACAAGCACTGGCGTGACAAAGTGACTGGGCAGATGTGCTTGTGTATGTGTGTATAATATATATATATACACACACACACACACACACACACACACACTCTTAAAGGATTATTAGAAACACCTGTTCAATTTCTCATTAATGCAATTATCAAATCAATCAATCACATGGCAGTTGCTTCAATGCATTTAGGGGTGTGGTCCTGGTCAAGACAATCTCCTGAACTCCAAACTGAAT
>JABFEA020000130.1:1282928-1298869 GCA_019775915.2 Cyphomyrus plagiostoma | reverse complement strand
CAGTTCTGAAGGCGAAAGGGGGTCAAACACTGTATTAGTATGGTGTTCCTAATAATCCTTTAGGTGAGTGTATATTCGGTGCAGGAGCGAAAAGTCACTTTCAAGGTTGGTACAATAAGGTTATTATCTCCATAGCTTACTGTTATTAAACCCAGTGAAGAAAACAAAAAACCAACACACACTGATGGGGCATTGGATGTAGTGGGGACTTTGAGTGAAGGACCTGTGATCCTATTTGTGAAAGGCGGAGTGATTTCTTAGAGCGGTGGAGAAAATCTGGAGAAAAATCACAATAAACCCACAATAAGCAAATCGTCAAACAAAAATACCAAATGACTATAAACAACTCTCTCAGCATTACAGTTCATTCTTGCGAATTCAGCCATAACTCAACTCTCTGTGCCCTGAGGCGCAACAAGCACTTATTAAAATGAAGCCCCACCCACTTAGAATCTACCCTATCAATCTATTGCGAAGAAAGATAACACAGGTCTTACCAATTCAAAGACAATGTTTACCCAATCAAACAAACGATTAGAAATAATTCATAAATAAAGATACAGGTATTGTTTGTACCAAGACTTAGTTCATTAGGAAGACAGCTGAAATTTGTCAGGTGGAGAGCTTCTAACAGCACAGTAAAAGTGATCTAAATTACGTTGCTTTTCATTTAACATAAAATAACGATATCTGCGCTCTCTAAATAGCACTACTGCTGCCATCGTCCCAATTTGACAGTCACCCATCGCACTCCAGGTTCATGTCCCTTGAACCATCAGATCATAAATGCAAATTAATGGATTGTTGACTAAATATTATATTAATGAGTGCATCATGACTGGTGATATACTTTATGTTTTCCATAGCTCAGAGCTCAGAACACATTTTAGGATGTGCTCAAATTGTGGGACGAACCTCCACCAAGCCCGTAGCAGGTTCTTTGGCAGGCTTCGGAGAAGTACCAGAGTTTAAAGGGTTCTCTTAACTGAAATTGTTTAATCACTGTAAACCACACATATCATATTTGTCTTTAAGAAAATCATGCGACCATAACTGAAACAGATACTTAACTGATGAATAGCCAACAGATTTTTTTTTAATACTAAGAACCAATCTATGACAAGCAATCCGTGACTAAGTGACAAGCAGCTACTTAATTGATGACCATTTCAACAACATTTACTACCAATTTGCAAAGGGACAGCAATTACCGATAGTTCTTGAACGTCGGTTAAGGGTCTCTAGTATCAAATGCACTTAATCTATGGATTCTCATCTATAAAGTCTACATTTGAAAATCATTAATAGGATTCACTGTCAGAAATTGTGACAGGCAAAATTACCTTCAAATTAAAATGGGATAAGTATTTTAAAATAGATGATAAAGGTCTATGACTATCCGGAAATCTTTAAAAGCCTATACATATGATGTACTTCCACACCTCGTGACGTACCTGCCTCCGGCAGTGCAAACACACAGCTCGCTGAGGAGGCTTCGTCCTTGCAGCCCACCCCTGCTCACTCTTCATTAGCCTGCTGCCTTATTTATATGAGCTCTGCAGTACTCAGTCTAACAAGAGCCAGCTGAATGCCATTAAGCGGCAGCTCAGGGCTACGCAGGACTGCTAGTGATAAGGCATCAAAATCACAGTAAACCCAAAGCTCTACGTCCAGCCCACCTCTCAGCACCTCATGCAGACTCTTGGGGTCATTCGCACTTTCCAAGAAGTAGCATTATTTGCCTATTCTACTGTCCGGCATGCCTTTCGAAAAATAATAATCTATTGCATTTAAAGATTTGGTTCTTAATTTTATGATGGGTAAATATGTTTCCCATGCAAACCTCTTACAGGAAACATTCTGCCTCAGTGTAGTGTGCATCTTCAGAGATTATTATAATCCTGTTACACAAATCTGTGTCCGGATGAGCTTTGAACATACTTCAATTTCCAAAATCTCGGTTGAGCACAATAATAAATGCGACAAGATTGCAAATGCATTTGCGCCACCATCTTCAATAGCCGTTCCCTATAATGGTGCCGGCGATCTGGAGTCCGTCTCCTGGGGCAGGGGGGCATGAGACTGGATGGTACAGTAGTGCTTATAAATGCATTATGGTGCAATTATAAAAAATGACTATCATCATCACCACACACCCCAGGATAATGCATCTGTCCTTGTCAATCTCACATAAGCCTGTGCCATTGTTCTGATACTGGCAAATGCATTATGATGTCGTCGGGTGTTTTTAATCTCTCTTTTTGATGTTTTTTTTATTTTTTTCTGGTTGTGCTTCTTGTGTCTTGGCTTTGAGTCTCGGCAGGTAACAGCGGGACACGCAGCCCCCCCCCTTGCCCACCCTGCCCTCCCATCCCGGGCCTCAAACGCACAACAAACCGAAACCAGATTGAAGCAGACATACAGCAGGAGCTGCTAAGTGGGCCTTAATTAGCATCTGTGAGACGTCATGCCGCAGCCGGCGAATACCTCCTGCCAAAACGCATTTGCATCGGCCCAGTAATGAGCAGATTAGACCGGCTCGTGTTCAAACCACAGCTAAGAGCTTCGCGGAGGCCCTGCGCGACGGAGGCGACGACGGCACCCCCATAAACGAGGCAGCTGATGGAGAGAGTGCCCACCTCTCCTCCCCACCTCAGTTTAATTGGTGATTCCTCATCGTTATGGCTTTTAAATTACTCCATGCAAAAGACTTGGTGTCTGTAATTGGAGATGCCTGCTGTGCTCACCTTTTCTTCAAGATTGTCTCCCTCACCTCAAGTTCATGAAGAACGATCCTCACACAACTGCTGGGGATGGGGGGGGGGTGTGCAGCGGGTCATGTCATATATCACCCCCACGGTCCCTGGCTGTCGCATTACTGCACATCTGTGCCGACGTCAGGAGCGGCTTCGCGCCTTCAACCCTGAAGGTTCACGGCGTTTTCAAAAAACTGTGTGAATCATCTGCATCTGGTACCTGCGGCTTCGGGAAAAACAATGAAACACACACACACACACACACGTCTGCGCGACATTGCGGCAGAGGGGCTGCCCCGGATCAGCCACGTTTATCAATCGACTCTGAAGTCTTTTTCTGCCAACGACTGGCAGATTTTCACGTCAGCCGGCAATTAAGTGGGAGTACAAATGCATTGGGAAAGGGTTACGAATCACGTGTCGATACTAATGTTTTATTAATTAGTCAAAATTAGCTTGTCTGTTGTCTGTGTGCTGAAGATGTAGTTCCAATCTTGTCTGAGCATCAGTTGACACTGTTAGTGCTCCTCCTCTTTACAAAGCTTTATCGATCTATCAGGCCTACATTGATGAAGCTTGACTTTGTCACGGAAAACAGAAGAGGTTTTTTTACTTGAAAAACTTGGCCTGGCAGTGAATCTATTTATTATCTTGCAAAAAAAGGTCATTACAATAGTGAAACCAGGAACCAAGTGAGTTAATTTTCTAATTGAACAATTTGTATTTAGACAATGTGTCAATAGGTGAAATATTTTGTCTCTGCTTTCCTTGCAATTGCTTGCATTGCCAACTGTTATGTGATGAAAGAAAAACTGAAAGAAAACCAATTGGAAAAGAACCAATGAAAATTTGGAGAGATTTTTTTTTATTCTTCAGGAGTGGTCCATGGAAAGCTCTCAGAACCAATTTAATAAAGCCTTTAAGGACTCACATGCCTTCTTGACCTTGTGTGAGCTGCTAACAGCATCATGCATCCAGCCCTACCTGTTTTCCTATTAATGACATCCAGATGGAGGATCAAGGATCAACAATACCTCCAGCAGACACCTATCCATTTACTCTGCCCCAGCTGAAAAATTCTTCTGTTTTTTTTTTTTTCTTTTTGTATTACACATGACTATGGTCTCTGCCAGTGTACTAAGAGGCCCTTATTCACGTCATCTACACGTCTTGGATTTTCGATGAACCAGAGCAATAAGAGAGCTTCCCATTGGCTTTTTTTTATCAGTGAAATGGCTCCCTGACAGCAGCCATGAATCCATAACCCCAAGGTTTATTTAATTTTATAAGCAGTGCTCTGATAGCGGCTATAGCCCTTGAGGATTCCCTTGTGGCAGAACAGATGCTTGATGTTCCTACCAACTTTATCAGCTTTCTGTTTTAAAGGCAAGCCTTTGATTGCCAGCTGCTGAGGGTCCTGTGCTGAGGTCATTTCTGCAAGGTGAATCCTTAACCGCCCTCCTGGATCAAGGCTTCATCCCAACATCGACACTTTCATACATCAACTTCTTCATGCTTTTTTAAAAATGGCTCGCCTTCTTTCCCATGTGGCTTCATGTCGTTATTGTAGAGGGAAGGGGGGTGAGCACAGTCGTACTTCAAAGCTGCCCAACTAAGTTACGTAAATGTGTGAATATGACTACACAGCCTTGTTTTATTTTTATTGATTTGTTTACCGTTAGGAACTGCCGAGCTACGCTATACCTTGAATTATCCCTTAAAGAAAGAGAAATTAAATGTGTAGAGAAGCTGAAAAATGGAGACAGTACACTAGTACACTGCTGATGCATTTACCAGCGAGCCAGCAGGTCCTTGGTGAGAGAAGAGTGCCCACTTCAGATTGCCCATGCGTTTGACGAAATGCTGAAAAGGTGAAAATGGCGATGCAATTACAGCCCAGCTCATTATAAACCCAACGTGCCTCCAACAAGCAATCAATCAACCAATCAACGAGTCAATGACCAGATATTCATTTGGGGCTGGATTAACTGGTAATGGATGGGATGTAAAGCAGGGTCCAACCTGGATGAAACACCAGAGTTTTACAGGGCACACACACACACACACACACACACACACACACACACACACACACAAACACTCTCTCTCTCTCTCTCTCTCTCTCTCTAACACAATCACACATCTGCTGAAACCCTACCCCCACCACCAGGGGAGATTGTAGGATTCTCCCACAACGAAATTCACATCTACCCTGCTTCAACCTGCTGAGGTCATCATCGGTAAAGAAAAAATAAAAACCTCAGCCTTGGAACACTTCCATGAGAACCTGTATTTTTATGTTCAGTAACCTTATTTAAAATAATAAGAGAAATGAATATATAAGTGCCGATTCCTTCAGACTGCCTCCACGTCAAGGTTGTTTCAGTTTGAAACTCAGGAAAGTGACAAGGACAGGATTATAATTAAGCACTGTGTCGTGGCAGGACATGCATCCGGCGCAATTACGCAGCTGTTACTGCGGCGTGTGATGGAAGCAGCCCGACTCGTAAAATGACTAAGAGAGTGTAAATCAAAGTGCTATACCTGTAATCACAGTGAAAATGCTTTCCTCTCTGCTTTATGGGTGCTAGACTTCACTATGTACGCAGCCATGATCAGGGCCTTCTTTATTGTTAATAACACGAGTACCCTGTCAGGATAGACAGTAAATAAAAGTAATTTGCCATGCATGAGCGACCTCAGAAACTGGTGCTGTAGACATGATTCGCACTTTCAGACAAGTTCCTAGTACCTATTTAAATTTCTATAACAGTTTGGGAGATCAGCAACTCACTTCACACTTTGCATGTATCAATCTCCGCATGAGGTCACCCTGCGTTCACCATTTTGGGTTTATTTGCTCTTGAATTATTAACGGCAACAAAGGTTTTAAAGGAACAAAAGCAGGTTTTGAAGCTGTCAATGACTTCAAAATGCACATTTTTAAAACTTTTTTGTGCCGTATTAACAAAGCAAATCACCTTGAGAAATGGGTTATGATTTAGTGAAATTTCTTTCGAAGGTGACTTTAACAGTCTGTCACAGGCTGTGACATGTGATCTAAGTGATTTTAACATGTGTGGTTGTTGGTGCCAGGCATTAGGGCTCAGAGTCTCAGCCCTGGGAATGTTCCCAACAATAATTTTCCCAGAAGACAATAAAATTAGTATTTCTGCCTGTTGAATCATAAAATCATTTGCCCACAACCAGGGCGTCCCACAAGCAGCCCTCTTCATTCTCCTGAATAGCCACTCTGGTTTTGCCAGATGCGGTGCCAACATCTCAGAAACAACCACCTTCCTGAGGTCTTTACAGAGAATGGTACAATCATTAAAAACATCCAGCCAGGGGCCTGATATGACTAAACACACCTGGTTAACAACAGAGGTCACTGGTGAATTACAAGACTCATTAAAAGTAATGCAAATGCAAAAAATAACAGCTCAGTGCAACAGTGATGTCAGAAAAATCTTTTGTGGGGACATTTGATGCCCACAAAGTAATATATGCATACCCCCCACACACACAGGTTTGTAATTATATCTTTGTAGGGACTCTCCATTCATTTCTGTGGGGAAAATTCTCATCCCATCATGATAACCAAGCCCTAGCCTTGCCCAATCAGTAACCAAGCAAAACATGAGACTTCTAACATTTCTAGGTTTTTAACTGCATTCAAAGATCTTTGTGGAGACCTGAAAAATGGTTCCCACAACGTCAAAACAGGTTTTTATTACATTGTGGGGAACATTTGCTTCCCCACCATGTAATATAAACATAATCAAAACACACACAGACACTGTGGACAATGTAGACATAATTTCCTCCAGTTTTATTTATTTATTTATTTTCCCCAAGACATTACAGCCAGATTTACTAAATTACTAAAGACACTTGAGTCACACAATTAAAAGCTTCTGCCATCTTTGCTTAGCTTAATTACTGCGGATAATTATTAATTTGTGTGCACCATTTAATGGCTTGGATAACTGTAACTGAAGTGGCGCAGTTTCTGAACGTCATTTGAATCTCCTTAATTAGTCTTTTCTTTGATCTCACATTAAAAAACTCTCTAAGGCATCTCTAAGGGCAGCTGCTTTGAAAAATTCTAGTGTTGGAAGGGAGGATGTTATGTAAATAAAAGGACCCTATGCATTTGTTGTCTTGGCAGATCTGAATGTGTTGTTTGTCTTTGTATTGTGGGATGCGTTTGTTAACTTGAAAGCGCTGTGCCCTTTTTAAATACATCCAATTAGCTCGTTTCTGCTTGACTGAAAAATGAACTGCCTGCGATCCCACAGAAATGTGTATGCTTTAGCATATTTTTGTAGTCAGCTGTCCGCTGTTAAGGATGCAGTTTCGAGTATTTTGGGTCAAAAAGTCAAACTTCAGGATATGTACGCTAGGAGATGCTTGAATAAACAATATGCTTCAAAAACTATTTTGCTGGATTTGATTTTCCTACCTGTCAATATTTTTATTTATGTGAAATATACAGTCGTGTAAAAAACATTAGAACCCCCATTAAATATTGTGTACTTTATTAAGAAATATCTATATATCAATATTAAATCTTGTTTCAAATTACAGTGGTACCTCGGTTCTCGAACTCACTAGAACTCGAATTTCTGAAAGTCAAATAAACCAGTTTGACCTAGAACTCGATCTGGATATCAGAAGTCATACCGTGAACGCTGACGTAATATAAATTGTACGCGCCTGGAAATGAGTCATACTATAATGCAATTCTTACTTGAATGCCTTCTTCATAGACTGAACGATGAAGCAAATAAAGCAGCGCAACATTACAGTAACTAACAATAAATAAACTGCTAACTTACATGTACTATTAGAGCATTTATGTCATTTATTTAAACTTTCTTTTACCAGGTAAATTAACTGCAAACCAGTTCTCACTGCTTTACCTGATATTCAGGAGAAATAGCAGATTACGCATCGGAACTGCCAGGGTATACAAACATCATGCGTGGAACTAAACTCTTCAGCCAATAAAGACAAAGGTGTGTCGTCACGGAGGTGGTTCCAGTTTGTTCAGCCGGGTGAGAGTTCGCAGTGCATCTAACCTTAATGCATTGCATCAGGATCAGAATGCGTTGCTTTAAGCCAGCACTATAAGCAAGTCACCCAATGACCAAACTGGGGAAACAAACTGAAACGCGGACTTAATACAGAGGACTAATGACAACAACCAGAAACAGCTGATCACATGGGGATCCTACACAAGGTTAACGAGGGGGCGTGGCACACGGAAGGAGCAGACGATTGGGGCAGGACAAGGGTAATGTACGTTGGGATAAGATCTTTACCGTTTTGGAAGCCATTAAGAGAAAAATGCTCTTCTTGTTTTATCCTGTTCATTTCATGTTTAAATGCTTAAAAAACATATTTAGGTGTAATTTTGGGGGGCCGGGAACCAAATAATTGGTTTTCCATTATTTCTTATGGGAAAAATTTGATCAGAACTCGAACTTCTTAGGATTCAATCCGAAGCCCGGAACGGATTAAGTTCGAGAACCAAGGTACCACTGTACTTGGAGACTTCTTTCAGCATCTTGCAGTCGGTTCTTGAGAACTTGCTAGTATGGCTTGACCTGGTCTTGTTGGCAATTGTTTTAAATGTTCTCCACTTGTAAATTATTTTTCTGGACAGCGGAATGGCTGATTCTCTTGAGATCTTTTCTTATTGCTTCTCAGACTCATACACATCTAGAATCTTCTTTCTGAAGGCCTAAGAGAACTGTATTTTGATCTCACCGTGGACATACCACTCACTTCAACAATCAAGAGCAAACCAAACTAATTGTGGTTGTTTCCCAGCCCTGCTACCAATTTTGCTCTGTTCTCTAGTTGTGTTACTTTGTGGTTATTTTCAGTTAGTTCTTATTTTTTCTGTTTTGTTCTTGACCTATCATAGACTGTTTCTTTTGTGGTTCCCCCCTTTTGTGTTCTGTTTTGTTAATAAATAATGTTGTTAGCCGCTCTGTGGATCGTCCCTCTTTTCCCTCCTTTGTCGTGTCCTGCTATAACAAGGGGAGGAAAAATCAATGAATTTGCATAGTATTTTGCAGGGAACAAAAACCAAAATGCTGGATATTGTGTAATTAATAACGGCAAGGGTGTAACCTTGGCTGGAACATTGGGGGGGGGGGGGGTTTAGGTCTCCACCCATTACGGGGAAATATGATTATTGGGGGGGTTGTATTATCTGGTATTACCCTCCCCCCCATCTCCTCCGAAATATACGCAAATGAACAAGGGTGTCCACATACAGGGATTGACATAATCGGTACACAAATACGCATACACCTTTAAAAGCGATTTTTGTATCACAGCAAATTACCATGCATTTTAACCTTTATACCGCAAATGAAGTACGAATTAGCATATAAAGGTTAAAATGCTTGATAATTTCTTGTCATATCGGCGCAAATGCACATATAATATGTACACATTCACGCTGTTATAACAATTGATTGTAGCACGTATCGCTTTTAAAAGTAAATCTCTGTCCACATGCTTTTGATCAAATAGTGCATATAAAGAAGTTTCTGTTGAAGAAAATAAAACATTGTACAACATTAGTAAAATGTATAGTTTTGAAAAAATTTGAACTGTTGTTTATACACAGGGTTCTTTTTAATTTGATTTATAATTTGTATGTACACTGACTCCTTGAAAGTGTACACAAGAATATTATTGGCTACACTTGAGGTCCTGTCTCAGCAGGCTACTGACTCTGTGAAATAGAGAAAAATATTTGTATTACCCACATTGCACCGGGGGTCTGTTCTCGGATCCAAAACGGGCCTCCTGTTTAGGCGGTGAATTCTGACGCCAGCTTCTTCAGCTGCTTGAGGTGCCAGACTGGGACAATTATGGCTGCGGTAACATGTGTCGTGGCATCGCTGCACATTGCTGGAGAATACAGCTCTGGCTCAGAATAAAATCGAGCAGGACTGCAGTGGAACAGTTGACCCGGTTCTCCTGCCAAGGTCCTTCTGATACTGCCCAGCTTGCATCTAAATGTGTGCATAACCAGAACGCTACCCTGGACGGCCAGATCACTTCCCTAAAAATTATTCCGTGGAGTCTCTCTGGTGCACAGCAAACACCATGAACTAAATTCTGATGGAGGAATCTGTGTTGGCGAGTTTGATTTCTCCTTCATCTTCATTAGCGAGGAGGTCTCCCCTGTGATGGTCGGAGAGAGGAAGATGAGGATTACAGGATTTTGCCAGGATCAGGACAGTGCATAGAACACCATCCGTTGGTGAAATATTAAAATAATATGAATGTATTCATTACGTCTTATTCATTCATTAAAGATAAGGCGTGCCACTCTCATTAATGAAGATAGAAGACCTTTTTTAACACCACTACTTGCTGCATCATTACCCATATAGTAATACGTGAAATCCAACCTGAGTGAATCAGAATATCATAAATAAAAATGCGACTGAAATCACTTGAAAAGCTCTCTTGCCTTCATATTATTACACTGAAATGACATCCTGGTCCAATTTACAGAAAAGCTGAAGGATGTCGGCCTTTCTTGAGAACCCGGGGACACAGTTATCACCCTGCTTCACACAGACAATATGAAAAGAAAAATAAAATGTATATATGCCTTTCGCACATATAAAAATATATCGTAATTCCTTATGTGGCGTGCAAGGTTACTGCAGCTGAGGCTATCAGGGTCGATAATGAGAAATGTATCATTATTGCTATTGTTGACACTGCAAATCGATTGTCTTTAAATAAATAAACACATGGATGAGGGCAAAAGGCTTTCATGGAGGAAAGAGAAACAGATGGAGATGTGGAGGGAGGGATGAGAGTGAGGCATGAGGGAAGGAGATGTGTATGTATATTCTGATGTGACACGTGGGAGGAGAATTTGGAGAAACAGAATATGAAACACAAAGCGTATTTTCTCATGGCATTTAAAAATGCTCATTTTGTGTTTCCTGACAACAAACTGTCACCGATCTCACGGAAAAGCTATATTTTGTAACGCAGCAACACGTTTTGTCAGAATAACTGCTTTCTCATTTATTCTGATTTGTATTATAATTGCAATAATAATAATAACAAAAAAACTATCCCCCCACTCCAGCTTCCACCTGCCTGCCAGTTCAGGATTGATGAACTGTAGCTATTCCATCATGATGTCAATAGATACATGCATCTGATTGACAACTGACGTCTCTTGGCAACAAACATGCTTAATGGGAGCCCATAACTGGCATCAGGGCCGTTGGGTTTGGTATGGGGCATAAATACACCCAGTGAAATAAGTATTTTGCATTTCTGTTTTGGGAATTGATAATGATATGGTTCTTGCAAGTCTTCCTTTGACTTATAGACTAGAGGTGATTCAATATTAGTATGAGGTGGCAGTCTTGTGTATGTAGACTTTCACTGTCTGGATTCACCAAATGTTCCCCTGTATATTTCAGGGGATGCAGGTCTTGACAAATGGCATATCAACAGAAGATTCCTCCTGTAGTCCAAAGTCATACAGTGAATTGGTGATATTAAATTACCAATAGTGTGTTACTGTGAGTTTGAGTTCCCACCTGCAATGGATTGGTATCCTGTCCAGGGTGTCCCCTACATAGAACCCTGTGTTGCCTGAAGAGTCCTCACACCTAAAGGTTACCCCAAATCCCTGCATACACACTGGCCCTTTGCGGATAAGATCGAAAAAAGAAACCACTTTGGGTTGAAAAGAAAAAATACCTAATTGAATTTATGATATGACACAATGTTGCACTAACTAATTTTTGCGAAAATACCGAGAAGGATTCATAAAATTAATTTATCAACTTAATTTCACCATGTGAGGCACCATTTTAGATCTTAGGAGGGGGCAGAGTCATACTCACCTTGTGTTCAGAGTACATCCTAGCTGTCAACATAATGTGCATTGAGGGCCCAAGATAGCGTAAGTGACTAGTTAAACTCATTGCAGTTAGGAGACTTGTTTAATTATTTCAATCCCAGAGTCTATAGGTAGCTGCTGTAATGTGCAGTGGATTCAGCTGCGTATATGAATGCCATTATAAAACCCAACTCTAAAATGTTGTACCTCTCCATGGAAAAATCTCAAAGCAAAGTAGAAGGTTGGTGCACTAGAAATTTAAAGAAAAACTTAATCTGGATGCCCCTTAAAGTACATCATTACAATTGCAATCCTAATTGCGTAACACATATGAAAATGATACCCAGGTGTCCCCATCTTTGTGTCTTTTGTGAAATAGGATCCAGGCTCACAATGACAACTGAAACATCACTTTCAACATCCACGGTTTTACGCATAAAATCAGTTGAGGCAAAGCACAATTTTTATGCAAATAATCGGTCTAAAAATATTCAGTTCACAAAACCAAAATAGGATTCCGTTGGGAATGGTAAGGCTGGCTTCACTGACTGATTTCATGCATGGACGAGGAGAGAAAACAATAGGTATGAAGCCATTTAAATGAATGTTTATAGCTGCTGTAGCTATGGAAAAGCAGCAAAAAAATGAGGACTGACAGAGCAACATTGTGCTCCTTAGGAACATGGAACAGGAATGGGTCATGGGTGCTAATCGGTTCATTAACTAATGATCACATCCGGAATTCCTGGCAGGCTACTGTGGCGGTCAGCATGGAGGTCCAGAAAGGTCAGGGGGAGGAGATGACTTTGATGGCGGGCGGAGAAGGTTAGATTTCGAGAGGTTCGATTTCACATGGCGGGTGAATCGCCCCGGCAGGACATTGGAGTGGAACAGCCAGAGTTGGTGCTCGTTTTGTAAACAAGGCCATCGCTTCCCCACGGAAGAGTCACTGTCGGAAAAAACCCAGTTGGCAGAATCCAATCTAAGAGAACGATGCTACCGATAAATTCTGAATATAATTTTTAACTGGACGCTAAATGCCATGTGCTTCCCATAATCCCCCAAACCTAGTTTTCCCCTCTGCTCTAATGAAAGTGGGATTTACTGAGCATAAACGGGCTGGCAATATGGCAACACGTTCATGCCTCTGATAATAATATCAATTTCTTTACATAAATTTAATTTGGCTGCAATGCAATGACTTTTTAGACCATTAATGGGCCACTCATGATGAATTTAAAAGCACTTCCTATATATAAGTGTTTTTAAATGTACCTTTTTATAGATAAAATGTCCCTTTTCCCCATATTCAATCAATGGCAATACATCAAATGTCATTTACTGAAAATGATCTTCTTCATTTCACAGACCAAATCTTTCATGTTATGACAAAACATATTTTGCATTTTGTAACTGGTCTCCAAAGTTCTGACATTCTTCCTAAGAAATTCATGCCTTTCACCATGGCATGACTCATTTACTGCCCCCACCCCAAACTTTTCCCACACCATTCTCCAACCTCACCTTTAACCTTAAAGCGCTGTCACTAGCATGACGATGATGTGCTTGCGTGTAGCAGTCGCATGCCTTCCTGAGCGGACTTTATAATGCGCGTGCCACATCACCTTGCCCGCTGCAGAATCACGCCAAGCTGGAACAGAATGTGGGCAGCTGCCAGCAGGAACGCAGCTAGTCTCCTTTCTTAGTTACCCAATTACATGTGTAGCAGCACACAAGCTGTGCCATTAGAGCTGAATTTGTTTTCATTAAGTTACAGTTTATGCTGAGGTTATTGGCATAATTAAGGTGTGATGGACTTACAGTGCACGTTACGGAATATAAATGTGTCACATAAATTAAAAAATTATGGATGGAAATATGGATTATGGTAACAATGATTTCTGTTTATGAATGGACTGCACAGAACATACAAACTGCGATGCGGTTACCTAAAGTGCAGAATTACTTTTACCGTTATTATTAATACTTTATTACATTATTATTAATACATTGTCTGAAACCCACTGATCATGGTCAGCCTGGATTCTACCCCAGGAGGTGTCTGGCCGGGAACTCCCTGAATGGAATGCCAGCCCACCACCTGGGTAGGGAGGTAAACACCAGTTTACCTAAGTGTGTGACTTTGGACTGGAGCAGGTAGCCAGCACAAACACAAGGAGAATGCCCTATCTCCATGCTCACAAAGCCTGAGGTGACGCCTCAGACCCCCACCTCTGAGGGTTAGTGTTACAGGGCTACCCTCCCCGAACCACTATGCAGTCAGTCTTCAGCACATCATGAGTTTCCATGGACTGTCTGTGGGTCCCCAAGGACTGGATTGGGAAACACTGGCCTACAGGCATACTGCTCTGGGCAATCTGGTGAATCTAACCCAGGCAGCGTGACAGAGCACTGTCTCGTATCCTGTCTGTCTCGTATTCGATTCCTGGCACCTGATCCAAATCATTGCGAAATAAACAGTTGGTGAAAACTGATTCATGTTATGATTAAAAAATATAACAATGATAACTACAGAAGATAGTTAAAAAAAACAATTACACAGAGCTAACTGTCACATCCTGTGATAAATGTTAAGACTACTTTGGAGGGTGCACAGATGGTCATACATGAACAGGGACACACATGCAGTCATAAATTACTGTAATAGCATCCCATGCAGACAGCTCGATACGTGACACTAGTTATAAACGAAAACCGAAGCAGAAAATGACATTATAGGTAGGTAGGCCGTGGGTCTCTGGGTTGGCTTTGCTTTGCAGTAATTTGATTAATTAAAGTCATTGTTCAGATAAAAATAACATCACCTACCTTTGCCAGGCTGGATTATTTATTGATTAGGGCATTTTCTGGTCAGCGGTTAATTTCCCTGGCAATGAGAAGCTGATGTTATTTACCATCCAAACATCGACTCCCCATTCATTTTATTTTGTACAAAACTGGCTGGTCATTAATGTCATATGCTAACAGCCCCGTTTCCCCAAATACTTTTCCATTACATATTTTCTATTATATGCTGTACGGATAATTTATGTGTTTATTTAAACATTTATATTTATATTTAACCTTGCAGGAGAGAATCTCCAGGACACAGTCGATTCAATTAAGTTTATTCGCTTTATTAGCATTTCATTTTAGATTTATGCTACTTCTGCTTTTGTCTTATTCTGCTGTTGTAACATTTACCAGGCAGCAAAAACAGCGCCATAATAATATGCTTGCTGCGGTTTCATCCGTGTCAAACAGTGATTAATTTTCAGCCCCCTTGTTTCATTAATCAGCACTCCGGCGGATGTATATAAGGCTTAAAGCAGTAATTTAGAAATCCCTTAAGGTGAACGGCGGGATTAATGCAGGTTGGGGATTGGGTACGGCGGAGCACGCGGCAGAACAATAACCGCGGTGCTAATGACCCTGGCAGGGCAGGGCTGTCATCCCCTTTATCTTGTTGTGATGTTTCGTCAGCGATCACAAAAATTTCATGCATCCCACGGCGAGTGATGCACGCGTGCGCTGGCAAGATGTGACGTGCCGTTAGAGGCCGACGTTTTGGGGACGCATGATCACCTTGTCAGGCAAGGGGTCTCCTCGGGCATGTGGCTGGATATAGCATGTAGCTGAGCAAAGCAAGGACAGCAGGGGATAATCATTCATTATGTTCAACCAGGAGAAGCTATTTCATTTATACATGTGCGTACAGGTGGTATGATGCTTCATCGAGTGGGTTGTCGGTTTGATTCCCAGCTCCACGCTGTGTGTACGGGTGGTGCGATGCTTCAGTGAGTGGGTTGTCAGTTTGATTCCCAGCTCCACGCTGTGTGTACGGGTGGTAGTGCTGTAGTTCTCGAGACCGGTCTCAAGACTAGTTTTTAGTGGTCTCGGTCTTGTCTTGGTTTCGACACTATTTGGTCTCTGTCCTGTCTTGGTCTCGACTCCATTTAGTCCCGGTCTTGTCTTGGTCTCGGACACAGCGGTCTCGATGGGATGGGGAAAAAAAGAGAAAACAGCACATCCTCACAGAACAGTATCATTATTTATTACGTGCCACAATTCAAATGCAAACAGTGCATCAATTTAAAAAATGTAACATTGTATACATTTTCTCAATGGACACTGTCAGTGCTTCACAGTCCATACACGTCATACGCATCGCATCATAGCGAAGTCGGCAAAGAAATGTCTGAAAATGTCTGCGAAGTCTATAGCATAGTTATAATTCAAATAAATTAGGTATTTTACATTCATTAGAAAGCACGGTC
>JABFEA020000130.1:1234793-1258409 GCA_019775915.2 Cyphomyrus plagiostoma | reverse complement strand
ATGCCGCTATACACCATGGTATTGCGGCCATTTGCATCAAGTGCCTTTTTGCCTCGATTGTTTAAGGGTTAATTAATACCTTAATGATGTATTATGGAAATCACCACTGGAATATGTAGATAATGGTCCAATGAACATTATCTGAAAGTTTCATTGGAATATCTGAAGAACTGAAAAAGTTACAACATTATATGCAATGAAAACCTTGTTTTCGGTCACAGGTTTTTCTTTGTTTCTATGTAAAACAAGGAACGTAATTTACCCCTCATTCACGACTTTCAAAGTTTAATAACTTCTTTATTACTTAACCTATCACATTGATCTTGGTGTCGTTGAAAAGTTTATTTCAAGCTCTTTCAGAATAAATCATTTTAGCTTAGAACCATTTTGAAAATTTTGCTAACATACCTAATACAGATGGAAAAAATGTATGGCAAAAAATATTTAGTTAGGCTAATACAAACATACATAACGTACTGTTTCACCTCGTTTGCATTTTTGATGCATTTGCAGTTCAATATGAATATCTTCAAAGCAAGTATACACAAGTGGCGAATGCCTAAAATTTTGACACATTTTTTCTCCCATTGGCGTCAGCTCAGTTACACTTAGTTGCAGTGACAGCCCCTCTTGTATCACAAGCTGCAGCGAGTTCGCAAAACAGTCCAAGTTAGACTCCCAAATCATCTATTTGCTTTTTTTTTGTCTCACAGTTGCGTGCGCTTTGTTAAGTGGGATTGTCCATTAAACGCCATTCCCACCGCTCAAAACTTTATTTTACAAAGATTGCAAATAGCTGTGCTACTGGTTTCTGTTAAAAGCGTAAAATACTGCCAGATCGTCATGTCTTTTCTTACGCTCCTCGTACTACGCAGGGTATGGGCATGACGTCACAGCAGGCAGAAGTCACTGTAGTTAGCCCACTGAGTAGCAAAAAAGGCTGAGGGGCAGCGTTAGTGTTCGATTTGAATGCCGCAAAAAACACATGTAAAATCGGAAAGAGCTGTCGTGCGACTGATTGTACAAGTAGATTTAACACCAAATAGGAGCTATCTTTTTAAAGATTGCCAAAAACTAAATAAGTAAGTATAGGACGTGGATCGGTCACGCATGGCCGATACCCAATCTTTCAAATAGGTCTGGATCGGCGCCGATACCAGTCCGAATATCATGTTTCCTGAAGTGTTTTCCGATGGTCTTAGGCGACCCCTGTGAAAGTGCCGTTCGACCCACGAGTTGAGAACCGCTGATCTAAACAGTACATCACAGGGCTTTGGGAGATGCCCATGCATCAGACAGCAGCACCGCCTATTTGCTGGATATAAACAGGTAACCCTTGATTGGAAGCTGTGCCATGTCATCCAAAGAGCCACCAAATCACTACCTGCTTAACTAGCATGTTGTAATTTCTGAGAAACGTGATTCAGTTTAAACAGGTGTGCAAGGAAGAGGCTTCTGGCTACTGTGTCATAAAGGCATCAGATGTATATTGAGGGCCTGATTTCTTACGCTGCGGCAGGCATGCAGAAGCAGTTAAGTGCATAATTAGTTATTAAACTCAGAATAGTAGTGCTGTTAAATCTAGGAACATAGTAATGAAAGATCATATACAAGGTGGAGCACCACATAAAATTTATAATCTGGGATAAAAAAATACCATCCACCATGTGTGGTTTACAAATATTTCACCACGAGCCCAGGGGAATAAAAAAAGCCTATTATTCTTGCATCTGTCGAATAGGTTGGAAGAGACATCCTGTTTCAGAAGAATGTGGTGTGGTAATGGGCGACGATCAACTGCATCTTCTCACAGCTCTAAGCCCGTGTAGATAGCGCCCATTCAAAAAGGCCGACAGCATCCTCTCTTTGGCCCTCTCTCAGCCATGGAAAGAATGATTGACCGGGTGGCACGATACCAAGGAAGTGAATGGGCACCTCACCCAGGAGACTGTGTGGACGGAGGGGCAAGCAGCTTTGAAACAAAGTAGCAGACTGAGAGTGGAAACTGTAGTTGCCACATAGGCTAAGCGAGTGCATCCTGAAGGAAGGAAAGAAGGAAGGGCAGACAGACGGATGAACGGAACGTAGATACATATAGGCTAGACTCATCTGGAGTTTAAAATAGGAACTCAAAGAATACGGGACATGTAAAAACATTTAAATGCACCTGGAAAACTGCTGATACTCGACTAATCAGCCAGATAAGTGCTGACTGTCAGTAATTGAGGTTTTGGGAGTTAGTATTTTGGAGCTTGACATATTTAATATAAAAGAGATTATATAACAGATTTTACCTGATCTTGAGAATCAGACACCAGCCATTGACAACACTTTTACTGCTTCCTATAGTGCAGTTTCAGGAAACCTTTTCAATATAATGAATCCATAAGAGTCTTCATTAAGCTATCATAATACCATCAGATCTTTTTTGCTGATCAACACTGATATGTTGCGTGCGAGATCAATGCCTTTGGCTCTCTTATGTGGGGTAGTAAATATAATGAATGGATACCACAAATTCTAAAGATGGCACCGTAGGGTCATGTTCAACGTTCAAGTAAACAAATAAGTGTGTAAATAATTTAAAAACGCAAGTCAGGCCCACGATAATGCTATTCATTGGTTTACAGCTGTGCTACTCGGCTGCTCCTGAATTAAAAAATGTAGATAATATGTTGAATTGAATAAGTTTAGGAGGCCCTGCTAACATTTACGAGATATTTTGAAGGAGAAAAAACAACAGGTTTTTTTTTCTCTAGTATTAAGTCAGTTATTTTTGTCCAGAATGGAAGGACCCCGCCAGTAAGCACCCATTAAATGACACTCTCTTCCTCAGCTATAAGATGCTATACTGCTATCTGATGGACCCCATTTGCGGGAGAAAAGGCACTGGAGATAATTGCTAGCATCTCAAGTTATTGGGCCCGGGTGGCACAAGAGGTTACAGCAGACAGCTAGCTAGTAGCTGGAGGAGTGAAGTACATGGTCCATTCGGACAGGAAGTTAATGATCATAATTTATCCTTTTTTGATGTAACCAGATGAAGGTTTCTGGAGAAGCATGACAGTCCTCTGTCCTGTTCTACACAATATTCAGTTAATGTGTATTATTTTTCATGTTGACTGGAAACAAAAGCTTCAATATATAATGCATGATTTATGGTAACAATATATACTTACCCCCCAGAATACTGGCTTACTTCCTCGTGTTTCATCACATGACGATTTTGAGCCATGAAGATGTTTTATTTTGGGCAGATGTAGCAAGTGGGGTGCCAAAAAGACTCACTTAGACTCAGTAATAATTGCGGCTAAGGGGAAGGCTTTAATGAAGATTTAATGGGTGTCACCAAGGAAGAATTTGTAATCAATCATAATGATAACACAAATACAACACACACGCATTATACCATCAATCAAGATGTTTAAGTAACGCCGATACATTTGAAAGTACACCTGATAAAGGTATCAGCTGGAATTAAATAGGCTTACCATTGATTTCTGTGATCAGTTGAAATTCTGGATGACTGCACCTTTCTTTAAGCCTCACAATTTGATTTGTTGCGGCCGAAACCTGAAAAATGAAGGAAAAAGTTGTGAGATTTTTTTACATTGTGCAAGAAATGCATTGTTTCTGTTTTTGTGCCAATAGTCCATTTTTTAATTCTCTGTTAAGTGCTTTGGTTGAAGACATGTTGGGAAAGACCTTACGTACAAATAAATCAAACAGCATCAAGGTGTAGCAGCAGTCCCCTAACTGACATTAAAGGGTGACCAATTTGCCAAAATGGTGGACTGGAGCAGACTTCCGCTATAACGCACCACTGTCTCTGAAGCATCAACTGGACATGAAGCACATGTTCAGTGCTCACCTCCTTCCAAGAAGTGCATGCCAGTGGACGCCCGGCATTGCAGATTCTCTAGTCACACAAAATTCAGATCATGAATCAGAAAACGGCTTAGCACTGACGTGCACAGGTCTCCAATCAAACCAGTGCGAAAGAAACAGTGTTTATGTATGTCATAACTGAGTTTGTTTTATTAGGGGCACCAAAGTTATCCATGTTCATAAAAACTGAACGTAAAACGGGAAGGAAGCAACATATTTAAATGAAAACACAATTCAGATTTGTGGGGAAAATCCATTCATCTACTTTCCAACCACTCACCCAGTTCAGGGTGCTATTATAGTCCGTATCCTAGCTACCTCTGGATGCAGACGGTAGGTGTACAACCTGGAAATATGTGAACATTTAAAAAAAGCCTTTTAATCTAAAAAATATATATATTCTTTAGCAAGAAAAAAGGTTCTTTTACTCTTTCTGGAGCTGTAAAAGGGAGGACATTTTGTGCATGTTTTCGAAAGTACACTGGCCTTGTATAACTTTACAACATTCTTTTGGGTGTTTGACTCAAAGAAATTTGCGAGATGACTAGACTCCGCAGTTAACTTGAAGATACACTGAAGCGCTATCGGGGGAAAAAATACTAGTTAGGAAAAAAGCAAGAGTCCCTGCAGCTTTGCTCTATGCATTTAAAAAGTTTCAGCTTGCCTGTAAAAGTTAAAAGGGCTTCACCCAGACATTGACCGAAACAAGCTTTATGGACGTGAGCTAAGAAAAGCTGCAGACCTCTGACTGCCTTTCTGATTAAGGAGCCGCTAACAGACAAGGTGCAGGAACTATCTGTACGCCACACCGCTGTGCTGGGTATTGATAATTCATTTAATGACATCCAAGCAGAATGAATATCCCACATGAAAGGACAAAGTCAGCTCCCGGGAAATAATTAAGGAGACAGCAAAGTGACATTTACACCAGCGGACAAGATTCATTAGACTTTCTGGAGCAACGCTAATACAAGACCCTTCCGTGAGGACGAGCAGAGGTGGTGGCTGTATAATACTTATTATTACATTATTATTGCGGCGAGTAATTTGATAAGATGCAGCAGCGATCTTCAGTCAGTCAAACACGCACCCCACATCGACGCAGTAACACAGAAATCCCACGTATCTAACGTGCCTAAAACTACCGGTGGCCTGACCTTCTCTGTCCGTATATGCGGTTCAAATGGACTTAGAAATTTAAATTACGATGGCATATGGGGTGTTGTCGCGTTAGCGAGGCATGCAGCCATGCAAAACATCAGCGCGGAAATTGTTCAGTTATTCACACGTGCACTGATTCTTACACACGATTCGGTAATTGGGCGACGTTAAAAGCTACCCTTTTCAATTATTGAACATTGTAAAGCCAGCACATAGCAAAAGGTGTACAATAATGTTATTTCTCATTTCTAATAATGGTTGTTAGTTTTTAAGAAATTTAGAGAGTTGAGGGGGGAAACGTTTAAAATGTTATAAGACTTGACTCATTGCTGCAGCATTCTGGGTTTTTAAATAGTTTTTAGACTTCATACATTTTATAATTCATTTATTCATTTTTTTGTGTGTGTGTTTCACCACCTTGCTTCCTTGATGACACCTTCCCCAGCACCACTGAAGTACGCCTAATTTAAAAGTCAGTGTTTCACCTATTCCTTCCCTCTGAATTCTCGCTAAAGGCACGTATAAATATGCACTTCCCACGACCGGTTTAACTACTATACTGACGTCACAGCCTGCGAAATCTGCCACTGAAAAGCCAGATCCAGCCCTGATTATTACTAATGGAAATGGAAATGGTTTTAAACACTGGGGTGTATGAATGATCAGTGCTTCCAGTTTGGAATTAAATCTTGGGAGTATTTTAAGGCAAATACATCCATCAATCTTATAAGGCTAGGGGATTCTAAAGAAGAACGTTATCTGCCTGGGAGCCTTATCGCCATTCAATAAGGTACAAAACCTCAAAAGATTCAGTTAAAAGCTTCCAGCTGTCAACGGACAGAAAAAGTCTGTTTTCTACAGCTAAAGGTGCTAAAAACTGACTAAATGCAATGTAAACTAAGCAATTTCTTCACGATGGTCGGCGCCAAACTGCCAAACGTTGATTTACATGTTACTCTCAACACACAGTCTCTGTGAAGTCCACCTCTAATTTCTCAGAATATGCTAGAAGCCTAAGATTTCTGATGGTGCATCATTTTGCAATAAAGACTTTGGGAGCAGTGGTAGTGTTTTCTGCAGTACACTGTAAATGTTCCCTACTTCAGGCTCTCTCTGCCAGTGTTTGGCTCATCCTGATGCAACTAAAGCCAACTTTATTTCTGGTCTTTAAGCTTTTCTGAAATAACTGCAGCTTATTGAAAGAGGCAACACTGGCTTTCAAGACTTACTTATGGTGCAGAATACTTAGCGGTCACCTTAAAATGCTGTAATTGTCGAAAACCGTCACAAAGTTAATGTCCTGTACCATACAAACAAAGGTAATTGTGTTTCAAAGATAGCACAAAAGAGCTAGCCAGATACTTTCCAATTTGTCAAAACTCAGTTATTTTAGAGTACATGTTCACGCAATCAGCCGCTGGTTGGTAATTCTGACCACTGCCTCTATCATCAGCTATTCCAGAACCTTAATCACACCAATTATTTAATTACCGCAAACACAAAGATGCAAATTGCAGTATTGAGCACGTAGAGCTAAACACGCCCACGTAGTCATGTGGACTGATTGCCGACTCACTCTATTGAAATACTCATAGGCATGTGTGGGTATAACATCCATTCTAGATGCTAGAGGCAGCATGGCTGATTAATACACAGGGTATATAGTGGGCTGGTATTCATTAAAATGCACTAACTTTTAAAAGATCATTTGTGATGCAAAATGAAAGGCTTTTGTGTTGTTGCGATGTGAAAACCTGCAAAAAACATTTTGTTTATGCAATATGTGTTGTTTTTTTTAGCAGAGTGAGAATAATGCCGGACTGTCGGCCTTGTTATTGAATTTGATTGTTGCCTGTGGGGCTGAATGTTTCCTTTCTCTCAAACTGAATCATTTCGATGGCAATGCATCGCCACAGGAGGAAAGCGGTCTCTCTGTTATCGACAACATTTCCCAAAGACCGGTAAATATCATTTTTCTTGCCAGATTGGCAAGCAATAGAACATTAATTGATTAGCTGTAGCAAATGATTGATGGCTTTCGATGCTGGCATCATTGTACGTGTCTGTTTAAGAAGGGTCTTCATATAACGACAGAACCAGATCTGCAGTTAAGATATTATAGTACAGCAGTTGATGAAATGACATTTTTTTTGTCACACATTTGAGATGACATTTATGCTATTTTTTTCTTATGATTTTTTAAAAACATGAACGATCTTCAGAGACTCTGCTACCCTTATATATGCAATAGTCATTAAATTAGATTATTTGTACAAGTATCACTCTTGAAGGATCCTCCAGAGCCCCAGCAATTCATTTTTGTCCTCCATAGAGGACATTATGTTTTTGCTCATATCTCTCATAATTTACTTTACATGCCACTCTGTTAAAATGTAGTTCCTTAAAGAGGACAGATAGGGCTTTAAGATGACATCATATGTAAGGAGGTGTGGCCTTGTTGTTCCAACACTTAATTTATGCAAAAAGGAAACAATGGCTAAATATGATTACGCACCAGTCTGTGAAGATCCTGTGAGGTCATCACCATATACCCAAACCAATGCAAACACATCTGGAAAGTACACTGACGCACTCACTTTCCGGCTTAGCTAAGATTCAATGCTCCTCAGATAGACAGTTATTAATTCTCCAGTATCATTTAATTCCAGCTTACATTCTGGACTTTAAGCAGTTTTTTCTTCCCTCAGGAAAGACACAATGCACAACTGAAATGATAAATACCTCCAGTTAGCTTTCTTCATCTTGACATTGTAAGCCTGGCTTCAGTGTAGTAATGACATTAAGTATACGATAACTGACAGGTGTGAATTAAATTATTGACTTATGTGTTTTTATACGTTTGCCAGCTGACTGACAACTAAAAAACATATTCGGCTGATTAATGTTCTCGATGTGTTTCAGATGTTAAGTGGCATGTTGGGTGTTAGAGTGCCTTTTACGGGGCCAGGAGGGAATATGCAGGAGAGCTTCCTTATCCTCCCTTATCTATCCGCAAAGTAACTCTACAAGGTGAAATGTCTTAACCAGATGTAAGAGACCTGACCTCTGATGGCCCCCCACACATCCACCCATCACGCTACTGCCAGATGGCCTGATGAACATCTATAAACAGTCCTGTTTAGCTTATTGATTTTTTTCTCCCTTTAAGAAACTTATTTTGACACCAGGGTCAGGGAGATAGCTGAAAGCAATGCAGGAGAATGTAGGAGGTTCTGAAGGATTGTGAATCCTTGGCTTGTAATTCACTGCACTTTAATTGTGCCCATTTTAGCAATTAAGTAACTGCGCCGCTTGACACACTGCAGTTCAAGGTTTCAGCATACATTGGAATGCATAAGTGTACTTGAGCAGTGGTTCGCTGCATTTTCAGTGATGCTCTTTGCTGCCACATGCCTGAATTCTGAATAGTCTGGGGACTGAATTAACATTTAGAAAGTCAGTCCTGTAAACTGAGCTGCTATCAGCGCAGGGCAGTTTAATATGCCAGATGCCATTCCATCCTTGTCTATTTAGATGAGTACGTACAGAGCTGTCCGTCATGGCGATCTCAAGGCTAACCGTGTTAGCCTGACCCTCAACGTGTCATACAACCCATCACTGGAAGCTTGTCCCCGTTACACGTCAGGGCCGATTCACAGTCCCCATTTTGGCCAAACTGCAACTGAAACCATAAGGAGAATATCCATACCGATATAATTATGACAAGCAGGATGTAACACTCGACATGACTGCCTCCTGAATGACCACACATCCTATCAGCAATCAGAGTGATAGTTACCAAGAAAATTTCCTGTTGTTGCTCGTGATGGTGCCCACTTTGTTTCCAAGCTCATCTCCGCCTTGTGAAGAGATCCCCTGTGTCTGATGAAAGCATACAGGTCAAAACAAAAAAATCAAAGCTTTTTTTCTTGGGGGGGAGGGTGGTGGGTAGGTTCTTTAAAATCTATGACTATCTCTTTTCCAGGTCACCAAAGCAAATGAGAAACTTGTGGTTCTTTTCTGTTCTCTCCTCCAAATAGGTCTCCTCGCATGTCTCAGAAGACACAACAGGAGTCCAACATGAGAGCCTGTCATCTTAATCAGTTACCCCTGACTGAACTGCTTATTTGGGGAGAAATTTTGTGGCATGGAACCGTAGCAGTCAATGAAAGATAAAATGCATTAAATCTGTGCTCTGTTACGGATTACTGATTGTGTGCTCATGTTGTTTCCCTTGATCTGTTGATCTTATTGAATGACATCTGTGAATATCTGATTTTTTCCATAAATTGCTGGGTTATTTTGTTTATTTCTGTCTATTATACCCACAGTGATATGTGAAAGGTTTTTTTTTTGTTCAGAATTATTTTATTAATGCTAATTTTTGTTCAAGACAAATTCCGGAAAAAGGAAATGTAATAATAATAATTAATTCTGAGATGGGGTATATAACAACAGAAAAAAAAAAATTATTATTATTATTATTAAGTACTGAACTAGAAAATTCAATTTTCCAACTATACGGAGGCTACGACGGGCTCACTGGCTGCTCGCGGTACAAGGGGAAGCGAAGGGTGTGACCACAAATGTCCCACAAACGCCAGTGACACACGGATCAGCAGACACGTCCCGGATCGCCTGCCGTGAGACCGGCAGACTGCTTCCCACCACGGTGTCCTGTCGCCACGGGAACCAGGCAGCCTTCTTTCTGACACCAGCTGACCGTCATCTGCCACACTTACCGCTCGCTGATAAATAGCGGTCCGCACACGCCAGGGTTGAGCCGTCACCGCCGCCTGTCCCTGAAATACGTAAACGCCCATCAGTGACAACATTCGGTTGGCGGCATATGTCCCGAGTCTTATAACAGCAAGAAAACAACACAGAAAAATAAGAAAAAATACACAATTAGCAGGATAATGTAAGCAGACATAAGACACACCTGACACAGACTTTAGCTGAATGTACTTCCTGTACAGTAGTTCAGGGCTGCTAGCTCCTGTGTATTCTACAGTATTATGGGATGCCTTTAGTGTTGTACATCAATGTTTCAGCATCGTAAAGAATGCTTTATAGTCCTCCTTGCTTCTCCCGGACGAACTAATTTACAACCAAACCAGCTGGCATCATTGAACCTTGAAAACCCATAACGATAAAGTTGTTTTCCTCCCCCTATCAAGAGAAGCATGGGTCATATTGAGGATATATAGACACTAAATTAAAAACATTAATATTTTATTATATAGAAACTGACACATTAATTTAGTTGTTTATTTGCTGTATGATCGGAAAATCCATCCATCCAAACAGCATGTTTCTGTGTGGAGTGTCTGCGAGGGTCTTTAACAGTGTGGAGTCCTGGACACCCTGAGCAGGATGATGCTTTATTATACGACACATTCACGCTAAAATTCACCTGCACAGACACACCGAGGGACAACCCCATTTACCTAAACCATGTCTTGGCATTTGTGAAGGGACGGAGATCCAAAGTGACCAGAGAAACCTCAAATGAGCACCAGGGGAGTCCGGCAAAGGCTGGGCACACACACTGAGATCTGAGGCCAACCCCTATCCCTGGAGCCATGACAAAGTGAAAATGACAGCTGCTAGACCTGGCGGGAAAACACCAATCATTAATTATTAACCAACGTGCAGGTAATATGATTAATTTAACTGAATTGGGAAGGGGGGGAGTAATTAAAACTTCTGACAGTGCATCAACAGGCCCGTCCTCTAGAAACCAATAGAAGTGCTGTCAGCTAGACATTTATATTTAAAATGAGAGTGCTGTGACCCCATGTATGGAGTTTCACCCTCTGTGCTTCATCAATCATGTTTAAAGGCACTCAGGTGCCCATGCTGATTCGGCTCATGTGACACCATTCGTCCAATGAACAATGTCTGCGCTCAGACAGAACATATTTATTCGCCATTTATTATAAATAACATTTGTTTTCTCATTCCTACAGCAATTTTACATCCCCTGGGGAAAAGAACATAAAAATTAAGGCTGCCTTTACAAATAATTCAGTTCAATTGCTCTCGGCACAGAGTCCGGTGTCCATTAAACTAAAATGAAAACGCATCGATCGGACTTCATTGTCTTTAATTAATGCAGCATTCGGCGTTATTTTATTTTAAGGTGTGAGCAAATTAATCCCATTCGTCTGACGTTTAAGATATGGGCCTGGTTTCTAACAGGAAAGGTATTGATTCCAAAGAAGAGATGAACGTCTGCAGTGACGTCATCCCGGGAGCCGTCGCACTTCACGTGGATAGGCTGCCCTTAAGCTGACGTTTAAGGGCTTTCATCTTTCTTCATCGTCACTTGCCCTGGCCTCGGAAATCACAAGCAATGTTTTTTAACAACGTCCTAATAGAATGTTTCATGTGAGATGGTAAGGTGCCTTACGTAAGGTATTCTCATAATCACAAACCCACCACTGGAAATCCATGCTTTTTACACACACATATATACACACATAAATGGAAGAGAACCTTTCTGTATGGGCATGGCGAATAGGAGACTGGGTACGAATCCTGGGGTTGGAGTGATTTCACCATTAGGGTGCTGAATGAGGCCTATAAGCCCTAATTGCTCCATGGACCTCGTATGCTGCTTTGGATAAAAGTGGCTGCGAAATAGCTAAAGGCCACTGAGGGAAAAAAAATCTACAATTAACTGCATTTCATATTCCGACTTGTTGAATCTGTGACACTCACACTGAGGATCAGACACCCCCAGAAGTCAGGCCCACCTGTTAGGTGGAGGATGGAGAATGGCTGGTAAGGGAGGTGACCAGCTTCCCTGTTACCGACTGCCGCAGTTGCCTCCAATCCCGCCCCACACTTTTTATATCCTTCCTCTGACGCAGGCCTGTGTCTCTTTCCTGAATATCACTTCGTTTGAGGAGTCCCCAACAGGTGGGTAATGGTTCCCAAACCAGTCCTACCAGGTGCTGGAAGGAAACAGACCTGGGGACTGTCTGGAGAAACACTACCCCACAATAACAGAGCGATATGATTTGCCTGTTAAGGAGTTTACCTGCTGCTGGAGCAATTGTCCTGGGTTGGAACTCCACTGGAGGGCATTAAGCCTCATGAAGACTCTTGCAGGGCTGAAATCTGATGCAGCAAATATGAAGAATATATTGGACATGAGGTTGCTATGTGTGATCATTAAGAGAGGAGCAGTTGGCACTGTAAACATGGACATTATGATTAAAAATGATTAAAGAACTGTAAACATTTGGGGAGCTACCTGAATAAACTGTTACCAAATGCATATGAAAAACTTCCTCTGTTCCATTGAGTCTCACTGCCATTTTTAAATACCATAATCGTACACAGAGAACAGCCTCTGCATTTTAATATGTGATTCACCGTATCGATTAGCTTGTTAGTGCTAGTGGGAGGTCTTAGGCGTTACGCTTTCTTAATACCTAAAGATCTGAGCGGGAACAGTGATCCATCACAGAAGACCCCACAGCTACCCTGACGAGCCACTAGCTCCAGTTCCAGAGCCGGTACATTGGGTTCCGGAGAAGGTTCCTCTAGGCCTGAGGACCAGGGACGGTTCCACGTTCCATCAATGGCGCACTGCATTGTTAGCTGCCAGCCATCATTTAATGCCTTGACAGTTTTATGCTTTTTTGCGGTACTAATTCAAAGAAAACTGAGTGCTGTGGTTTCCTCATCCAGAACAGGTTTCTTTGAAGCCCATGTTTATTTATTTCCCATGAAAGAATGTTAAAGACATTTGGATAAAACCGAAAGAAACATCAGTGTTGTTCTAGTCAACAATTAGGCAGGAATCAGCTTCAGTTGTTACTTAGATGGGAATGTGCACTAATCACCTTAAGACCTCACAACTTAATTATACGCCACTAAGTCTAACACCAACAAATTAACATAATAAGTATATAATTTAAATTTTGTGCCATATTATGGGTTTCAGACACCATCATTGAATACACTTACGAACTGGTAACAGTGGGAGATATTAGCTAAATCGATTTGCTGGCTAATGCCAACACCGCTTTTACGGCGTGTTCAGCACAGAGCCGGCAGAGACGGCCTCTCCTCAGTCAGCGATACGCCTAGCATCCGGTGGCATCCGTCTGGGCTGCTGCTGTCATTTTATGCACCTGGGGGCCCTCGGAAGCAATTCAAGTACAAGGAAGTAAGGAAAAGTTAAATAAAGGAAGGAAAAGCAGAACAGCGCATGGAAGCCTATCTGAGTCTATCTGCATCTGTTTGGATAGCAGTAAATTTATACAGGTATAAGAGGAGATGGGAATGATGCATTATGGGTCTGGGTATATGGCTGTCATAAGAGACGACACCCTCCACCCCCCCAGAGAAGGAGGGATCGATTGCGCAGTTAAGATTAAATTGTACTTTGGTATAGATACAAAAACACACAACAAATCGTGTCTCATATTGGTTCTAAAGGGGACACTTCTTGTTTTTTTAAACAAGTGGGTAAAAGTCTCTGCTGTACCTGAGTGGGGGTCCTGCCCAGGAGGGGGTCTTCAATGCAGGATGGAACTGGAGTTACCTGTTGGGGGGGGGTATGGAGGGACAGCTGGTTAGACCAGTTGAGTATCCGTTTCCACTAAATTTACTGCACGAATATAACGAGTAACTGAAAAATAATTGCTTTCAAAATGTATGGTGCAGAGCAGCAGCACTAAGGATGCTGCCACACAGACACCCCGGCTGACTGTGTGTTTGTTTAACGTTTAAACGCCACGAAGGGAAGAGTTTCAGTGACTGTTTGCATGCTAAACGTGCCTCAGCCAGGACTTTCTGGGAGGGAGATTCAAACATCGTTTCTGAGAAGGAAACATTGGACCAGGCGATTGGATCCAGACAGATTAGGCCCAAAATGTTGTTTAGGCAAGAAAATGCATGCAGCGCACAATGTCGGCGCCAGAGCAAATCTGACAACCGGGCCCAAGATTTTCACTGAAGGGCATGGGGGGTGGTGGGGGGTTGGCATGGGGGGGAGACGGTCCAAACTGCCAAGCAAATTGATTGTGCGAGACGATTCCGGATTATATGAGAAAGGGTGCAACTCTAGGTAGCGGCAAACATTGTGACACCAAACAAAGCTGTAACACTAAATATCCAATATGTCTTAATTTGTTTATTTTGGGATGAACATCTTTATTTAAAAATAAAATAAAGTGAAAGACGGTGTGCTTGCGTCTTTGGTGGATGGCGATTGGGCACAATGGCTCATATATGGGGGTACATGGCCCGCAAATGCCCTCCCACATGAGAAAAACCAACCAAGCCCTTAAATCCACCGCTGGACGGAAGTCCGCTCTGCAGGCCATAACTAGCAATTTGGCCAACACCATCTTTTTTCACGCTCCAGTACAGACGGGAGAACAGGCAAGAAGGAGCGACAGCGGCCGGTCACAGCAGAGCAGGCCTGAGTGTGGGAGATGCAGCCTTTATCGAACGCAATGACTGCAGGCCTCATTGACCTTTGACAATGAAGTCATATAGGTCAGGAATACAGCAGCAGGCATGGAGATGATGGTTACAGATCCAGGCTCATAACTTAAAGGTTTCCTAAAGGTCTGAGTCCCATTAGGCAGATGCCTCTTTAACCATTTAGCAGATTATTGAAATAACTCCAGTCAATAATCCAACTCTTTAAGTGGGTAATATTCAAAGTCACTTTGATGAAGAACATCTGATAATCAAAGGAACAAAACGCAGTTAGTCTCACAGCTTGCTGCAAAAGGGAAAGTCATCGTCTGAGGTAAAGCTGGACCTCCGCTGAACAGTTTGTCATTTCGTAGCTTTGACAGGCAGACCTGAGTCTGCTAACCTGGTGGGCGGGATGTTCCTCACAGCTGGCAGTCGCTGCTTGAAACGGCAGACATGCATACGGTGCCTTAACAAGCATATGGCCTGTAATGTGCACTTCCTTTTTCACTGTGAAGAGCACTTGCCAACTTGGTGCCAAAGAACCTGCTTTCTGAGAACGGTTTCAGGTCGCAGGGTAGTAATTTACACAAACTTCTGAGTTTAAGTGCAGGGTCAAATACTTTGTTCTGTTTCCAGTATTTAACTTTAAGTCATACATATTGAAAGCACTGGTTATTTTTACATTTATTTATGGCGATCACTAATTATTTTTAAAGATTTTTTTCTTAAGGAAAAATGTAAATGTGAAATGAAGGCCTTGCTGGTCCTTAATCAATAAAAGAATGTTTTCAGAAATTGCTTTTGAAGTGAATATGAAATAAATTGCTTAAATCCTGAATGAATGTATATTAAATCCTTTTGTTAAATTCCATCCCAAATATAAGGTTATGCAAAGCTTATGCAAATTGTGTTTGGCATCTGTATCTGTGCTAATTATGGGCAATCGTTAAATTGTGGAATTAATTATAAATGATCTGAATGGCATTTAAGTTCTTTATTAATGTTACTTAGAAAGGAGATGTACCTTATTTGCATAGGATTTCTAGGCTGGCTTTAAAGTCTACACAGTGTAGAATTTCACATCGCTGCACTGAACTACAACTTATTTCAATATACTGTATTTTCATATATTGTCTTTATATGCTTCCCCAAAGCACTTAAAGATTTAGTAAGAACATCTAAATCCACTCCATTTTATTTGTACTGTCTTTCTTATTTTGTTTGTGGCAATTGTACTAATTTTGAAAACAAAAATTGCCATTCATAAAACTTTCCAAACTATCTATAATTTTCTTGCCTATAATGCATTGCACCTGGAACAAGAAAACTTCGCAGTAGCTATTTTTCAGTTCTCATCAACCAGAAAACTAAAAAGGGTTTGGTCAGGTAAGAAGGTTACCTGTGTCCTTAAAATAGTTTACCAAAATGTTGACATGGAAGAGAGAATGAAACAGCAAAATAAAATCAGACCCGAGAAGGATATGAAGCTTTCAGGGACCAGAGCAGAAATATGAACCACACAGAATCTCTGCTTTCATGGTAATCATCTAGCAGGCCTTGAACTAACAATGCCGAGGAAAGGCTTTTGGTTAACAAGCAAGTCTAATTAACTGATAAAGTAATAAGGACAAATAAATGGAGAAGAGGAGATGTATGAAATTTCAGTAACTAAATAAAGCTGAAAACCCCTCATTTCTAAAGCATAGATGTTGTATGTCATTGATCTTTTGTTTGGACTATAGGAGGAAGCTGGAGAACATAGAGAAATCCATGCAAGCGTGAGAAGAACATCACCCACAGAGAAAGGGGCATAATTCACACTTGCAGGCCGCATTGCCTATCGCACCACCTCCTAATTGACGATTTTTCGTAATCCAAATACCCAAATGTAGCTTGTTAGAGAAAGCAGTCATCAAAAATGTATCTTAGTGGAGTCCCGGGAGAAAACATGAAGGATGATAGAGAGGCTCTGAATGACAACTTATAACCGTAGCTGGGTGATTCTGACATTATGATAGCTTGTTAATCACGTGGTTCGCTGTAGTCTCATTTGCTCCATCGTGTGGTGAATGTGAAAGATGATCTCACATGGAGACTGTTATCCTCTTGAAATTGTCATAAGAAAATTAATAATGCACCAGTCATCCATCATTTAGATTGAATGTCAATAGGTATATCTTTATGTTAGTCACTTGCATGTGTGTGGGTGTGCGTGCGAGTTTCCTATGCATACTCCCGTTGCCTCTCAAAATCGATGTTGAGATATTTTGGTCTCCCTGTTCATGCCCTTGGACTGGTCTCCCATGCAGGGAGTACCCTGCCTCATGCTTCCCAAAAGATCCAATGTAACCCTCTCTGCAATGTGCTGTCATTCCAAATATTTGTCTTCCAACCATCAGTATTCCGCTGCATTCTAGCGTGGCTGCAGAATACTGGGTGGTTTCTGATAAAGGATGGAAGGGATATCGATTGCAAATAAATCCTGCGACTGTTTTTCCCTTCAGTACAGACTAATTTGATTTCAATTTTAGTGACCCTTCATATTGTATTAGGTATAACTGCTATCAATACTGTACTTCTAGGAGACAAATATGTATTAGTTCAATATAGAAACGGGATAAAATGATTCCGATGAGTGGAATTCTAGTGGAGAAATTAATTATTAATACTTCGTTCTTCACTTCAGTGTCAAAAAATGTGAAAGTTTTCTTTTGCCTGAAAAATGTCTTGTCTCAGGTAAAAAAAAAAGTCTCTGATTGACCTCAGGAGAAGGTAATTTATAGTAAGGTCAATCAGGACAAGAAAATGTTCTTTGTCATATGACATCGTCGAGTGCTTCACTCAAGAGTTGTCATTTTGAATTAGGGAATTTCAGGTTCTAGGTGAAGCATATGAAATCCACTATTTAATTTCCGCACACTTATTCCCTTTGTACATGCCTACTTAAATGTTATTATTATGCGCTGTCAAATTCAATTCCTGGTGACCATTGAGAAAGCATTTCTCTAGAAAACTCCAATTCTACATTAAGAGCCAAAATGTACATGTGAATGGGTACAAAAATGGATACAAAATAGCAAACTGCAGTTTTGGCAGAAGATGGCGTAGCAGTAAATGAGCTAAACTTTCGTTCACAGTCCGAGTCCAGTTACTTTTCCCACGAAGCATCAAATAAAGGTGCATGTAAAAAGATATAGGCTGTACCAAGTCATTTAAAATAAAACAATCTGCTGAAAGAAACATAACTGGATGATGATGATCACTGCTAAGAATATAAAAGCCAATGCATATTTATAATTTACACTATTAATGCATCCAGGGACCAATATTCCAAAACCCGTTATTAAGTCTAGGGTCACGTTAAGCCTGGGGTCAATCTCAGAAAGCACAGGGGACAAAGCAAGGGAGCACAATGGCACAATAAGAGCAGGTCACAGGGCACACACTCTGCACAAACACCATGGATGATTGAAGAGGCACCAGCTCACGGAACCACATGTGTTGGGGCCACAGGAGGAAACTGGAGACAAGCCGTATGAACACAAGGAGACCAGACTCCTCCATTTCCTCCAACTCCTCCAACTGTAATATATATAGCACTCTCCATTCTCCAAGGACAGCAGAAAAAAACAGAAAGTTACATAAGGTAAAAAATCGGATGGTTTCCAGTTCAAATCCCAAGAGTCCCCTGCTGTAGTGCCCTTGATCAAGGTACTTATCCAGAAACCACCAAAATATCCATCTCTACAAATGAGTATGAACTATAAAGTGATCTAAATTAAAATGATCATCTTAATCTCTTTAAAAAATTTTAAAGAGATAACATAAGTCTTTCAGAGAGCATCTCTTACTCTACGGGCTTTAAATATATTGATGAAATCAGTATATTTAATATAATGTAATCAAAATATGGGATTTAAATCTGTATTTATTTCCAAAAGCCAAATATGTCCAAAATATGCTTCAACAATTTATAATTTAAAAATACCACCACAGCAGGCTTTCTTAGAGGTATATTTACAGCACTTGAAACACCTGAATATGTCTTAGTCACAGTTAGAGATTTATTTACATATATTTGAAGAGTAACCACGAAACTCAGCCATAAAGACACTAACTGAATTGTGTGAACCACTATTCTTATGGGCTTCACTTACCGTGTGCTGCATTTGGGTTGCAGGGAAATCGTGTCAAGTAGTGAAAAAGGAAAATAAAAAGGGTTCATTTGGTGACACTCATTATTTCAGCACGTTGAAAGGCCAGCACTTAACTATGATTCTTCCTCAGTCAGGCTATTAAGCCGGAATTTTCATCTTTCAAATGGCGTCACAAGCAGTCAATGATGTTCGAAAACAATCCCTCATGTCATTAAGTATCCATCTGCTTTCACCAATCACAGCCTGACTTTGTAGTCCTGCTTCTCTTTGAAGGCACCCCTGGGCCATATTTCACCCTACTTGAAATTCTGAAATCCATTCAGGAGATATTTCTTCGTAATACATTTTGCACTTTAATTTGCCATGTTTTCATGTTTTATGGTGAAATTCTGTCACAAGGCAAGAAAAAACACTGGGTAAATGTTTAAACAGCAAGACTCAAATATACAAAAATCACTTTAAATCATAAACACAAAATAGAGACGAGGCTGCATTAACCCTGACAAAAACTCAAAGAGCCACCAGATATTCAACAACGACAACATGAAGAACACGCCCCAGTCTCCATGACCCTGTTCATCCCATAACGTGATATGAAATGAGGCCAGCTGGAATTCATTAGTTGAGGCCCTAGCAGGTGTTTAATAGCTATGGATATGAAACTAGGCAGGTTATCCCAGTTGTTTGCTGATGCTCTGCCTCCTACTGGCTCAAACAGTGCATTACACATTGCACTCCATACTTCTGACTAATCAGAGAATCAGGGCCCATATTCAGACTAATCAGTGCAAGCTTTTTGTTTTTCTTTTCTTGTCAGATGCCTATCTAAACTTCAGGGAAATTACTGTCAGGTTCCCGTTGATTTGATGGCCTGCCAGTGATCCCATACCTGAACCTGTTGAATTTATGGCTGGCGGCATTCCAAGACTCACATTCTGATTTACTGCCACATCACAATTTGCACATCACCGTAAGTGAAATTCTCATGTTCAGCTCCAGACGGCAATGCCATCTCTGAAACGCACAGTAATTTTGAGATGTGGTAAATAAGAATTTAAATAAATAAACCATAAATATTGAAAGATTCTAAAACATGTACTACTATTATATGATTATACAATTATGTTGGCTGTTAATGTATATTAAGGCTGTTAAGGTATATTTAATGCTGTTTATGAATGTCCTATGAATGTATTATGAAGGTGCACTGAGTGTTCTATGACTGCATTATAAAGGCATTATGAAGGTTCGGTAATGTAAAACATTACCAAAAATTTACTGTTATCAAAGGATCAGTTGAGTTGGGGGTGGCCAACTTGGTTAAGTGGGAACTTGTCAACTGGCAGTTTCTGTTTTATGAATCGAATGCATTTGGTTTATGAACATAATACATGAAACAGAAAGCTCATTTGTTACAGAAAATAAACAAACACGTAGTAATATGGGTATGTACTGTTGTCAATATTATCGATTCATCTAATTTTGTAGGATGCTAATTATGGTCGGCCTTCGTTTAGCTCCATATGGTCTTATTTGCATGTTAAAACTAAAACTGCAGCACGCCTTGGGGACAAAGGACACAATAAAAAAAATAAATAAATAAAGTTAGGAAAAGCCAAGCTTGTATTTATTAGAAGTGCAGCGTCATTGTCTCATGCTGTGATTTCCCAGCCGATCCCAGGCTTTTCCTCTTTGATAATTCAATCCATATAATATCTAATGCAGGGGTCACTGACCTTTTTGAAACTGAGCTACTTCACGGGTAGTGAGCCATACAAAGGGCTACCAGTTTGACAAGCCCTCCTAAACTTATCTAAACTTCATGTATAATAAACATGTTTTAAATCATTTAATTTTTTTTAGATATTGTTATTTTCAAATCTATATAAATGCAAATGTGATTAAAGAAGAATAGCAACAGGATAAAATTAAATTTCAGACGCTGCTCACTGCTGAGTTGGGCTATTTTTAGTACACGTCCGTGGGGGACACATGTGGTCCTTGGGGGCATGTTGGTGACCCCTGATCTAATGTAATCTTTTTGGGATTCATTGTGAATGGGGTAGGCATTGATACTGAGCTCCTGGTTTTCTGATGATCTGGCCTGTAAAAATAATTTTACTCTGCTCATAATGTAATTTTTTCTGCAGGGTTAGGCCTGGGGGTGTCGTCACTAGAGAGAAAGCTTTGAATCATGAGCAGTCCTCCTGTTTTTTTGGACAAAAGAGCTGATTGACTTCAACTGTGTAATTCTCAGACATACAGAGATAAACACTTAAATTATTACTGATATCAGTCAAAATCAACCGACAAGTATATGGCAGGCATAGTTACTTGGCAATTTAAAATATGTTAGCAACAACTTTGTTTTTTTTTATTTACTTAAAATGTAAAGTGTTCTTTTAACCCAGCCAGTGATCAATTGATCTGTACCCCTTCCTGCACAAAATTTTATGCCGCTTATTTAATTCAAGCCCAGAAATGCACAGCTCCTAATGAGAATCATGCATCTTTTGTGGACAGACTAGCAGTATACACAGCCATATATAATGAGCACAGAGATGGCCAAAGCAATAATCAATGGCCCCTGGACGCTGGTTCTAATAACTCAGCAAGCCTCACCAGACCAAAGCCGTAAAGCCACATTGGGTAGGCGATCTGACAAGTCACATTTCAGGACAGCACAGCTGATTAATCACTCCAGTACCGCGGTCGTTTTTACAATATATGGCTTTAGAAAGTGAACCGCCATCCGTGGATTGGTTGGGAGTTACTGAAAGGGACACTAAGGGCAAAAAGCATTAGTTACAAAAAGATAACACCCCTACGTGAAAGTGCAGCTGTGTGAATTACTCACCCCTTCCAGCTACAGTGTAGATGCAGAAAAATGGGACTTAGGATTTTTCATAAGTCTAGGTGTTTTGCTTGCCAGGTATTAAACACCTCTGGCATAAATAGCGCATACGCCTATGGAGGATGTACCAAAATCACATTTATATGTCTACAGATGCTCAGTAGGCCATAGTAATAGTTTCGGTGTGCTACTCTTGTGCACACAAATTCATAATTTGGTTACATTAGAGAACCACTTATCAGATATTAGGCTTCTTTACCACAAAAATGTATCAACTTCTGGGATGGTGAATGAAAGGAACGATGTATTAAAATTCCCTGCACATCTGCAATTTATATAACTGCATTTATATTAGTTATGCTCAAGATTGAGTTAGAATTGAGATTTCGCTTTCGATAACTTGCTAATTGACAATATAACCAATACCATGGCAGTTAAGCGTTTACACTGATTGATTACACCCATGCAGTTCAGTGAAATTAAAATTCCTATCACATATAATGAAACAAAACAGGTCATATCAGTATTGGTTCCTTGTATTATAATGAGAATGCCTGGGTCCAGCTCTCTGACTATTTTGCAGACTCCAGAAATGACACATCCCATGAAAATGATCCAGCCTCATCTGAAATACTTCTACCGATTGTTTTGGGGTAAGCTTTAGACGAGAGTTGATATTTTTAATGCTTGGGGGAGCACTTCTATTCTGCACCATCTGCATCACTGAAGACAGCTACAGTCAATCAGCTACTGGATTATAGTTTTTAAACCACACCCTATCGATCACCTCCCATGCCAGGTAGATATAAGTGACAAATGATAAGCAGGCAGACCCCTCTATGGATGGTGCATTCATCACAATTCAGGGAGAACTATTAGTTAGGCTTCTGTACTAAATCTGAGATTCAGTATCAAGAATTGGTTCTATCAGTACTGAGAGCGTTAAATCCCATTTCACCTGAAGCCTACATGAGTGGTTTAGAAAACACTCAATGAACAAGTGGGTAAACGCAAAACAAGAACTACAAAATAATAACGGATAACCATGACTAGCCTGAGAATATTACTGGTTTATCAAGCCCTTTCAAAGTACGGATTTAAAATGTATCCCTGTATAGAAATGTAACTTAGCTCTATTATTTTGTTTTATAGATGATTTTTCTTTGAGAAACCGTCAACAAGAAACGATTCCTGTGTTTTTTTGTCAATCCATCCATCTCCCACTCATTTATCCTGTCACTAGAGGGACCTTTAACCTCTGAAAGGAAGTACAGCACACAAGGCAGGGGACACCCTGGATGGGATGCCAGTCCCTTACAGTGCGCAAGGCAGGGGACACCCTGGATGGGATGCCAGTCTATCACAAATCACACACCTGTAAAACATGCAAGCAAGTGTAATGCCGACTGCAAATGTATGTCTAACAGCTGAACTGAATCATTGCATTTCATACGAGAATCTGTGTTATACACCTGACAGATTACTATTGCATTCAGATTCACAAAGTCTCAAGTTTTTGTTTTGTAAACACTGAAAGTGTGGTGTTTTGTCTGGGGCATCTGTTACAAGGTGTGTTTTAAAGGTTTGAGAAAGTGAAGAATAAAGTTTCATCTCTATTGTTTTACACTCCCCAAGGGAAACAAAATCAAAGCAAAGCAGAATTTGGTATCTGCCATTGCACTGTACACCACCTTTCCCATGGTGGACAGGGTTTCTATGGTAACAACATGTGATTTTTTTTTTTGACTGACATAAAGCTAGCTATTGATATACATTTTATTTCAGAGAGCCATAAACATATATGTGAACAAAATACATGCGGGGAAAAAAAATATATTTGGGAAACTGACTTTTTGGGTTTGTCAAACAGATTATGTGTTCCTAACATTTACAGGTCCTCGTTGACTTACGACCTATCCAAGTTACGACCAATCGACTTTACGACCATGATCGCAGCTCGTATGTCTGGCAGCGCAGATGTTGCCCAGCTGAGCGTACGACAGTTTGTTTTACAAATATTAAACCCGTTGTACTGGTAATGCAGTGTTTTACTTAAACCTGATGAATGTAAAAATAAGAAACAAAATGGTGTAGAGATGATACAAA
>JABFEA020000130.1:1222333-1234693 GCA_019775915.2 Cyphomyrus plagiostoma | reverse complement strand
ACAGTAGGCTATACATATGCGACTTACGACCAAATCGTGTTACGACCAGTCAGTCGTAACCAATCATGGTCGTAAGTTGACGACGACCTGCACTTGTAACAAGCAACAGTGAGGAAATGTGTAGATGAAGGTTCACCCAGATTATAGGGGCTCCAGGACTGTTACTGCAGATGAAGTCTGACACCTAAAGGTCTGAATGCATCCATGCAGCCTTATTTGTAAAGATAGAAGGGTGTTTATTAGTTATAAACAATAAATGAAGTTTTGTTTGTAGATGGGTAGCAGAAAGGTTCTTACCAAGAAATTGCAACTAAATGTTGAGACAGAGTGTAACTTCACAGATAGCGGGTAGCGGGTAATCTGATTCCAGAGACTACAAATTGACTACAAGTTTTCTATAAACAGCCCAAAACTATAAAGCATTATGTAATGTAAAACTGGTTGATTGTCTGAAGTGTTTAATGAAAGAGACATGAGTAAATGTATTACATCTTAAAAAACAAACAAACAAAATATATGTAGGCCAAAAGACATCAAATTATCAGCATGGGGTATTTGTGGATGGTTTTAGTTCAGTTCTCAACAAGCACTGAGGTATTTCTTAATATTTGAAGAGAAATTTAAAATGTGGGGCACCGGCGCAGTCTGTGAGTCCCAAAACACATCCTTCATATATGTGTATGTATAAGTTCTTAAATTAATCATACTTCTGTATATAATGAGTAGTTAAATAAAGCCATCAGTAACAACAACCAAAAATGTGTGGGGCTGCCAAGACTAATTAAGAATTTGCTTTGTACCAGGTGATTATTTTTAAATCGTTTCTTTGTTTCTACTTTGCCCGTACTTCACTGCACACTGTACAGAGTTTCACTGAAATTGGACTGAAGGACGTTACTGTTTACAAAGCCTAAGATGTCATCTGTTGATCTGAGAATATTATGACATCCCAGTTAATCTGAAAAGACCATAATGCTTGGAAAAGTTAACGGTAAAAGAGGAAATCTGACAACCAGCAACAAGGTGGATGGACTCAATCTTGACAAGAAAAACAAGGACTAACGAGGGGCAAGTGTGGAGCATAACAAAATATACCAATTAATAATGGTGCAGAAAAATAAGCAACAGATGCAATAAATTGCAAGCACCACAACTAGAGGACATTGACAAGCACTGAGGGCTAACACTAGAAAAGACTAGGAACATAAATACAAGCAGAACAGAATTAAATCAGCCACAAACAGGGTAAGCCTTAAACAGGGACACAAACAATAACAGACACCAAGGAAACAGAAAACCAATTATTATAAAATAACAGGTGAAACTGACCAGCCTCAAACTCAAGACCAGAGAGTTTCAGCCTCTAAGCCCCACACTCAACCCTTGGAGCTATGTAGCAGACATACTGTAAGATGGGGGGGACAGGATGACCAGCAAAACCTGCTGGCCAACATGGGGACAAGACAGGGTCGGACGGGCACAGACCCTGACAGAAGTCAGATGGAGGTCAGGGTATCGAGAAGAAATGTAGTATCAAAGGTACATTATCATGGTTAGAGCACCCCCTACTATTGTCAAGGTTACTGACTAAGGTGGGAGGGGAGTGGGAACGATGATAGACGTAGTTGACTGGGGGGACGGGGGGTACTGGTAGCTGCAATAGTAAATGTTGTTGTGGGGGGGGCAATAAAATTTGGTGATGAGGTGGGGGGGTCTTAAGCCCATGCACTAAAACACCCTTGTCTAGACGTGACGTTCAAAGGTAGTACAGTGTTAATAGGAGGATGCAGCACCTATCCATGGTTGCCCTTCCAGAAAGGGACAACCAGAAATGCAGGAGCCATCATAAAATATCAGAGATTCATTAGAAACACATTAGAAACATTATTAATTAACAGGGGTATACCTAGAAATTTTGGGTCCCCTGTCAAAATGTGACTTTATCCCCACCCACCCAATTTCACATATTATTTTACATATACCAGGGCTCCTGTCAAGAGCTGGACCCCTCTGAATCTGCCAAGCTATCCATACCTCTCTGATGCACCTGGAGGCGAATGTCATGCATCTCATAATTTTCCAAATAATAAGAACATCTTTTCTATTAACTTAGTTTCGCTACTGCAGACAGTTCTGAACACTTGGCTCATTGCAATCTTATTATTGATGCTATTTTGTCATACATGCTCCTTTGCTCCAGAAACTGCATTCTGCATAAAACTCATACTGCTCAGTAGTGATTTACATTGTGATTTGGGACTGAGTTTCAAAGATATGTTTCATGAGGCTTTTTCAGCAGGAACTTTAACGGAGATATATGGATGCACAATCGCCAGGGAATTAAGAACTCGTGTTGGCATTCAAATTTAGAATGGCTCCCAAAACAACAACAACAACAAAAACCTTCCACTCCTACTCACTCTATCTACGACTCACATCATCTTTTTTTCCCCTGTAATCCAACAAGCTGCCTTATCTGTCAACATTTCAACTTTCTACAAGAGACACAGCTGTGCTTCAGTCCTTTGGGAGACAATGTATTGTAAAAAATCTCAGCACCTGTGGAAAGATCTTATAGCACTAACGAAACACTAGATGGAAAATTGATTTAGCACTGTACACACAATTAATTCCCCTGTAATTTACATAACAAACTATTTAAGGCAAGCCATACTAGGTCCATTTTCAACAGATTTAATGCAAGCTCTTAATAAGGACTGTGAATGCTTTCCTTTATTAACCACATTTCTAATACTGAAATGAGTATATATACTCATCCTAAGGACTATACTTTTCTTTCACATCTGCAACAAACAAAACATCAGTTATATTTCATTATTGAGTTTCCATGTTTTAAAATGTACACTCACTGAGCATTTTATTAGAAACACTTTACTAATGGTGGTTGGGGGTCCCTGTACTCTCAAAAAAAACACCATTTTTTGTGGCTTGGATTCCATATGATGTTGGAAACGTTCCCTTGAGATTTCTGGAGATTTGTAAGTTGCACGTCCCTGCTGCGAATGTCCAGTTCATCCACATGCTCTGTTGGATCCAGATCCAGTGACTAGGAAGGCCAGTAAAGGACATTGAACTCATTGTCATATTCATGAGACCAATTTGAGGTAACTTCTGGTTTGTGACATGGTGGATTTTCATGTGGGACGTAGTCATTAGAAGACCATGGAGGGATGCTGAAGGGACATTTGATGCTGTGGCATTCGAGTGACAATCGATTGGTATTAACGGGCCCAAAGTGGACTAAGAAAACACTCTCCACACCAGTACCACACCCACAAGCCCGGTCAGTTGGCACAAGGCAGGTTGGGTTCATGGATTCTGGCTGTTGATGCCAAATTCAAACACTACCATCTGTGTGCCTCAGCAGAATCAAGATTCATCAGAGCAGGCTATGCATTTCCAGTTTTCCATTGTCCAGTTCTGATGAGCTTGTGCCCACTGCAACCTCAGCTTTCTGTTTTTGGCTCACAGTAATGGAACCCGACATGATTTTCTGCTGTTGTAGCTCATCCGTCTCAAGATTCAACATGTTGTGCATTCCGATATGCTTTTCTGCTCACCACAGTTGTACAGAGTGGTTATCTGAGTTACCGTACAGTTTTTCTGTCAGCTCGAACCAGTCTTTTTTTGTCCCAGAACTTCTGTTTGCACCATTCTGAGTACACTCCAGAGACTATTGTGTGAAAATCCCAGTAGATATGCAGTTAAAGATATAGTAAAACCAGTATGTCTGGCACCAACAGTCACTGAAATCACATTTTTCCACATTCTAGTGTTTGATGTGAACAATAACAGGCTCCTTATGAGGATGACAGGATGTTGCACATGATTTTATGCATTGTACTGCTGGCATATGATTAGATCATGACTGATAAGATTATTGACTGCACTGCACAGGTGTTCATAATAAAGTGCTCAGTTCATTTCGGAAATGTGATTGTTATATGGTCATTTCTGAGATATCGATATATCTATCCATCTGTATTTCCAGCTTCTTATGTTGGACAGGCTTGCAGGGCTGAAGAAAACTATGATGTGCCTCGAAAAGGAGGCACCAATAAGGTTAGCCTGCCACCTTTGGGAAAGAAAGGGAAACGCACGTCTTTCATGTTTCATGCCTCACACCTCTGGGACCTGGGTCTGAGTCTCCGCCTGGATTCCATGTGTGTGGAGTTTGCATGTTCTCCCCGTGTCGTCGTGGGGTTTCCTCCGGGTGCTCCGGTTTCCCTCCACAGTCCAAAGACATGCTGAGGCTGATTGGAGTTCCTAAATTGCCCGTAGGTGTGCATGTGTGAGTGGTTGGTGTGTGTATGTGCCCTGCGATGGGCTGGCCCCCCACCCAGGGTTGTTCCCTGCCTCGTGCCCGTTGCTTCCGGGATAGGCTCCGGACCCCCGCGACCCAGTAGGATAAGCGGGTTGGAAAATGGATGCATGGATGGATAGTCGTTTGTATGTGTGCGTGTGAGGCTCCTCTGCTATTGACGCGTCTATTTTTACTGCAGCATTCTAACATTTATGTCACCAATGTGCTGTAGTAAGTCCTCCAGGCAGTAGGTGGCAATACAGAAAAAAATAGATTTTTTATTAAAAAAAATTAGAGCTGTTTTATTTCAAAATTAATTTAATTTCCACAAAACAGGGACATTGTACATAGTTTAGTCTTGTAAAACGCTCTTTTGGTTTTATTATTTAATTTAAAAACTTTTAACGTTTGACCGATGGAAGTTGGCAAATCACCACCGGAAGTTCTGTTACCTTGACGAACGAGAAGATGGCGGCGCTTCGGGTGGTGGTGACCGGGAGCGGCAGAACCCTACTGAACGCTCCGAAATCTGTTCACACTCCCAGGGTAAAGGCTATTTTTGCGTGCAGCGTCGTATGGATTGCATGCGCTGTTTTCCGTATGGTGGCGGAGTGCACGGAAGCGGAATACTGCCTAAGCATTTTGGATAGTTAGTGTAAGAGCAATGCAAGGTCATTCAGGGAATCGTGTCCTGATACTTTTATAAATGAGTCCTTTAGCAGGAAAGGCGGCGAGAATCAACAACAGCTTCTTTTTAATCACGTTATTTGTGTGATGTTTTTGTAAAGCGTTATTTCACACAAAAGCAGTCTTACCGATGATTTTGTAGGTATCGCGATCACATTCAGCAGCTCATGCAGATGCAAAGGTGACATAATGGCTCGTCCATTTTGGCAGAAACGCTGGCTTTTAATATTTCTTTTACTAAATATTTGTGAGCCAGTGATCGCGAATTTGCTGTCTATTGGCAGCTTATGGATTGCAGGCTTGTACAAAGGCATTAAATCTGGGTCGTCTAGCGTGGTATTCGTGTGCTTACATCTGTAATTAAAAAGCACTCAGTTGCGGTGTCCCTGACAGCTCATTAGACAACCACTTTCAATAGATACAAAGTTGCTGACCACTTTGTAATATCAGCTTATTTGTACAGCAAAACTAGCTTCACAGGCCATACAAATTACATTCATTGAATGGTGTCTTTTTTTCTTATTTATTCTTATAAGTTACGAGCAGGTGCCTCTAAAGCATTTAATGCTCAGCAGTCACTTCCAAAACTCTCATTGACCCATGTTAGTTCTTTCGTATATATTTTATATTTAACCTCCAAAACAACTGTTTCGGGTTATTCTGTGCCTGAAGAATAAATAAATCAGTTAATGGGGTGAGATGGAAGAGACTTGGCGATCACATCTTATTAGTTTAATAGAGTGAGACCAATGGAATAAGTGGTAGTGTATCTCTGACAGAGACTGGACCATGCAGGCTGTATGTTTAGCCAGCAGAACTGCTTGATCTGTGATGTTCTGAAGGGTCACCCTGATGTATGCCAGTGTGAGGACTGGCCTTCTTTAAAACTGCAGATATTTCCCAGTGACATGATTCCATTATACTGACTGTGATACGGTTAACTGTTGATTTGAAGCTGTGGTCTGTATCTCAGATCCTTCTAAAATTTCTTTATCCCTCCAGGCCAGTATGTCGTTTGCAAGCCTTTCCCGGGGTAAAAAGGTGGCACTGTCTACGCTGGGTGTGCTGACAGCAGGGGGTGCTGGTCTCGCCTTGGCCTTACATCAGTCTGTGAAGGCTTCTGACCTGGAGCTGCACCCACCCTCGTATCCATGGAGTCACAACGGGATGCTATCATCTCTGGATCATGCCAGGTGCCACTCCTCTCGCTAAGTCTGAAGTTTGCTTTGTGGGATCTCTGGCAAAGTAAAGCTAATAACAAACAGGAATTATGCATTGTTGTTATTTACTGTATAAATGTTAATGCTTTCAATGTCAGCCCAACACAGTAGTTCAGTCAGCAACAAATTTGTAAAATAAGAAATTTTTGTGGTCTCTGTAAGAATTTTGATACATATGGATGATTTTACTGATCATAATTATAGCCATTTTTTTTTATTATTATAAAACAGGTTATACAAAACATAATGGTGTAAATCAAAGCTGGCAAAATACAGGAGCTCTTCAATTTTACAATGTTGCGTTCTGATGAACCCATCGTAAGTGGAAAATATCACAAGCTGAATATTCATTAAATGTGATCATTAAATGCACAACTACTGTCACTGTATAAGTAATACTGTAATTAGATAAATACCAATAATCAAAAAGCAAATACAAGTTTATTTGGTTGAATATTGTATGATATGGCGTTAAACGTTTTATTCTCACAATCACTACTAAGACTGGAAGTGCAGATGGATGGATGCTGCCAGTATCATTAAGTATCGTACGGCATATCGGTAGACCGGAATGGATGAGAATTAAAAGCTGACTACTGAATATGCGCACTATATCACAGCATTGTAAAGTTAGAAACTGTAAGTCGACTCACTGGAAAGCAAGGAGCATCTGTACATATTTATTTGGTTTTGATCAGAGTGCTGCAGTGTCTAGTCATGAAAGGGATAAATAGCCACACAAGGAAACTAATGATTGTTCCGGTTCACATCCTCAGCATTCGCCGTGGGTACCAGGTGTACAAGCAGGTGTGCGCTGCCTGCCACAGCATGGAGTATCTGGCCTTCCGTAATCTTGTGGGCGTGTCGCACACAGAGGCTGAAGTCAAGGCTCTGGCTGAGGAGGTAACAGGGTCTCGCCTTGTTTGTGAGCAGTAATGAAAATGGAGGTACAGCAGGGACAACTGAATATCCCTCTTGCCCCAGTGGAGTTTAATCAACGTCATCCAACAAAGTTGAACTGAGACAAGTGCAGCTCCAAACATCTGTGCAGAGAAGCAGCTCAGAATCCCACGGGCAGTTGGCTGCATTTCAGCTGTGCCCAGAGGATGTGTCCACTGTCTGACGTGTAAAGGTGGAGATTCATTAACTCGTTTACACTAAGCAAAACAAACCTACACATCGACTGAGCCTACAAAAGAAGCAGCTTTAGAAAACACATGGCATGTTTAACTGTTTTAAAAAATCTCAGCTTTGTAAAATAGTCATTTAGGTAGTGAATTTAAAACTGCTGTTTAGTTCAAAGGCAGCCTGTTTCTTATAGAAACTTCCTTATAGAAAGTTTCTTATAGAGTGGTACCTCGGTTCTCGAACTTAATCCGTTCCGGACTCCGGATTGAATCCTAAAAAGTTCAAGTTCTGATCGAATTTGTCCCATAAGAATTCATGGAAAACCAATTAATTGGTTCCCGGCCCCCCAAAATTACAACTAAAGATAAAACAAGAACATTTTTTTCTTGATGGCTTCCAAAACGATAAAGATCTTTTCCCAACATTACCCCTGTCCTGACCCGATCGTCCATTCCTTCCGTGTGTCACGCCCCCTCGTTAACCTCGTGTGGGATCACCATGTGATCAGCTGGTTGTCGTTAGTCCTCTGTATTAAGTCTGCATTTCAGGTGGTTTCCTCAGTCCTGTCACTGGGTGCGTTCGACTTGCTTATAGTGCTGGCATTCTGATCCTGATGCAGTGTATTACGGTTAGATGCACTGCGACCTCTCACCTGGCTGCACAAACTGGAACCGCCTCCGTGACGACACACCTTTGCCCTTATTGGCTGAAGAGTTTAGTGTTGTGACCTTTGTATCCCAGGCAGTTCCGATGGGTAATCTGCTATTTCTCCCGAATATCACGTAAAGCAGTGAGAACTGGTTGTCAGTTAATTTACCTGGTAAAATAAAGTTTAAATAAATGACATAAATGCTCTACATGTGTTAGTGGTTTATTTATTGTTAGTTACTGTAATGTTGCACTGCTTTATTTGGTTAATCGTCCAGTCTGTGAAGAAGGCATTCAAGTAAGAATTGCATTGTAGTATGACTCATTTCCTGGCGTGTACAATTTATATTAGGTCAGCGTTCACGGTTCGACTTCTGATATTCAGATCGAGTTCTAGGTCAAAGTGGTTTGTTCGACTTTAAAGAAATTCGAGTTCTAGTGAGTTCGAGAACCGAGGTACCACTGTACTGATACAGATGTGATTAATGCTACACACTCATGATTATTAACTATAACATCCATTCATTGTAGTTTTTTGGGTATGAAAGATAAATGTGATTATTTTTAGCTGCTGAGGAACCAGCGTTTAAGGCCCTTTCTGTGCTTTGTTCAGATCGAGGTGGTGGACGGCCCAGATGAGACTGGAGAGATGTTCACCCGACCAGGAAAGCTCTCTGACTACTTCCCCAAGCCGTACGCCAATCCGGAGGCAGCCCGTGCAGCCAACAGTGGAGCCTTGCCCCCAGACCTCAGTTATATTGTCAATGCTAGGTACAGCCTGCACCTGCTGCTGCTTCTTGTTTGTTTATTTTTAATTTTGTTGTTTATTTTTGTTTATTTTTATTATTAATGCATGCATTGTTTTTTCTGCTTTCATTCTCCTTGAAGACATGGTGGGGAGGACTACGTGTTCTCCTTGCTGACGGGCTACTGCGACCCACCTGCGGGAGTTTCTGTGAGGGAGGGGCTCTACTACAACCCTTACTTCCCTGGTCAGGCCATCGCGATGGCTCCCCCGATCTACAATGAGGTGCTGGAGTATGAGGATGGTCAGTTATCACACCGGCAACACTGCATTCCCACCTCCTCGTATTCCCACCTAGTATTGGATAAGCAATTGATTGGAGGTATTTAAGGTTTGGAACTGAGCTATCGCACTTGGTCATTATAAAACACTGTTGCGTCCAATCAGAAAAGGATAGTGTCAATATGTTACACTGGGGGTCCCCAAACTTTTGATGTCTCCAGACCGGTTTATATCGTACAAATATTTCATGTGCCAGTGAAATGGCTGTGGTGGGAGATCAGCAGATCACTTGACAGTCTCATAAGTTTAAATGTCTCCATTTTTTTCGAATGCAAACAGAATGTACAAACATGAGGGGTTGTAAAAACAAAACGTATGGTTTATTTTTGGAAATTAACCAACCCCTCTGCAAAAGTTGGGAAGTGACTGGGAAGAGACCTGTACCAGTCTATGCACCGGGATTGAGAAGCCCTAAACCATGACAGCCCACAGGATCTACTTGTGGCGTTACAGTATAGTGTTTCTCAATCCGGTCTTTGGGAACCCACAGCCGGTCCATGTTTTTGCTCCCTCCCAGCTCCCTACCACACAGTCAACATTTTTGTTCCCTCCACCCTACCTACCTTTCTGTGAGTCCCAGAAGACCGGATTGGGAAACACTGACATACAGCATTACTAAACAGTCTTGAGCAGGGTGTAGTAATTATCAGTTGGTGCTTTCTTTACTTCACGGGCAAAATGTTAACAGGAAACAGTTTTTACATGACAGAACATTGCAAAGTGTACATTTTCTGAAATGTATATTGTATCATCCACATTGAACAGGTGGGGGATTTTCTGTGGTGAAGCAGTTTCTGTTGACTGTTGTATATGGCTGAGCAGGTGAGCTGAGGTGGTTCTTGCTGCCACTCTACAGGGACCCCCGCCACCATGAGCCAAGTGGCGAAAGATGTGTGTACCTTCCTGCGGTGGGCAGCAGAGCCAGAGCACGATCAACGCAAGCGTATGGGTCTAAAGGTGAGACTGTCTGCACATGGCCGGAGACTTTACAACTGATCTTCCTGGTCGGTGGGTGGGGCGAGCGGGCGGGTGGACAGGCAGGCAGGCAGGCGGGCGTTAGCTATGGACTTAACACCCAAAGGTTGCCTGGTCCTGAAAGACACACTGTTGTACCCTTGAGCCAGATCTTTTAACTGGACCCCCCCCCCCACCATCAAAAATATCCAGTTATATCAATAGGTAAACACTGTTACACCTAAGCAACTAAATGTCAGTGTTTTAAGTAAATCTGTATGCCAGTCAGCTCAGTAATGCTGGTGGGTTGGATAACTGTTTTCTGACTTTATATAATGTGTTCATAATCACGTAACATACCCTAAATATCCGTGCTTGCCTGTATGCTGTGTTGATTTGAATAGTTACCTAATTAGGTTCATGCTTTATTTGGAGGGTGTTGTGTAGCTCTTGTCCGAATCTCTGCTTCCACTGGGCATTTACTGGAAGCTCAGCCTAGCTGCACTCGTGTCTAGTCGAGTCCATGAGAGCTGTATGTCCATAATGTACTATTTCCCAGTGTAAATGTCAACATTCTGTCTCTACCAACCCCCCCCCACCCCCAGATGCTCATGGGTGCCGCAATCCTGGTGCCCCTAGTTTATTACCTGAAAAGACACAGGTGGGCCGTCCTGAAGAGCCGCAAGATCGCCTACAGACCGCCTAAGTGAAGGCCCCCCCCCCCCCGGCTGCCTCACCACCTCATTCCCCTGACTGGATCCAGTTTCCGATTCACAATCAGTGCTGGGGAAGAGCGACTCGCACAGTGATTAGCTCTCATCCACATCACTTGAATAATGTGTCATTTTGCAGTTTTCCTCTTCCGAAGGAGCTTAAAGACAAAACCTTGTGCTCAGTGTTTTATTAAAAAAAATAAATTATAAAAACAGAAAAGGGAAACATTGGTCACAGGTGGTCTTGGTTCATTTGGGGAAAGAGTTATGTTTTGAGCTTTGTGAATTGTCCAAAACACATGAATACCTGTTATACAGAGGTATACCTAATAAAAAAAACTGTACTGAGTTTCACTGACCTTGCGCTGGTTCTTAAAAATGCCGTATTAGTAACTTAGTGCAGTCGAACTTGTAGCGCTTTAATAAACATCAGCCATGCCTGCTGACCTGATATCTCATGCACTTATAGAGTTAGTTTTCAATCCCAGCCAGATACTGGACCGGTGAAACATCTAACAGGTGGGAATACAGGCTGTCAGAATACAGTTTCGTCTGTCTTAGGTAGCTGATATTTTAAAGTTCATTACTGTTAACATTTATCTGTGAACATTCTACATGTAAACATAAGGTGCCCAAGATGTAATGACGTTTATTATTACTACTACTATTTGTTGACACCCTCTATTGATGTTAAAGGGGATCACGGGGCTTACAGCGCCAGGGTCTTATACCGCCAGCACCCCGGCATCCGCATGCAATCCACTAACTAGGATTTCCACATGCCCCATGGGGTCTGACTGTGTGTAGTACGAATACAGTTTTGTTACTGTGCTGATTGTTACAGGAGAAACCGTCATGGATAGATGCTTTAAACCTGGAGTAAAATCAGACCTGCTATCTCTCGCGAATTTGGAATGCCCTTTGTTTTCTCACGCATCCATGTTTAAGTCTCGCCCTAAAAAGTAACTTTTACGGTTTTAGCGTCTTTCTCTATCACGGCTGCGAGGCACGGGTATACAGTTCTCCACCAGTTCAACTAAGAAAAACTTTTTTAAAATTGGCTGAAAAGATGCCCTGACATCAACCAGTTTGAGACACAAATCTTCTGGAATAAGAAATAATAATAATAATAATAATTGGTACTTTATTGATCCACGTGGGGAAATTATCTTTATTATGCCTCCCTCAACTTGCTCTTTTGTGGAGTAAGTTGTCCGTGAATAAAGGCCAATTCTCCAGCAAACTGGCACAACAGCCTTAATAGGACTGTAGAATGAAAGAAAAATTTACGAAACGTCATATATTAATTATAATTATAAAAACTAGAAACGAAGAAAATTCCTGAAGAAATTTTGAGATGGGCATATTCTGCTTTTTTTTTGAGGAGCTGGCGCATCTATTATGAATACTGGCCGATTTGGAAAGTTTGGGCAAAAATGCAATAAAGTCAATGGGAGAGAACGAGGGATGAAAGACGAGTGCAGGTCAAGATAGTGGTCTCAAGGTGTTGGGTGATGTGGGCTGAGGTTACATACCAAGTTATGTTGCTGTGGCATAAACATTGGCCGAGTGGCAAAACTTTGACTAAAATGCATTGAA
>JABFEA020000130.1:1199982-1217717 GCA_019775915.2 Cyphomyrus plagiostoma | reverse complement strand
CTTTTATGACCACCATGTACCCATCCTCTGATGGCTACTTCCAGCAGGATAATGCACCATGTCACAAAGCTCGAATCTTTTCAAATTGGTTTCTTGAACATGACAATGAGTTCCCTGTACTAAAATGGCCCCCACAGTCACCAGATCTCAGCCCAATAGAGCATCTTTGGGATGTGGTGGAACGGGAGCTTTGTGCCCTGGATGTGCATCGCACAAATCTCCATCAACTGCAAGATGCTATCCTATCAATCTGGGCCAACATTTCTAAAGAATACTTTCAGCACCTTTCAGAATCAATGCCACGTAGAATTAAGGCAGTTCTGAAGGCGAAAAGTGGTAAAACACCATATTAGTATGGTGTTCCTAATAATCCTTTAGTCGAGTGTATATGCAGCATCTCATTGCACCTCTACATGTACTAATTAAATTCTGTTTCCACGTATTTGACTGCAGATCTGGGGAAAGAGGAAGGAGAGCTGTTTGACCCCAGCAAGTTAGACCCTGATCGGTGTGAGAGCTGTTATGGCGCTGAAACTGAAGACCATAAGTGAGTTTCCAGGCACTCAGATCACTGAGAGGGGGCCGAGTGACCAGTGGTTATGTGATGCCATTGTAATATACATATATGGACTCCATTTAACTGGTCTGTCATTAGTCTAGCCCTTTTATGACCATAGGATAACTTGAATATTTAAGTGTTTAACACAACGTTGAATATCGAGACAATGTGACTAGTATTGCATATCTGGATGATGCTTGTCCCGCAGCTCCACCTTGTGTGTAGCTCACCGAGTTAGTGATTGAGGTCTCTGTCTAGAAGATGCGAGTCTGAATCCAACAGCAGATCAATATCGCTATTGAGCGTGGTCTTTGAACAGGGATGCTTGCTGAGCCCACTTGCACAGGAGCATCTGCTAAATAGATGTTAATGTCTACGTTCGTGGTAGATGCTGCAACACCTGTGACGACGTGCGAGAGGCATACCGGCGGAGAGGGTGGGCATTCAAGAACCCAGACACCATCGAGCAGTGCAAGCGGGAAGGCTTCAGCCAGAAGATGCAGGAGCAGAAGAACGAGGGCTGCCAGGTGTTCGGCTTCCTGGAAGTCAACAAGGTATTCCCCGTCCACATGCTACGAAAGGCATGTCCACTGTCCCTCCTTCCTTCCGTCTCATTGTTTTTTTTTTCACCCCACTAGGTGGCAGGAAACTTTCACTTTGCCCCTGGGAAGAGTTTCCAGCAGTCTCATGTTCACGGTAAGGCTGGTCATTGAGAGCCACTAAGCAGCACTGGGCTCAGGGGCAGATGGAAGGGCTCTCCTGGCCTGCGTCTTTGGGTCGACGTCAGTCCTAAACTTGCATCCTAGTTATGTTATTACGGACGGCTCATAATGCATACAGAGATTTTTTTTTAATGATCGCCCGTGGAAGCAGGTCATTGTTTCGTCTTGTAGGGACCTTAGAAGTCACGGGTAATTAAAAACCACCAAACAAATTTTAACTAACCGAAGTGTTGTGGAGCTGGATACGGCTACTTTCCCACCACTAACCGGCACCAAACAATGAGGGTACCCTCAGAAAGCACTTTCATTGTTACACACAATACCCTCATATGGAATCAAATCAAGTGTGGGTACAGGCTACAGTCTGTTTGCTTACACCCAAGAGCTCATTGTATTGCTGCTGAATAGTAGCACACCAAAGGCAGTAAGTCTTCCAAATCCCTAGACTGGCTGCTTCGCTCTGTGATGCTACATCAGCTCCTCTTCTCTATACATCTCTTCCAATAATAAAACCCAACATGAATTTCTCATCCCTGAAATACTGGCATGCTGCTTCATTTTTTTTTCTGCTGTCTCTGTCTCTCTGTCAAGTTTAAGTAACAAGGTATACGCTACACAAAAGGACAACCTGTATGATACACAAATACACATGCAGTTGTTTAAATTTGATTCTGATTTGTTTGGAAGCACATTCATGCCAGTTATCTGCAGTTGACTATCCGGTAGACCGATCTAACCAGTGTCTAAGCTGTCTTGCTTAGACTGGCTATTTACTTGTGTAGTACCAGTCTAATCAAGAACAGCAGGAAAAAAAAACCTATTATAGCCTGCATCCCAAAACTGAAACCCAACCACACGGTCCTTTCAATGCACAGTCAGTACTGGCTTTACTGAGTTCCACAGGCCGGTCCTTCAGTGTGGAGCTCATGTAAAGTCCTGGGCCACCCGCTCTTCTCCACGGTGCAGGCTTCTCTATGTACTTCTGACATTCATTGTATAGTGACTTCTCTTCCCCTCCCCCTTTCTTTCTGCAGTGCACGCTGTGGAAAGTAAGTTAATCTTTTTTTAAATCGAATCTGCAAATTCCCCTGCAAACACACAGTAAACTCTTGAGTCTGCATTTTGAGTCTGCATTTACCCTGTTACTTAACTGCGATAAATTGCACATAATCAGTTCTCATGCTAATTAGCATTTGATGGTACTCAAGCACACAACTCACCAGGTTCTGTTTTAATCTTGCATATTTAATGTAGCAACTTCTGTGCTCAATGTGCTGGTTGCACGCAGATCTACAGCAGCATAATGCAGCAAGTGAATTTCATCCAGAAAGAGCATCCAGACCACTGAAATATTTGTATATCTAAGGGTAAAACTGAAACATTTCAACTCTTTCTTCCAGTTCATGACCTACAAAGTTTTGGACTGGATAATGTAAGTATGTAGATGTCGAGCCAACTTGTAGCTCCTAATGGACATTTTGCATTTGGGATGGATAAAACAGCTTGCATTCTCCTGACACCCCTTATCTTTCTTCCAGATCAACATGACGCACTTTATCAAACACCTCTCTTTTGGGAAAGACTACCCTGGCATCATCAACCCCCTGGATGGATCACATGTTGCAGCTCCACAAGGTTTGCACAGTTACCAAAAGTGAAACGTTAGCAGTAGGAGAAATGAGGCTTCGAAACTTACCATGGGTGTCATCATGGACATTCAACCAGCCTAAATTCTCGTTGGTTTAAACCTGGCAGTAATTGAAAATGTACAGTAATCCAGCCCATTCTGGGTTTCAAAGCCTCTTTTCTTCCATGTAATTAAATGAAATCTGATTAAATGTGGGGAAAATTGATAGAACAAAGAAGGTGGTCTGGTCATATTCAAATGAAGGTTTTTATACCACCTAAGACAAATGACATTACAGTTCTTTACCTGAAATTAGTCACTTGGGGCCAAAAGTCTTGCTTTTCAGTAATTTTTCATGACATTTAAATCTCAGCCTTTATTTGAAGTGATTTCTCCCATACGGCTTACAGTGTGGCAGATGGTGAATCAAATTGAGAATTTCAGAAGTCAGGAGAGTCTTTTGTTGAAATTGGGGGGAAAAAACTCATTTCAGCAGCGAATGCCCATTCCAATGGCCATGAAGGTGCCAAATGTGCCTCCGCTTTGCATCATGGTCTTTCCCACTCCTCCCATGAGTTCTCTCCCTCTCATCCCGACACTGGAGGAAATAAGCCATGTGTTCAGATGTCACCAATAGCACAAAAAGGCGAACGGGTTAGATGATAAAACAATCTGCATTTCTTTGCTAGCATTAACAGGGTTTTACTAAAATGTGCGCATGCTGGTGTCGCCATAAAATCGCTCCTTAAATGAATCAAGCAAAGGTGCCACAATTGAGATGCAAGATTATCGCAAAGTATAATAACGCAAAGCATAAGCTTTATTTGGTGGCTGATTGATTTGTTTTATCAGTGTGTAGTGTTCGGGATTGCACACCAGTGAACTTTGGATCGGGGCCACGCAAAAGGCAGGTGTTAGTTTCACAACTCATAGGAAACAATCGTGCAATTTAAGCGAGTGTGGATGGGCATAGTTTGGGTGACTTACCGCAGACAGGAGAAAGTACCGAACATAGCGCCTGCGGCCATGCCTACGGCGAAGCCCATCATGAATCCCATCTTGATTCTGTCAAAGCAGTTCGGCTGGGTCTGTCCGTATGGTCCTACGGCTACTGGCATCTGTGCGAATGTCAGCATACGCAAAATCAACGCTGCTTTGCGATGACCGGAGCAATCGGTGCCTTAAAGTACCAGCAGAAGTCCTGTCTCGTTTCACGGCATTGCTAAACATACTTCTTTTACGGACTACATGTTGCATGTACATTTTTAAACCCTCTAGTCGTCCTCTTTTCGTCTTCTGAGCTACATTCGAAGTAAACGAATCCAAATATTTGGCGATACTAGTCACAAAAATGCGAGATAGTCCTCTGTAATTAAACATGTTACAGCGTATGTGCCCGTTTCACCTCGATCTGGCCTTGAAAACATAGACATAGCCATGTTTAAACACAAAGAGCGTTGTGCTTTCCATTATACACCCCGTGTATATAGTCTTACCTTTACTATTCAATGGTTTAGAGTTGTAGCGCTTCGTTCTTGGTAGCTGTGTATTTCCCAAATTATCTAGCGACTTACGTCCACCGCTGTGGGGGGAAGACAAGCTAAGACTCCATCACGCAGAGGGAAGTGATGTCATTCAAAAAAACAGCACCGCGTGATCGCGGTCAAGGGGCGATAAAAGGCAGTCCTAGAATAGAGTAGCGCCCCTAGTGGTTAAAACTGCACAATTGACTTTTTGGAATTACTGTATTATTTATACTACAGTATTAAGGTTCACCCCCAAGTGTACGTTGTCTTTTTTCAGCATCCATGATGTACCAGTATTTTGTGAAGATAGTGCCCACTGTCTACGTTAAAGGTGATGGAGAGGTTAGTCAATGAAGTTTTACAAATGCAAATGTAACGTGAACAGCAATCCAGTGACATTAGGATGGCAAATTGTTGTCATAGTGCTCAATAGTATATAGTCCCTTTTTCAAAAGTTACAATTGAAATGATTTGATATTATTACATTTCCTTTTATTTTATAACAGGGATTATTACTTTAACATCCATGTCTTTCATTGTACACCTTTTTTTCATTTGTATAGAAAATAATCACATATACCAATATATATGTTCATAATACCATGATGAGGTGTTGTTTGTATTTGGCAGGTGGTAAAGACCAACCAGTTCTCAGTGACCCGGCATGAGAAGGTGGCCAATGGGCTGATTGGTGACCAGGGCCTCCCGGGGGTGTTCGTACTGTATGAACTCTCCCCAATGATGGTCAAATTCACGGAGAAGCAGCGGTATGTGACAGAAACAAATGACTAATTTATTCAGCCATTTAACTTAACAGTTACTGTAGGATACTGGAGATGAACAGTTTGTGTCCAAATGCACATGTTTCAGGATTATTGTTCATGTTTTTCTCTTCTCTTCTTTCCCAGTTCATTTACGCACTTTCTGACTGGCGTCTGTGCAATCGTTGGAGGCGTTTTCACAGGTGTGTATTTCAGCACCTCTGTCTATGTTGATTTTATTTAGCTAAGTAGATTCTTCATCTTTGATATCATGCTTTCCTTACTTCCATTATGGCAGGACTTATCACTGCATCGATATTCAGCAGTACTGAGAGATCCAGAGATACAATAATGAATATTAAATATCCATGTGTTCCTATATATGCATTCTTCTTGTTCTGCTGATGCATTACCAGCATTAAGAAGTGAAGGTGCCTGTGTTTTACAATATGATGCATTTAAATACATTTATGCATTACATATTTAAGATAAAGGGAGCACATTGAAGATTAAAAATACATGAAGGATAGCCAATTGTTATATTGCTTCTTTTTTGTGAACTTGTGACAAGTGGATGTATTTAACTGCCAAATAAATTGAGTTAACATCTTTTCAAATAATCCACCTTAGTTTCAGTTTTTGTGAAAATTACTGCTATACTGTCACATGGCACCATCACAGAATTAAAATGATAGATGTCAGTATGAAAGGCTGGAAAAGATGAGGTGTAATAGAGAACGTATGCAAAATTAATGTGGAGCCTTGAAGATAACAAGGCCCTCTACACAATGACTGTCTCAGCTTTGGAATATTCATTTCTATTGTTTTAAATGATTTTATTTACATCCACATTCTCTGTCTGTGTCCTGTTCTAGTTGCTGGACTCATTGACTCTTTGATATACCACTCTGCACGGGCCATCCAGAAGAAGATAGAGTTGGGAAAGGCATCTTAATTTGAAGATCAAGAAATCAGCACAGCACTCTGTTATCAAATGGTTACTTAGTCTCCATAAGCTCTGCTTCGAAGAGATGAAGTTGGAGAGACAAAAATAAATTAAGAACCTTACACCATCTTTCATAAATCTGGAAGACCCCAACACTAAAGTAGTCCAGCAGGTCCCTGTGCTGCCCCCTACTGACCGAATGGCATAAGTGTGGATACTGGGGCAGTAAACAGCACTCGAATTTTTGTCTTTGGGGTGCGGTGGGCTGTTTAGTATGTTTATTCATAAGCCAGTATATAAAACACGCATACTGAAACATCTGGCCACCAAATATGTAGAAGACTTTATGGAACGTTTTTTCTCCCATTTTTAATTTTTTTTAATGGTGCCATTTAGTTCTCTCGACTTAATTGATGACGCTGTATTTTACTGGGTCACCTCAGTCATTAATACCATGTGTCTGTGCCAGGATGCTGGATAGTGGTGCCACAGTCAAACACTGCTCCCTCGACTCCTTTGTCCCGGAGTCGGGGTCCTGAGACAACGGGGAGCTCCCGATTCGTGTTCTGTTTGTGTGCAGGTGTCCATGCAGTTGAATTTCTCATGTACGCCGCTTCGGGTGATACCGTGTTGATGTCTTTTCTTTTTCTGTTTGTATGTTCTGTCTTTGTCCCTCTCCGGGATGGCTGAAGCAGGGCACGGTGGCGGGCGATCAGTAACGCGCTGGTGACGCCCGCTTCCGAGTGCTCAGCGGTGCTAAGGGACTTTAATACAATTAAAATGTCAACCGGTTAATTACAACTGAGCGGCCGGAGTGGAAGTCAGCCGAAGAGGGGGTGGGCGGGTAGTCGCTAAGGCCGAGCGTTACTTGCGCCGTTTTGATTATTACTGCACCTTAATGACCAAATTCAGGGTCCAAGGTTTTGTATGCTTGTGTGCGTTTGTTGTTTCTTATTACTGTTGCTGACCCGGATGTCGAACGGATGTATTTATAATTGTCATGTTTATACAAACACAAGTGAATAAATGTTGCCGTTACGATTAGCTCTTTACAGTGTGTTAAAGATGGACGTGATTTTAACTTATGACGATCGCATGTGCACTGAAAAATAACTTTTTGCCCTAAAATTACAACGCAGTCTAAATAAGTTTCAAAAGTGCTGTAATTATTAAATATCAGAACGCATCATTTATAAGTAATAGAATATGGTCGATTGAAGCTCAGAATAACGTGGGCTACATGGCTTTAGAAAGAACATGCCACTAGGAAAGCTAAAGACAGGACATACTGGAGAAATTCCGTCGATATTGGCACCTTATAATAATCAATGTATTTGGCAGAATCAAGCTATGTGGACGTGCACTGCACAGACAGGGATATATGTATTATTTAATTGCTCTTGCCGTGCTTTCATAGGAGCACCTTGCGGAGTGTAACCATTTATCCCTCTGACCATTTAAATGCAGCGCATAAGATTAATTACACTACTTAGCGATATTACTATAATGATATTTCCTGAGACTTGAACCACCCAGGGCTGGACTGGGATTAAGAATCTTAATAAATTTTGCCGAGGGGAGTGTGGGTCCCCCACGTTGACTTGCCGAGCGATAAATTTTGCTGCCGGGGAGGTCCCCGCGGTAAATTATTACTGCAAGATACATATCGGCTAACAGAGTATAATATGCCAGATGGCCAGCTGAGCCCTGCTTGAACCTCCAGATTACCATTACATGTCCACTTTATTTTTAAAAGATAGAACTATTTTGTGGTGCCACTTTACCAGATTTTATTCGTTATACTATGCCCAATTTTATTTCGTTATACTGTACTTTGATTTGAATGACTGCGGTCCCTGCACTTTATAACCCCCCCACAAGAGGGCGGTCATAATCCGTTAAACAAATTTGCCATGTGGGCCCATGACTGAGTACTCAGTCATCAAGAGTCATTTCCTGTGAATGACTTGAATTTCTGTAATTCCAATTATAAACGTTTTGTTATAAGATCACAGTTTCATGGGGTTTTGTCTGTGTGCGGTGATCCCACATCCTGTTTTATCCATGATGAAAAAAATGTGTGACGGGAAATAGTAGCTTTGATAATTCTCGGATGTTTTCAGTCCTGTTTAAATTGGGCTCTATCCCTTAACTGATGTATTATAGGCAGGCTCTGGGGAGGAAATAGGAAACCTATACTGACTCAGATTCCGGCACTGATTTGATAGGAGCATTGGCAGTACAGAGCTGCAGAGTTTGGGGCATGGCCTGTTTTACACCCATAACACATGGCTGGCATCGCGATGGCCAAGAGAGAACATTTTTTTACTGTCAGGTGAAATCCTGGCAATACGCTTCTGGGTTTCAGTTCAGAATATTCATGAAGTAGCAACCGAAGGAAAAAGAATGTGTGTGTGTGTTTGTCAAATAAAGATTGTGTTATTGTTCAATATGGATCCCTTTTTTTCTGTATGTTTTAATATAAACAATGCTAGCTATGTTCTGACTGGATTCATTTCACCATGCTTCTTTGATTTTCTTTCACATCTCTTGGCCAGAGAATCCGGCTGCTGTTAATCATAAGAGGATTCACTGGAACTAACTGCCAACATTAACATTTTGTACAGAATTACATGACTGTATGTTTCCTCATTTCCTTTGCACATGAGATAGTGTATATCTGGTTCCACAGAGATTGGGGAAGCAGTTGCATTACTATACCACTTGCTTCATTGAGTACCTTCACGTTTTTTGGAGATGAGGTCAGCTAAAAAAATATTAATAATGTAGCCTAAAAACTAGACCAAATGACCTTCCGGTCTCTTTCTCCGACATGATGAAGTGGTCAGTTTGCATTTCCTGCCTTTTAATCAATTTCTATCATCACTTTCAATTACTGAATGACAATCCAGTCCTTTGCACTGACTGACTGTACTTGTTCAATTCCAAAAACAAAGTGAGACCAACCCAACTGGCATTTTGTGCCAAACACAGGGAATGTCAAATCATGGAAAGATGGCAACAAGCTCCATCTCTCCATCTTCCAAAACTACTTAATCAGTACAGGGTATCAGCGTTATCACAGGAAGCATGTGGTAAAAGGCAGGGGGGCCATGTGAGGGATGCCAACGTGTTATAGGGTTCACACTATGGAAGGTTTTGTTAAATCAGTTCACAATAACCAATGAGGAAGGAAACACACACAGAGGAAGAAAAGGCAAACTTTACAGCCTTGGGCAGGAATTGAACCCCCCCAGCTCTAGAGGTGGGAAGCTACCATGCCAACAGGAACAGCAACGGGGCTGTGGACGTGTGGAGATCTATCAGCGGCTTATGCGGAATTTTCCAGGGCCTGCTCTGTGTAAAGGCATACTTTCTGAGGAGAGTCGGTCTGCGGGATGGGGGATTAGTGGAAAAGGACACACCCACTCAGCATGTTCCAGGGAGAAAAAGCACGAGGGCAACATGTTTTTATTTCCAGAACACTTCACTCTCATAATGTTTGGGCCATTGTCTGTGTGGGGTGGAGGGGTTGCTAAGATGGAACGGGCCGGTTGTGGAATGTGTCCCCCCCCCCCACGACCACCCCCACACGGTGGAGTGGACCGTGAGCTGCCTGCCCGTTGTCCTTGGTATGCGCATGACGTGGCGACATAAACAGCGCCCATTCTGAAAGGAACCCCTTGACCTCCACATTGAGAATCATGACTCTGGTTCTTTGAGGATAGATTACTGCCCATCAGCAATTGAATGTCACAGAAGCAGCTAGAGCAAAGACCCAGGTTTAGGAGAAGCCTGCGATGAGGAATGATGTCATTTGAAACACTCCTTGGCAACAAGGAGGCATAAATATACATTATATCTTTATAACACAGAGCAGAAAGGAAATATATTGTAATAAACAAAAATGGGGTCTGAAATGGATTGGCCTTTTTTATTTTTAATTAATGATTGATAAGTATGGCAAAGAAATATATTGCGAAATTTACAATTCTATACTATAAATGAACTTGTGAATAATTTTATATTTTTTTAGCCTTTGAATGATTTTCAATATTGGGTTGGTGTCCCTAAATCGCCCTAGAGTGTCTTTGTGAGTGTGTGTCTTGTAATAGACTGGTACCCCCAACCCCCCCCGCCACCTTGTGCTCGATTCTGTCTGGGATACGTTCCAAGCAGCCCTGCCTGACCCGCTTGGTAGATGGATGGATGACGTGAGGGTGGATGATTTTTTAACGCATAAGGTAGCTTAAGGACAAGGGGCAAGGAGAGCATCACAGCACATCTAATGTGCTGCACTTTGCACGTTTTTTTTCTCAAACAGCATCAAAAGAAAAAGAAATTTGCATCATACATCATCTTGAAAATAGCTACATTGGAGGTTCTACACCATTTCAACTGGAGGGGGGGGGGGCAACCTGGGGCCAGTTGTATTGTTTGGGGGGGGCAGATGTATTTCACCATAAGTTCCTCCAAGTATTACTTACACTGGATTGTCAGCATCAAGAAGCAAAGGACAATTTTGAAAACCGTTAAGTTATTTAGGCGATGTTTTGCAGTTACATTTGACAGTTTTTACAAATATGTAATTTACACTGATATCTTGTTCACACTGTCTTGCTTCCACTAGCATTTTATCCTTTTCTGTCATTAACTTTGCTTTTCACCAAGTGAAGCTGCTCGACCATCCGACGCCGCTGTGTTAAGAAAATGTGCTTACGTTTGTGTTTCACCTGTTCCCATAATTTTTTTGCCCACATATATAAAGGTAAATGTAAATAATAAGGTACCATTTTACAATAAAGCTACAATTTAGTCACTTGTAAATGGTAGTAATTCATTAATAAAAAGAAAACTGCTATAACATGTTTAAAATTGTCTATTAATAATTTACAATGTGTTACAACCTAATTAATAACCAGATTATAAACCATTCATACACTCTTTATATGGGTAGCCTTATTGTAAAGTGGCACTAATAATAATAGTAATAATAATAAACATTTATTTCAGACCAAAATACCTTATGTATGCCCCCCTCCCACTCTCCCACTAAAGTCCAGTTTGAATTCCCACAGGCCTTAGGCATATATTTTGCTTGTTACTTCACCACCTTCCCTTGTATGTAGCTCTTCCGGAAAATTTAATGACCTTGCCATTAAAAATGTTTCATCGATTGAATGCTATAGATTTATAGGTGGACTTCATGCTCCTCCATGTGCTGCGGAAGCCATTAAGCAGGTCTGCCGAACGTGAGAAAACCTGCAGGTGACCTAAATCAGCCTAAGCTTGTGAGTGCCTAGTGGCTCAGGGAGCAACATGGCAGCCTGACATCCCCACGATGGTACCTTTGATTCCTCCTCGGTCGGTGGAGTACACATACTGTCCCCACATTCACAGTTTCCTTGCACAATTCATACACGTGATTTTGGTGAATTGCTGTCTTTGAAAGTTTGTTATGAAATGGATGTCATCTGTTTCCGATGCCCCCCATGACCCTGCAGCGGATAAGCAGATATAGATAGATTTTTACAGCTGAGGTTGCAGTATGTGTTTTCCTTGAGGGTGGAAATCGAAAATTATGTTGTCAATCAATTCAACGTCTTAAAGTCAGCAACACCCAGGTGGGTCCCACAGTGACTGTGTGAGCAGTCTGGGCTCATTACAGACCCCTTCCCTGCTTATTTGACAGACCCTCTTCATGAGAATTGGGATGGTTTGCCAGAAGACAACACTGGATCAGTTTGAGTCACAACCACAACGTTGTATCCTGAAATGTCTCACCATCCAAAAATGCTTTTCAAGGGGAATCACTTCCACACTCATTTTCTCAGGGGCAATATATTATTGTAGGGTCCTCCTCCTGCCATCCCCCCCCACCCCCCACAATCCCTCAGGAACCTGACGAGGATAAGCATTTGGAAGATGAATGGGTGGGTGGGAGGATGGATGGATGGATGGTTAGATTGATGGATAGATGAATATTATCAAGATCTTAATGGCTGCTTTACAGATTGTGAAATTTCACATCAGGCAAATTTGAGGGTTACTATGCAGGTTTGTTATTCATGTTTATTTGCTTATCTTATGTGTTAATCCTAAAATTATTGATATATACAGTCATACTTTTTGTGCATGGATTGCTCCAGTACATCATAGATACCAGAACAGCATCCCCCGCTGTAATAAATCAATAGGCTGTTTTTAGGCCATTGCATGTTTTATCGCATGTGCCCGTCATAACCTGCATGCGGACGCCACTATCAGTCTTTCTGAAGTTGCTACAGTAATGCTATATTTTATATTTATATTTATTATATATATATATCCTTGTTTGCTTGCATTTACGTCGCACCGACAAGAGGCGCTGTGAAACTGATTCCCTCCCATTGTTTTCCACACGAGACATGCCCGGGGGGGGGGCGGGGGGGTGGGCGTAGGAGGTCAGCTGATGGCGAGCAGCAGCTGGCGCGGCCCTTTAAGGGCACGGCGCGCACTTCTGGGAACGGCACAGAAACCGTGAATGAACAGAGGTACGCCAGAGAGGTGTAGGGTTGCGGGTCAAGTGTGGGCGGCAGCTGCCAGCGCACGCGCTGCCTTACATGGGGGGCCGGGTGGCCCCGTGAGCCATGCCTTGCTTGCAAGTTGCACTGATTGCCCCTCCCCCCCCACTGACACCGCTAGCAATTTCTCTCCCCCAGTCCGACTTTCACTCGCCACGCAGCTCTATAAATAGTGACGCTGTGGGGAACGGCCCCGTCAGCACCAGCAGTTACACACTGTTGCTGAGTTCCTGGAAACATTCCCTCGGGATTCTGGGAAGCCGTCCATGCTGAGAATTCCCTTGCTCTTTAGCCCACTTTGGTCCCGCCGCTCACGTGCGGCTCCCGTGCCTCCACAGTGCTGTCCCCGTTTCTGTCCTTCACTGCGGCAGGTGACACCATTTCCACACGTTTATTTACAGTGCGGGTGTGTGGCCTCGGCAGCAGCCGCTGGAAGTGCCGCCTCAGATTTAAGATTTCGGCTCATTCCATTTAAATGTGAAGTGGGAGCCCATTGAATGCTGCGCTGAATCACACTGGTCCCAGTAAACTGACATTTTGTAAAACGCCTTGGCATGCTGACTGTATGTGCATTCACTGCCATGTTTTCCAGCTGCACTGATTTATATTTTTAATTTGCCTATGTTTTTAATGTAATAAATTACCATTCATGTATTCTGGTACATGTTTTAATGGCTATTCCACTCACTGTGTATTTTATGTAAGGCAGTCGGTCTGAAAATGTATGTCTGCACAGAACGTTCTAGAATTTACTGTGTGCCTTCTCAGAACTGTGACCTCAGCCGGGGCTCTTTGCTATGCCCTCCCCTCCCCTCGCCTTTCCAGCTTCCAGCTTCTTGGATGGGGAGGGGAGGGATTTATACTGAAGCACAGTCAACTGGAGGAAATAGGGCTTCAAGCCCACCATCTGCAGAAACAGATGTTGTTCTGGGCAAACATGTGTGTGTGTGTGTGTGTGTGTGTGTGTGTGTGTGTGCGTAGCTCTGGGGGCTGGCGGAGGACTGTTTCTCATTCTCATGTGAAGCACTCGTTGCTTTGCCAGCATCCTCAATGTTTGTCCCATCGGCGGGGGCTTCTAAGGAAAACTCCCTCGATTCGTGGTTCCTCTCACTCTTGCGCTAAAACCATGTCTGACAGATACAGTACCAGACAAATGGAAATTGTGGGACCTTTATATTTTCTTTATTCCAACTTCATTTATAGCTTTTGGTATAAGCAAAGTTTTTATTTCACTAATATTGGAGCCTTAGCTTCATGTTTTGGCTATCCTCCTGCAAAATTAAGAAAGGCGTTTAGGCTAAAATACACGTCTCTAAATTTCACACAGTGTGTAGTTTGGTGTGTCACTGTGTGCTTGTGTGTATGTGCCCTGCAATGGACTGGTATCCCATTCAAGGTGTCCTTCCCTTTTGCCCTATGCTTCCTGAGAGATAGATGGATGGATGGATGGATGGGCTTTTATGACAGAGAAAGTCTTTCCCGTTGGTGATTGACAAAAGTGTTTCAGCAAAAAAAAAAACAGCATCCCCAAAATGACATATTACTGCATTTGTGACAGCATTTGGTTTGAAAAGTAACTAGAAAAGTGATGCTGAACAAACAATCTGCCTGACTCAGTCATGTAACATACAGTCAAGTAATTCTAACTGAATATGAAATGAGTCGTGTTTGTGTTTTATGATCTACACCTTACATTTCTGGCCATTTCTTTTGAAAAAAAAATTAAATAAAATTCTTGTGGGTTACAGCTTGTGGGGCTGCGTATATGAGTAATTTGACCACACTGCCACCGCCTTCCCTGCTTAGACAATCGAACGTTGGAGCAGTTTGAGTCAACTGATCATTCATCTGACACTGTGCCCTGAAACAATGTCTCAGCATCCTAAAATGCTTTTTGAAGGAATTTATAATAATTGTGAAATGTTACATTACGGGGATCCTGCTCCAGCTGTGTTTGTTTTCACTTTACAGGCTTCTTACTCATATACCTATTTGTTTAACTGATGCCTTTAACTAAATATAACCAGTTTTTACAACTGGACTTTTTTTTAACTGCATGAATTGCCCCAGTACATCACATATATTTCGACAGGATCCCCAGAGTCTCACACAAACCAGCATGACGCTGTGTGTAAGTTTCTTTAGTTTCATGCTACCTGATGTGTGGAGTTTTTTTGTCTGTAACTTTCCCTCCATTGTAAAGATGAGGGGGGGGGATCCCCAAGAAACAAGGGGGGCAAAGACACTCAAGCCTAACATTTTTATTTTCAACAGAAATATTTATCTCTGTGCCACTGTCAGCCAAACATTTCTCAACACGCTAACTTGTACATCGCCTGTGGGCTGAATCCTTCCTCCATACATATCCCAAAAATGTGGCAGCATTTCTTGAAGATGACATCGTTCATTTTGGAAAAAAACTTTTCATCCAGTCACCAAGAACTGGCTCCTGTCATTTTGTCCACCACACATTTTCTATCTGTGCTTTGCTGTGTATTATTTTATTTTGAGGATGTCAGGAGTTCTTCCAGCTTAAGTAAATATCTCTGGTATTATATAGAGGGTTAGCCATGAGATGTCGATCGAGGGAGGTAGCAAGAAGGAGAATTAAGCTATAGTGTATTTTAAAAGAAAACAGGAACTGAGACCTCAAAGGGGGGCCAGGGTACATTTTGTTAAGGACTAAAAGTGGAACCCAAAGAAATGAAAACTGCTGCCTTTCTTCTGTTAATTCACTGATCAAAATTTCTCATAATGGTACTTTGATAGTGACGGATTTAGAACATTTGTAATGACTAATTAGCTGACTAGTCATATATGTAAAGGTTTTCTATGTACTATGAGCTCGTGTAACGCCTACAAAAAGCCCATTAAAATGACTACTTTGTCTTTTTGGCCCCATTACTAACCACCTTCATCATGAATCCGGAAAAGGTAAGGTATGTGGCACTAAAGTCAGAAATACTGTATGTGTGACCATTTAAAGGAAATGAAAATCATATGGCAAAGTAAAAAAAGAAGTGATAATCGGTAATGCTCTAAGCTCTATATGGTATATCTATCCATCCATCATTTTCTAACAATTTATCCTGGGCAGGGTTGAGGAGTGATTAAAAATGTCTATCTATCTATCCATCCATCCATGCATCATCTTCCAATCTATTATCTTCCAACCATTTATCCTGAGCAGGGGGAAAGGTGAGAAAAAATATCTATATATCTATATGATATCTATCCATTCATCTGTCCATCTACCCATCCATCCATCCATCCATCTTCTGACTGCTTAACCTGGTCAGTGCCTCAGGGAGCTTGGGGCCTATCCCCACAACACTTTCTCTAGTATACAAGTGAATAGTTGGTAGATTCATTTCCTATTATTCATAATAAATGGATAGTGTGTGGCTCAGTGGGTAATAAATCAGTGTCTGGAAGGTTGTGGGCTCGGATCCTGTGGCTGTAAAAGTGATCGTTTCATCACAGACCCTTAACCCCAACTCTTCTATAGGCTTTCTTCTACATAGCTTTCCGAAATGCCATGCCTAAAATTTTAATTGTCTCTTAAATATGCACAAATACAAAAATCACATGTTCTTTTCAGTCATTTGGAAGAGACAATATTGTGCATGTATAAAGGATTGCTTGAGTTAATTAATGTGTCCAGCGAAAAGTTCCCAGAAAGTTCTGCTAATTTTGCTAGTAAATTAGCCACCTGGACCAGTCAATTGCTCTGAAGCCTTGATGAGCCTCGCTGAATGCAGTTTGTCCCCTTCCCTGTAAACCACTAATAGCTTCCACAATGTGATTTAAAAAAAGGCTAATTTGGTTGTGTCATAATTTGTTCAGTCAGGTATTTGCTATCTTCAGCTGAAAATTAAACACATGTTCTAGAACACCAAAACAAAGTTAATCCATTATAAAACTGCGACCATTTTGAATTCTGAAAACACCGCAAGATCACCACCTTAGCGATGAAGGTGGAGTCTCGCTGGTGTAGACATGGTACAACGCTTTCTGTAGTATACAAGTGAAAAGTAGGTAGCTTCATTTCCAATTATTCATAATAAATGGATAGTGTATGGCTCAGTGGGTTATAAATCAGTGTCTGAAAGGTTGTGTAGACAAATCCTTCAATGGCTAAGGACCTCTAGTTTCCATATTTCTATGCTATTCATGATCTTGAGATTCATAGATTAGTCATCATGTGGCCAGAACCCACAGCTGGTTTCTGTACTACATGTTAACTAAAAAAGTGTGAAAAGTTATCAGCTATGATCCTAATGGTCCCAGTGACATTTCTCAGTAATTTACTGATCACACTCATACTTGCTGTTTTAGCATCAAAAGGCGCTTGAAAAAATAACCCTGCAACATATTTAAAATAAATATTACATTGCAAAAGGTTTAACTCTGATAGCTAGACCATTGACCTATGATGAGTCAGAAATGTTGAACTGTAACCAAACAAAGAAATCAGGACACCTTCAGGTCCTCAACCACTTTGACTTGGAGGACACAGCATATCAAATTAGATAAGTTTTAGCTCTTCATGCAATCTAAAAAAAAAAAACTTTTTCACACATTCTAAATAGGTGCGCTATGAATGTTTTTATGTGGGGGGTACCCACCTTTGAGGCTTAAACAGAATATTTCTTATACTGAGTAAACCTGTGAGCTTAGCAAATGACCCTTATAGCAAATTTAATAAGCAGAGCGCAGCATGGGGGCCAGTCACCATTCTCCAGCAAACGTTAAATTCCAGGTAACACCTTTGAGACAAACTTCTCTGGAGAAGGATCAGTTATTCACTGCAGACACACAGATATGCAAATCCAGAGTGGTAATCTCTAAGGAAAAAAACTGTGGAGTGCCCTGAGGTCATCTACGACTGGCTTGAAGCCCCTATCACAAAGCCACAGGCAACACAGCATGTCTTCTACTCCACAACACTCGCCCCCCGGGCGGGCCCCCGGGGGGGCGGGGGGGGGGGGGGGGGGGGGGGGGGGGGGGGGGGGGGGGGGGGGGGGGGGG
>JABFEA020000130.1:1185880-1199882 GCA_019775915.2 Cyphomyrus plagiostoma | reverse complement strand
GTTAAAGATGGCCGTGGTTTAGGGCCGCGCCCTTCCCACTTGGAGCCACTGGCATTTTTCTTTTTGGAACAGGCATGTTATCTGGAGACTCAGAGGAGACGTGGGGAGTGGCGCCGCGTGGAACTCCTCCCTTGCGAAATCATGCTGCAGATCTCAGCATTACAAACCACTGTACGTCCTCACCAGAAGCTGACTCGGCAGTAACGTGGAGCCGTTTTCCTGGAACCAGCCAGCCTGCGGAACACACTAACTGCCGAAAACGCTCAAATCCATTCACCCTTCCTTCAGCTACTGTAGTAATCTGTTGCTGCTTTGTGAAGCACAAATGGTATGCGAAATGAAAGCAAGACCCCCCCCATGCAGCTCAGCAGTCAGCACTGCAGTGTCTCACTTCTGGGGGTCAATGGTTTGAATCTTGTCTTCTGTATGGCTTGCACTGCCTATGGTTTCTTCTGGCTATTCAAGCTTTATACACCTCTATTCACATACATGAAATTAGAGGAACTGGCGACTCCAAATTGCCCATAATGTGCAACTGTGTGTATTTGTTCTGTTTCCAAGGATAGGCACAATGCTGGACCAATGAAGTGCTTGCTGATGATTGATGGACAGAGGGGGTCCAACCGTTTAAATGTGATCTGACAGAGATTCATTGTACTGCCGAAATTGGGAGCCACCCAATCTGCTCCTACCACATCGATTCTATTCTTAATTTCACCTTTGTGGGAATAAAACAAATATATGACACACTAGCTGTGCACAGATCCTCTTCAATGCAAGACCAGACACCCTACCAACAAAAATGCCATAGCAAAATGCCATAACAAAATGCCATAGCATGCAAAAAGACAAAGAAAGCAGAAGGATCTCTCTTATTAAAATGGATGCCCACGTCGGCCGCAGTCTCACTCTCTTCTCTGAGTATGCCGGGCTGTGTTGTTTCACTCTGTAGTGACATATGGGAGCCATTGCCGGCTCAAGCTGCAGACTGTCTGGATATGTATACCTTTCCATAACTGGTCTCTCTCATGTCTCCCAGAAAGCGTGGTAGCCATGCATTACACACGCCACATTAAAGTGGCCCTCAGGAAAAAAACAAGAACTCCAAATTGGAAAATCTTAGGTCTGAAAGTCTCTTATCCGTGGAATATTACAGAGCAGTGGAACGTTCCACCATGTCTGATAGACGCTTCGCTCTTAAACTGCAGCCAGTTCTCAATTCTCCAGTATTTAAAAGTTTTAAATTCATTTCTCAAGAGCACATCTGCACGTAGAGGACCAGCTAACATCTATAGTTGTTTGTACCTTTAGAAGAAGGAGTGCATAATATTTTGGCAAATAAAAGGGGGGGGGCAGTGGTGCCCTAATGGTTAGGGAAGCAAACTTGAGATCAAAAGGCTGCTGGTTTGAATTCCCAACCAATAAGGTACTGCCTCTATACAGTGCCTCCATAACTGCCTCCATACCCTGCTCCCTAGGCACAAAATAATAGCTGCCCACTGCTATGTCATATGTGGGTTAAACACAGAGAACACATTACATTGTGGTGTGACACTTAATCACTTAAAGAAATAGAATAATAGAAATATAATAAAGGTTTAAAATTAACACACAAAACTGAATCTGACCGTTTTTTCCAGATTTCAGTTTTTTAAAGTTAAAAAAATATATACATTTTTAAAACCACAGACATATTATTTTAAAAAATCATCACAACATCAATATTCACAGCAAGAAAATAATCTCTTTTTGTGAACTGTACAGTTCAAAAGCATGAGCATTTATATGCAAAAGAATCCAAGAACAATGGAAGGAAAAAAATGAAGCGACACGTTGTATATATCATATTATCAAAGTAACCCTCTAATGGATAAGTGGTGTAGAAGATGGATATATCATGTTATATGTCGCACAACCTTTGGAATGGAAACTGAAACACACTGAGGAAACCCATGAGAACACAGGGGAACTACACAAGCTGCATTCAAAGGGCCACTGCAAGACTTGAATGCATAAACATAGCGGGTCCAATTTACAGAGTGACACAGTCAGCACCAGCAGTTTTTCCTGCTATTTTTTATGCATATGCACACAAAGACACACGCAATAGATTGTAGCATAGGGCACAAGGCATGTAAACAGCCTGGATGATATCACTCCTCCACAGAACACACACAAGCATGCTACAGGGAATTTAGAGATGACAATTTGGCTAACTGCGTGTTTTTGTAAAACAGGAAGGAACCGAGGTAACCAGAGGAAGCCAACATAAAATCATGGGAAAAACATGGAAACTCCACACAAAGCAGGTGTAGGAGTTGATACTGCAAGCTATTGTACCATCTACAACATTAAACAAGATGTCAATACTGTATTTAGATAACTATCCATCCATCTTCCAATAAGTTTCATATTAAAATCCATAACAGCAGGTTATTGAAGATAAACTGTACAAACAGGGTCCATCAAATTTGTCTCACTTAGGTCTACTTAGTGTTTAATCATGTCAATTAAGTTAGTAATGATAACACGGGAAATGCCTTCATTGCAAACAGCGGTTAACTGCTTAGGTTTAAAATTGTGCCGAAATATACACATTAGTATTGGCATTTGTTCCAGATAAATTAAGTATAATGTCAATTTTAAGTGTCTCAGAAACATTTGACAATCTCTCCAAATCATTTGCAAAGAAAACCACAAGATTATATAAAAATTTAAATATTTCATTGTGTGCACTTCTTACAAGTTTACAGTAAATGTATATTGAATATCTAGTACTGATTACAATGTGTACGTCCTGATAAAAAAGTAATAAAACAAATGGATTATAATGTTGAAATCTGAAACTGTACATTCTACGTTATCATTTGAACAGAAATTTAACTATATTTTATGGATATGCCACTTTCATCCTTTAATGGATAGCACATCTGAAAACAAAACAGAACAGGTGGAATATTTCAATAGAACCTAATCAGTAAAAATGTTGCTGGAACAAAATCTACAGCAGTGTTCACTGTGAAACCATTAGACATCGTGCATGTAGGCAATTTCTGATTAAACTGAACACCTAACTACATACCAACAGGTGGGAAAGCTTTTGCCTGTTTAACATCCCATGTATTACTTAGCCCACAGAACCAGACTTGCGTAACAGCTGAAGTGTTGCGCTATAAAGTGAGTAGGATAAAATGCTTGCCTAATACAACCAAAAAGGGACCGCGTCTGCCCAGGAGGCTTTATGCAATTGTTTAATCAACGAACGAATTGAAACGATTCATTTTATTTGTTTAGTGAAACAATACTAACCCGTATCAACAGTTTAAAGTATATATGCTAAGTGTCCATTACTTACTGTCGAGTACATTGGATATTACAGCATACGTGGCATGCTGAATGTATGACCCCTAGTCCAGGTACCTGCTGAATTAAAGTCTTTTCAGCAGAATCGTATTCCCTTTTAAAACATTTCTACCTTTAAATGGGTTTCCAAGTGTTCTGAATAGTGGTGGTTTATTTTGGTAATTTACAACGGTTTCTGACATGTTATACATCGAGTTAAAAATAACGAAGCACAAGTTGAAGTATCTTTTACAGGCTTTCAAGGAGTATGATTTTGAACCGAACTGCATAGTCCAGCTGCTTGATTTATGCATTGCTCCCACATTCAGTCTAGCCAGCATTTTCTTCTTTGTTCAATCAATACATGCTGGACGCCGGGGGACTCGGGTTACAATCTGACCGGTCCTGCGACAAGCGGCACAAAGACACCTATATAACGAGGGACAGTTTGAGTGTTCGTGAATTGCACAAAATAACGCCAAATCTTAATAGCGACGAGTGCTTTTCTGTGAACTGGAACGCACGGCGATACCACTAAGAGTCAAAGTACGCCTGCCGAAAGTACATTTCGTTCCGGGGGTGTTTTTCTTTGCGGATACTAAGCCGCCTTCGTGCCCCCGCCCCCAGTCACCCGGCGTTTCAGCTACCGCTGTCTTGGAATTTCACTAGCGCGCGCTTGCGACCGGGATCCATCCGCCGACAGGACCTACACCCACGTATTTGCGGCTTTGCCAGGACATCGGTCCGGATCCTTGCCTTCCGACTGCGACCAAATGAATTGACGTAATCTTACAATTAATTAGAGTTGTAAAAATCGGCACGCTCTGCTCTATTGTTGGAGTTAGAGATTTGGCGCGAAATTGCGGTGGGGCGGAACATTGCCCGCTTTAGTACTAATACTGTGGGGAGTTTTTTTACCGACCACACCTACCGGGGAAGCGGCGTGTGGATGGGTGCATAGAAATTTGTCGGCATTGGCTAAAAATGATTTTCTCTACACCTTTTTACTTGGACAACTTGTGACTCTTTTAAATAGCTACGCATACTTTCTTGACAGTTTATCTCAACGCAGGCTATTCATATTTTTTCTCTTTAGAAAAGGTAAGATATTTCTATTATTTGAAGCTCATTCATGTACACGACTTAATAAATAAATCGTCTTTTTTTAAAAAAAAAAAAAAAAAAGAGCTTGAGTATCGTCGTAAGTAATAAACTGGCTTGGCACGTTTTTCCGCTCGGTATATCCTATAGATAGGCTACTTGCAGTGACCGGCTCACTTCACTCATCCCACTATTAAATCATTTGCCAAATGCGGCATGATGTACTTCTGTATTATTCTCCTGGCATTTTTTTGGCCTGATGAGGCATCTACTTAGCATTTTACATGCTTTAAATGTGGCTAATTTCTGTTAGCTGATTTTGTATAAAATTTCATAGATTGCAGAAGAATATTTTTTTATTGTCTTTTGTACTAGATGGTAACTATTTAAACGTAATCCGATTACGCCTATTTAAAAGAATTTGACCTGTGGGTAATTATTTTAATGACTAATTTATCCGAGTTGCATGCCGCAGTGGTATGGTGAACTAGCTGCATTTCACAGCCGTTTACCAAATTTAGCGCCTTCAAGTAGAACGTTCCGGCTATTCGAGCTACATTAAAGAAGTATGGCTCTACAGCGTCCCCCAAGTGGGCGTGACTTCGCATTGTAGCGCATGGGCTTTGACCGCAATAGGCGTGGTTACTAATGTAAACATGCATAAAAGGGTTTAGCTTGCCGGCGTGACTGCGGGAGGGCTGGAAGACCGGGCTCAACTTAGTTCCTCACGAGAAGCAGGATTGTTGGTTAGCGATAGCCTGTTGGAATATTTTTCCAGTCGCGATCTTAGATTTGTATGTCTGTTGTTTTTTCCAGGTATTTTTTTCCCCCGACTGCGAAAATGCTTCAAAGTTTTACCCCGACGCACGACTGGGACTGTGATTCGGAGCCGCTGCTGTTTGATGAGGAGATTTGTCAGATACTTCTAAAGGATCTGCAGATGCTCCCCACGCCGCCTCAGTCTCCACCTACAAAGACCGGGCTTGTCAAGCCGTGGTCCAAGGTTGACCAGCTAGAGTTCGTGTCGGAGCTGCTTTTGGAGGATTTCAGCTGGGACCGCGATGTAGAAGCCGCAGACCTCGGCGGGAGCGAGGAGCAGCGGCCACATGAGTCCGAGGACTGCTTGTGGCGCTTTGGCGGTGAGAAATCCGCGGAGGAAAAACTCTCGGCCGTGCTGTCCACCAGCCCTCTTCTTTCGGACATTGATACCACCATTTTCGAGGAGATTGCCGGTTCCACGCTTCACTGCCACGACGTGGCGCTAGAGTGCCGATCTCTGGAGGACCAGGACTTATTCGAGGACAGCGGGGAGCAGAGGGAATCCTCCTCTGATTTCAGTGCCATGTCCACGGGGAGTGAATCATCTACTAGTGATTCTGGTGAGCATGTCTTTTTATTTTTGATTTTGTTGTATAGATATCTGAGGAATTAAAAAAATAAAGATATCTTATTGTACTTATTAAAGTTGGGTAGTTGGACAGATTATCTGGGGTGTAGAAAGTAACCTGATATTCTGTGAGTTTTTCATCGGGCCTATTGCTCTGAGCTTCTAGTTATGCACGTGTCTTTTTGTTCCTCTGCAGAAGATGAAATAGATGTTGTGACAGTGAAGCGGCCCGGCGCCGTCTTGCGGGCACAGCAGGCAGAAGACCGTGCCCGGCGGCGAGCCATCAAACGCCGCCACCAGGAGATACAGATGCAGCACAATTATGCAGCCCCGTGCCCGGCATCGCCACGGCGACCTGAGGCCGCCCCCCTCCAGCAGAAGCGGACACGGGGCGAGGCACATCGGCAGCCCTTCCCTGCCGGACGCACGCGGGGCTCTGTGGCGCGGCAGGCGGTTGAGATGGAGGACGAAGAGGAGCGGAGGAGGACGCACAACGTGATGGAGAGGCAGAGGCGCAATGAGCTGAAAAACTGCTTCCTGCGACTGCGCGACCACGTGCCAGAACTGTCTCACAACGACAAGGCGTCCAAGGTGGTGATCTTGAAGAAGGCCCGAGACAGCATCCGCGGCCTGGAGGCCGAGAGCCAGAGACTGTGTGCCAGGCGGGACAGGCTGGCACAGAAACAAGAGCAGCTCAGGCGTAGACTTGAGCAGTTGAGGTAGTCGTCAGGCAGGCATGTGGACTTTATAGAGGGCTCAAATAGACTTTGTGTGTATGTGCTGTTCGCACGCGGCAAGGACCAGTGGAAGCTCCTGGGTGATAAGCTTTGGCCCTCCCACTGATCGTTACTGAAAAGCAGTGTGCTTGAGGGCTCCCCCCCCCATTCAAGTTGGGATGCACACTAGTGTCTGGTTTTGATTCTCATTTCACAGTTGCCAAAGACATTTAGTTTTAATTCCCAAACCAACGTGGTCCACCATTTCAGTGGGTTCCCATTTTTATTTTGATCCAGTCAAGGTGAGAGTGTGTTGAGTGTGTAAACTCACACATTTTTTTTGTATGGTGATCATGTTCTCCCTTCCAGATCTGTGTGTGTGTGTGTGTGTGTATAATCTTATTTTTTTTTGCTGTTGACCATTTCCTGGGGAGAACTGATATAATGAGAATGTATAGTAGTTTTTATTTACTGGGTGGATTTCTCTCACGTGGCGATTCCGTCCAGTTAGATTAATGTGTCCCATATTTGAATATTTTGACTGTTTGGCGTTGCCCCCTTTTTTGGGTGGTGTTCCTCTTGCACCTTGACGGGAAGTGTTCAGTACATGTACTGTCTACCTCAGTTACTTTTTTGCTTTTGTAATGATACTTGTATAAATATTTTTTAATTTACTGTTTTTTTTTTTTTGTTTTTTTTTTTTTTTTAACTATTATATTATTAGGGTTCTATTTTAAAATTTTCAGTATCTTTCCTTTCTGGTACTTGCAATAAAATTGAACCAGAAAATCTTGTGTATGTGTATCTGTTGGTTGTGCATTTCCTCTATTCCGCTTTAACTTTTTCAACTTTTGGTCAGTCTGCACATGCTTGTGGGAATTTTATAGGGATGCATACTTCACCTATGGACAGAAGAACCTTAGTGCATGTATGCAGAGGGGTGGATGAGCTTTGGGGTCAAATCACAGGGTCAGCCAGAACCCAGTGCCCCAGTAGCTGTTGGCTTGAAGGGCCCTGCAGTGAATTAAACAACCCAATGAACAGATTTAGCAGGTAAATTACACATTCATCTGTTCTCCTAAATTCTGTGGATTTGGTTGTATAGCTAACTGGAGAAAGGAAAATGCCCCCTGGGAGTTCCTCCAGGTAACCAGGTGAGCTGCAAACCAATGGTGGGTATCTCCAGGTACTTGGCTCCAAATGGTATTTGGCAGGTTCTGAGTAATTTGCAAACTGACATGCAGCTATCACAAAAAGTAGTCCCTATATTATGTGCCAACTGAGTGTTGTGTTTCTTTTTTTAAGCGGACACACCTATATGGCTGTTTTAGAATGCACTGGGAACATGTATAATGTCACATTTTTAAAGAAGGTAATCGGCAATTGCTTAGGATGTATCCTGTGATCATGAGAGATATATATGATTTTTATTATGTGTAATCCTAGAGTAATTGACTTTCTACATTGCTAGTGTGGCTCTGACAAAGGCATTTAGAAAGTCAGCACCACTTGCTCGCCGTCAATGGCCATATGAGTGTTTAGTATATATTACAGAGTTTTGCCCATAATCTTATGATGCTTATACAGTACCTATCGCTACAACCAGTCCCTGGAACCAATTAATACTGGACCTAGACAGAATGCCAGTCTATTGCAGGGTGCTGAGATTCTCACAAAGGATAATTGATAGATCTCCATTTAACCAGCTGAATGCTTCTGAGTTCAGGGGAGATGGAATGTGTAAACGAGTGGCAAATGGCCCACATGTGGAGCTGAACATGGGATTTGTGTCTCCACCTCTGCAAGTGTGAGGCTAGCCCAGTCTCTAGTCACACCATATCTCCACTTTCACTATCACTCCACTCTACAAGTCTTCATCCTACTGAACGGCCATTTAATTAAAGGTGATTGAGAGGGTTTCCATTGTTGCACAAGACCCCAAGCATCACATTGAGGTCATTGGGAGGAGAAAAAAAGAGTGTTTGTTCCCTCGTGCACCCAGGTAAATCCACCTGGCAAAGACCACAAAGTGCTGTTTGTAGCGACGTCAATGCAACAGACTGAGCCCAGCGTCTCCTTTCTGGGCGTGTTGAACATTGGCATTAGCACTGAGCCCCAAAGCACGTGAAGGTGGCTCCAGGGCCGTCACTTTGACGTCTGGCAGTGCGTCCATGTGTATAAACGGACTGCCAGAGGTTTCCTTATTTACTTAATTAATTCATGGATTTTTCCTGAATGGGCTTTGTGACTTTATAGCTCTTTGTGAGGGTAATATTTGCCCATCACTCTTTTAAGCCTCTATAAAACTCTCCTGATAAAACTCTTTCCTGTTAGATAACTGGTGCCCAGATGACCCAGATCACATAATTCGTGATCAGTAAAGTTCAGCCTATTGTGAAACATTCACATCCAACCCCCCGTTTCTTTGTCCTTGCATATGCGAGCCATTACCTGCTGAACACACCATGGAATGTCTGAGGTTCCGTGCTGCCATTTCACTTTCCCGGTGGGGGCAACACCCTCGTGTCAAGAGGTTTTGCAGTGACCCAACCCGTAGTCTGGTCAACCTACGGGGTTTGTTTCCATTCACACTTCTCACAATTTTAAGTGTTCCTCTGCTCATCTTCAGCCCAAACATAAAATAGTTGTGGAAGCGAGAGGCTTTTGAATTTCAGGGCTTCGCATAGTGTGTGTGATTTCTGCAATGTTTAAGCTCAAATGATTCAAACAAAATATTCCTGATCACTTTAGCCCTTGTGTTTTCTACCAAAACAGCAGAGTTCAAATATCTTTTACTACCAAACAAAGGCCACTCATTTGCAGCACTGAATGAAATCCAGGTATGATAAATTGTTTTCTGCCACAACCTTTTTCTCACCACTGACAAACAACACAGAAAATGGAATATAGGGCCTGGTAGGCAGTGATTGGTAGGTAATTATTTGGTGTGTTGATGCTCCCTGGGGTGGAAGGTGGCTTAATTGACCATCAAGTTTCTCGACACGGAGGTGCTAACATGAAGTGGCTCCAGCCTTGCTGGTAGGCTGGTAACTGAGAGGTGGGGGGGGACCAGCACTTCCATCCTTCACAGCCTTATGTCTGACACAGGAAACCCATTTATAATCTGAAGGTCAGTTTGCAAGCTGTTTCCCCAATACCTGACTTAAATCTGGCATCTACTGTGCAGTCTTTTGGGGGCCAACCCATACAAAACAACAAAAATAAATAAATAAATACATAGCACACACACACACGTACACACACGTCAGGTAAACATATCTTTATAGGAATCTCTCTTTCATTTCTATGGGAACCTTAACCCCTACCCAACCCTAACCATAACCATAAGTAACCAAGTAAAATACAAGAGTTTTTGCATTTTTTTTTTTTCCATTGCAGTCACAGATTTTTTTTTTAAATTGAGTTTTCAGGAAATTGGTTCCCACAAGGGAAAAAATAAGATATTCATCACGTTGTGGGGACATTGTGTCCCCATAAGGTAAGGTATAGCAGCTCACACACACACACACACACACACACACACACAGGAACATGTTGAGATAAACTAAAAGAACAATGAGTTTCCCTGTTCTAACTAGAACACATTCTTAGGACATGAATCCCAACCACTGCAACTTAATCAGGAGACTTAGAGGTATATCAGAGCCTCTCCTGTTGCACGTTGGATACCAAAACACATCATCTTTTTTTCAGCGTTCACCACATGAACTGAAATCTTAAAGGTTGGCTCATTTACCTAATGCTTTTGTACAAAGAAACTTACAATAAAGAGAAGGATCACACTTTAAGTATACTCTCTGCAGATTGGGTCCTATAAACTTTGTGTTGTTAGTGCAGTGCTCTACTTGTTAAGTTACAGGAACTGGTGTCCACTGAAAACATGCAAGGATGTAGCTTAGATCAGAGCTGCTAAAGGAGATGGATCAGCTAGAGTCTGTGAATCAAAGGATAATTCTCGTCAATATTCAAGATGAAGTATGAGGCAATGGATACTGTTAAACAAGCACTTTCTCATTTGTCACCATCTGCAATGGCACAGGAAGTGGAAAATCCACCCAGAACAGCCACATCCCGTTTTAAATGATTTATGTGTCGAAATAACTTCTCCTGATGAAGTTGTATTTTTGAGAAACGGACTCTCTGATAGCTTGATAATGGTTTCTCCTGTTGTTTCTGACAGTTGACTTATTTCTAATTTAGTACTATATGTACTGATGCTTTGTTCTTTGGGGATCAAAACTCTATAGAAGTCGGTACCCAGCACCCCTGGAGAACTTGGGGTAAAGGGCCTTGCTCAAGAGTCTTATGCTGATATGATCGTTAACATGAAAGTGAGATTTGCATGGTAATTAGGCTAATTTTTCTTGGCCAAGCCAACTGCGTTCAATTTGAGACGCTCATTCGCTAAAGCTGCATCTCCAGCCCAACAAATTGTAGGTTGGGTAGGATCTCCCCATACAAGGGTTTGAATACTTTATTTCAATCCTGCTCAGATTATCTCAGGTAAAGTGAACTGTAAAAGGCAGTTAAACGGAAGAAGAGGGCTACGAACTCTGAGGGGTGTTGAAAGGGATTTGGTGAGGCCCAAACAAACAGTGCGAAAGTCATCGCGGAAGGATTGGGTCTTCAAAGCGTCTTCCCGAATGTTGCAGCCCTCCTCCCCCACCTTCCAACCCACAAACATACAAGTGTTTATAGGAGGAAATGGTCTGGGACTCACATGTGGATGGCTGTGAGAAAGCCTTAAAATGCTCTCCTTGTTAATCTGTGCTGCTCTTTTACTGGCTGAATCAAACCATTAGACAAATTGGAAACATATGCTGTCCTCCCTGTATCAGGCCACATTTCCGCTATACGGTAACAGAGAGCAATGTATCAAGCATCATCAAGCGTTCCTCAGTCCGAGAAGCTCCAGTTGAGTTTAGGTACCGTCCAGTCTTTCGAGCATAGCCAAAACACCAGACAGTCTCATTTCAGAGCACTGTAGTAAACTTTGACAGCGAAACAGGTGCAGCTTTTCTGCCTGGATGTTTGGCTCATTGAGATGGACACTGAGTCTTCCGAATCATCCCCGATGTTTCTTTTAAAGATCGATACAGTGGTGGTACGTTGCTTTGAGGTATCTCTCTAACACGTAACACTAACACATGCCTCATTTTGCATTAACGTTGCCCAGAGACAGATGCAATAAGATCAAATGAAATGAGAGCAAATCTTTTGAGGATATTAATGGAGGAGGGGGGGGGTGTGGGGGGTGGGAGTGTGCCGATTCCATTGTTAGCACAGGTTTGAGAAAGGCAGGGAGAGTGTAAAGAGTCACACGGGTGCTAAGGTGTGACTGGCAAGCTCTGTTTAAAGGGCAGGTCTGCCTGGCTCTAGCTGAACTGCGTGCAGACACACAGGAACCACACGGACAGATGCACATTACAGGTCTATGGATGGTCGTCTCTTGTGACCCACAAAGTAAGCGTCCTAGCTTCAGTAATTCCAGAGGGGTCAGATGGGAGAATAGGACAGGGGGCGGGGGGCTCTGAGCTCTAAAGGTAAAGGCTTATTCAGTAATGACTCCAAATCCTGAGCAGGTCAAAGGTCACTCTGTATTCACTTTCTAAAGACAAAAAAAGTCCTTTCATAGGTGTACATTGAATGTCCTATCCCGCTCTCGCTTCTTTAGATAAAAGGTTTTTTGAGAAAGGAATGCAGCAGAACTATGAGGAGAACCACATCTTACTATGGCAATAATTATGTGATATTCATATCAGTAAATACTTCAACAGTATGCGGGAATTACACATTCATTTCTAACCTCTCTTTTTATCTGACAAACTCACAAATAGAAGCAGGAACACAAAGTCTGATCTGTAGACAAGATTAATATGAACATACCACACTGTATTTGTCATTTTTACCATAAAATGTAAGAAACTAGATTTGCACACACATATCTGACCTGCTCTTGCATTTTACGCTTTATTGATTAATTTACGCTGAATAATTCACGATGGAGGGGAACGATAACAGAGCTTTTTCCAAAAAATCCGAAAGTCAGAACTGAATATCGTTTACAGTTTGAATAGTCAATCAAAAAAACAAAAAAAAGCTACAATAAACGAAGAAATGTGTGAGTGTGCTGGTTCTGGCTGCGATGTTTTTAACTGGGAGATGCTGACAGGTCTGGGGAATGATCACATGAAACATACGGCAGTAAGTGAGTAAGCTCTCCTTGGTGTTTATGGTGCACGGCGGCAATGCGCTGCGTCAGACACGCCCCCCCCCCCTTCCCCACCCCCCAGGGCCTCACAGCGCTGACAGGATGCCGGTGAAGGTTTGAGCATTGTTAAGACATGCCTGACCATAACAGGGCAGCAAATGATCACCCCATCAGGGTAACCGGAACAGCCTTGAGAAGAAAACTAAGTAAAAAAAAAAACATATTCGACATGACCAGGGGAGTGGAGCCAATCAGGAATGCCCCTACCCCAAAGGAGACTTCCAAGAAGAGCTTTTGTGAGGCAAGACCGGAGGCGGGGGCTCTCCTGCAGGGATTAGCGGATTCGGCCTGAAGTCCTACTCTCTTCAGCAGACACAGGCTATGTGTCCCCGGCTACTGAATTTCCCCCCTCAGTGCAGGAACAGGCCGCGTGGAAAGAATGTACCGTATACATCTTAAACATGGGAACATGATCAGCAAGAAATTCCCACTGTGAACTAAAGGTTAAAAAAAAAAAAAAAGTAGCATGTTAGACAAGCGTACATAAAACGATTTAACAATAGCTATCTAAATATATTGTTTATTGTTTTCTTTCACGTCGCTTAATGAGACAAGCAGCGAGTCTCTCTTTTAACTGTATTAGTTGTACATTTCTGGTGTCAATGTAGGCCAGGACGATCCAGGTTACCCAGAATTTCCCCAGCAGCAACTGTTCTGAGGTGTTGCGGTTGAGCCCTCGCCCCGAGCGACAATCAAGCGTTTTATGTAAACACCAGGCCGGGTTTAAAAATACAAATTTGAAAGAACGACATATGTTTCCTCTAAAGAGGCCCACCTCCTTTTTTCACCCATCGTGCACACTCACTGAGGTGTGCTCACTTTCCCCACTAAGTCACCTTTAAAGTAACACCAAGTTTAGCAGAAGACTAAAAAAAAAACAATTACGGGAAGAAGAGTTTTTTTTCAGCTGAGTTTTGTGTGGCCATGTCTTGAAGTGATGTGATGGAGAAGGGTGGAGGATGTGAAAGTGGGTACATTAGTGTGTTTGTGGATAGTGTGTGTGTGTGTGACCAGGTATATCTTACCTTATGGGGACACTACACTCACCTAAAGGATTATTAGGAACACCATACTAATACGGTGTTTCACCCCCTTTCGCCGTCAGAACTGCCTTAATTCTACGTGGCATTGATTCAACAAGGTGCTGAAAGCATTCTTTAGAAA
>JABFEA020000130.1:1172426-1185780 GCA_019775915.2 Cyphomyrus plagiostoma | reverse complement strand
ATGTGATTGGTTGATTAGATAATTGCATTAATGAGAAATTGAACAGGTGTTCCTAATAATCCTTTAGGTGAGTATATGTCCCCACAACGTGATGAATACCCGTTTTCCTATATAAATATAAACACCATTCGCTTGTTATTGATTCTCATTGGGTTTCGGTGGTTTAGGGGTTGGAACCCTGGGCAGAAATCAAATACAGCCATACCTGATCCTGTGTGAATACTCATATGAACTCAAGCACAGGCTAATGCGTTTTGATTCCAGCTGCACTAGGTCAGATCACCCTGACCAGGCCCTGGAACTGTGAATGCTACTGTGTAATGCCCACGCCCCAGACTGAGAAAGTATCATGATACCACATCCTCTCCTGGGGGGGGGCTTCTGGATGGCACATTCACTTAAGAATCAGGTGTAGAATTTCACTAATGCTATGTAAGGATATACACTTTAGATTTATTAAACTTTTTGCATACATCTTAACACTGTGTATTATGTTGGAAAGTGGCACAAGGCTAGAATCTTCTATAATTTCATCACTTTGACCATGTTTACTTTAAAGTGGATGACAGGACATTTATACGGGAATAACTAGAACATGCCCTTTTATTATTTAATCCAGTGATGTGGAGGTTCTCAAAACACGTTAAGATAATTAGCATCTGCAACAGACAGACTGCTTTCCAGACCCAGAGCGATGTGGCAGGGATGTTGGCTGCACAGCGAGCTCTCAGGGAGATTATTCCGGAATGTCGAGCACTTCCAGAGGTGGGCTATGGGAGGTGGTCTTCCAGCCCTTTCTCCAGCACTCTTCTGCCTGCGTAATGTTGATGGAGAACCCAGAACTAATTAGACGCTCCAGCCAGCATGGCGATAGTACCCTGGTATTGCAATGCCTACAGTGAGGATGCTCGCTCTTTCGGGGGTGCTGTGCTTGTAATCAGGCGGCTACCGGTTTGAGCCTAGCCTTCACAGAAGAATCACACGTCCACATGGCCTCGGCAAGGCCCCCCAGCACTGTGAGGTGCCTGACCTTTCGCTGTGACCCCCACGCTTGCTCTCACCTGTATATGTGTCTCATAGAGAACAGCATGGGGTGAAGAAAATTTTGCCGCAGAGATTAATAATGCTTTCTGTGCTGTTTCTGTTCTGAAACTGGATGTATTCTGCAACCATTGTTTGTTTGCAACCATTACGATAAAAGTACGGAAATATTCTGTGTGCAGTTTTCCTGATGTTTCCAAGAGCCTTATCCCACTACTACAACTAAATACTAAAATCAAACGAAAGGCATGATAGAACAGCAGGTAACACTGTTTGTTGCAGTTGGGGAAGTTGGTGGTGCAGAAGGCAGCGCTATCGTTCGGCAACCAGAGGGTTGCCGGTTCGAGCCCTGCTTACTACTGACCCCATCAAAGTGTCCTTGAGCAAGACACTGAACCCCAAATTGCTCCTGGTGTGCAGGTTGGCACCTCGCATGGCAGCCTACGCCACCAGTGTGTGGATGGGTGAATGTGAGGCATAAATTGAAAAGCGCAATATAAAGTGCAGTCCTTTTGGATAATGCGTGTAAAGGTTCTACAAATACAATGTTTATTATAAAGGAGTATTTATAAAACCTTGACTGTGTCAAAAGGAGGTCCAGGGAATAATGTTGCGACATAGATATAATCTTTGTTAAGATATAAGAAAATAATGTTCCATTAATATAAGAACATTCTCTGCCAACTTTGAGAAGATCTTTACACGATGTTGACTAAAGTTCTGGGAATGGTCTCCCTTGAGCTGGCAGAGGGTGTTGAGTTTGGGGGACTGATGACGATCTTGATACCCATCTCACAAATCAGCGAAGCTGTTTCTGCTCATGCTCATCTTGATCTGTAAGTGGCTTCATGACGCCCACCCTCACTTACTGATCAAACTGTAGAAAGGAAACAAAGAAGAATTTTCTTCCTCAGTACCAATCTCTGAAATAACCCAGATTCGGTATCCGGGTGACGGGGACTGTGACTAATTTGGACAAAATTTCCGCCTTGCCCCGTCCCACTCGACAGGGAGACAGGGACAGCCCCGGCCCAGGCTGTGTGCAGTCACCCGCTTGCCCCACACATCGCTAACATTTCAGCCATGATCTTCACTTGATTGGTGAGGTATTTCTGCTGAGCTGTTGCCCTGATTGTCTACTCAGTTTCCCCCAAATGGTTTTCATTTCCTGGTGTCTGCTGAAGAGAGTAGGACTTTTTTATCCTAATCCTCCAACATAATTTAATGCAAATGCTTGCAAACGTAATTGTCGACAAATATTGATAGATCGATTACCAATGATCGTCGACCCTTCTGTACTCAGACAAACACATTCCGTTGCAAAAAAACTATGTAGGTGTCTATCAGAATTCACCATCGTGTTGGCCTATGTCAGTAACTGCAAGATTCCGGTTTTTCAGTTTTGTATTTGTATCCGTACTCTTCTTTGCGTTTAACAAATGATTTTAATGAACTTTCAAGGCTAACAAAATTGATGTCATGCATTCTCATGCACCAGATTGCTTGCTTTTACCTTCACACATGCTGAATGTTTGATGGCAATGAATGCCACTGTTTGTAAATGAACACAAAGGTTGGGATCAGAGACATGACTGTCAGAGTATATTTAAACATCTCCTGGAATGTTACTAGGTGACCTGGTTACCTTCCGAAATTTCCACGTCCTTTGAACTTGTCCACGTCAGAAAGTGGTAGCATCTGACACACTCACGTGTTTTCTGACATTTCATTTTCACGCCAACGTGGTGGCGGGGGCCCCAAAGCGTTCACCGACCCCACATACTCCTCAAAGAAAGGGGGTGGGATGGAGAGGGGAAAGCTTGGTGGCTTTTAAGTGTCTCAAGACCCATAATTAGCAACTCGCATGAGTAAAGAACGGGAGCTTTTAATATCTCCTCCTCAGGTTTCTTGGTTTGCCTCTCGCTGTACTGAAAATTTTACGTTCATTTGGTGACATGGGCTGGCCCCATGTAGGCTAGCAGACTATAGCGGTGTGTTACAACCTTAGACAAATTGATTTATCTCTGCACATTTCCTGTAAGCTCTGCATGCAGACACGCTCAAGTAGAGAAGGGAGCGTGTGTAATTTACGCTGCGGTTTATCTATCACGACTGGTGAAGGAGTGCTCACGTACACTCCACTGGTGCAGTTGGCCATTTCTTCGACAAAAACAGAAATTGTGCGGTGAGTTACACACTCACAGAGATTCATTCAGAAACCAAGTCAAGGGATCAGTTAAAGTCACTACCCGTTTAGCGTTATGACTGGGGGGAACTTACTCAACCAGCACTCTGTCCGTTAACTACCTTCTGTTCCTTTAAAAAAAACTTTTCGGTCAGATAAGAATTTGCAGAGGGTAATTCTTTTTTTCTTCAGAAAATGATGGTGAGCACACATCATTTCCCATTTGAGGCACTTGTTTGATTCAGCACGCCAGATGCCTTTGAAGGCTCTCCTAAAAGGTTCAAGTTAAACATATTTAAATAGCACATCATTTTCCACAATACACCAGTGCATACCTATTTGAGTAAATTATTTTGCATGACCGAGAAATGCATGGGGGGGTGAGGGGGGGGCACTCTCCCTCAAACCCACGTCTTTCCAATTTCCACAAGACAACAGTAAGGGGCAAAAAAGATGTGAGAATTTCCATAGGGTCCTGCACCTGTCTCCCACCCATTCTTGTTACTTTGTTGCGCTGCTCCCACCTTGTAACCCCCAGAAAACAACTAAAAACTCTAAAGACAACCATCACTGGCACTTTGGACATTTGAGATGCATAACTGCTTCCCTTGTTGCATTTTATGTTTGAGGTAGATGACTTTGGGTAAATACCTTGCAGTTTGTACACAAACGTGTGCAAAACCCTCAGAAATATGAACATTTCCATCATAGAGACACCTTTGCTCTCTTCCTATTAAAGAAAACAGCGATGACGTCATTCAGAGAACTGACAGGTGGGACATGGAACATGTACAGGAAGTGGAAACATAACACACCATCATATGATATTCCCTCATGCCTGTGACACGGAAACATTCATTCTTCACTGCAAACCCAGCTCTGGACTTTCCCTTCAGTAACCATCACAAAATCATATTTTTAGTTAAAAAGTGAAAAAAGGCAACAGCTGTAGAATGGACCAGGTTTGCACCTTATTAACACAGTTGCATTTGGTTAATGCTAGACATCAGAAATTTTAAATGCATATTATACTGTGAAGTTAGGTTGAGTGTCTTCTTTTTCTCAGGTGACAATCCTTCCAGCATATTCTGAGCATCATGGCCCTGGGATTAACTCCAGGCTCGCCTCAAACCTGCCCTGGAGAAGCAGTTATAGAAAACAGGTTAATTAATTTCCTTTCTGGCTTATTACGGCATTTCAATGAAATCGGTTTATTAACTGCATAACGAAGGATAAATGTTTGAGTCTTTCCACTTGTCGCTGGGTGCGTTTCTGCCTTTGGTAATGGGTTTGCAGATCAAACGCCGTCTCTGGGATGCTACCCAGAGACACCGTGACGCTGCTTCAGCGTTCCGCTGTCACTATAGTGACATTAGGAAGGCTGGCTGTCTGCTTGGGGAAACACCTCTGCCTGGTGATCTTCTGTGTTTGCAGCTGCGGCTCCAGCTCACTGCACCGCTGACGTGACTCACCGGACTTTCGTTTTTCACAGCGAACGCTTCGCAAAGGTACCTCGCGCACACTTACTACGAAGGTGCGGGGGTGACGAGGGCACTGAAAGCTGAAAAGTCCGTGGACAGCGTTCGTATGCTAAGAAGGTGTGTGTGGGGGGGAAGGGGCTTTCATACAGGCCGTCAATGACGCCCAGATGGTGATTTTACCAAGGGATGGAATATCCAGAGACAATAACAGTCAACAACATCAGTCACCCGCATGACTGTGTTGTCCCCAGTCATGGTCCATTACCTCATTTGACTAAAGTGCTCTTTTCTAACACACCTTCATCCTTGCACAGAAGAACAGAGACTTTCCCATCCTTCGAATCGGATCAGTAGGTGCAGGCAATGAAATGTGTTTCCCTGAGAGCTCTCTGTGGTAAGTAATAGAAATCACCACTGCTCCAACTGAATGCAGGTGAAAAATATAATAACAACATCCATCCATAATTTAAGCCCAAACTGACTAGTAAGGAAACGTTCATGAAGTACAAATTCCTTATAGTGCTTAAACAAGAAACACATAGACGTCCTTGACATTGTTAACATCATCGGGGCCATTTTTTTGATATTGGGGAGGAAAAGAGGTCTGACTTTTGGTTCAGCAGCCTGGACAGAGGACACAGTCCTTATAACCCCCCCCCAATCAGCAAAACCACCCACTACAAACCCTGGGACCCTCTTAAATAAATGGATGGAGACCTCAATGCCCCCCCACCCCCCAGCAAAAAACAGAAGGGAGCTGGGAGGGAGCGTGAACTTGGACTGTCTGGAGGTCCCCAAGGACCAGATTGAGAAAAACTGTTCTAGAAGAACATTCACACTTGCCTGGCAAAGGGCTCTCCAGCAGATGTGCAAAGGAGACCACAACCTGTACAAGAAGGTACTTTCCATAGCCAACACTAAAAAAAAGCCCATGTTAAAGAAACAGAGATTAGCTGAACTTCTGAAAGATGGAGGTTTTGCCATAGGCCGCAACAGGTGTTTCACTGGTCATCAACAAATGCAAATATATTCAAATGAAGGAAGACAAGGACTGTGTCACGCAAAGGAGTGTACAGCTTCCCTATGTTCCAGGATGAACCTGCCCCACCACAGTCTCAGATACAGGTCTCTGCCTGTTGGCCAAATTCTCGGAGTCCAGAGCGCAACGTTCACTAGCAGATGTCAGATGTGCTGAGGAACTTCCTCCCTGGCTCAGAATGCTGTGTTGGACCAGACTGTAAGGGAAGAGGGCATTCACTGTTAGGTCAGACTAAATACTGTACTGTAACTGGGCATTCACTGTTAGGTCAGACTAAATACTGTACTGTAACTGGGCATTCAAAGGAAGATCAGTCTAAATACTGTACTGTAACTGGGCATTCACTGGAAGCTCAGTCTAAATACTGTACTGTAACTGGGCATTCAAAGGAAGATCAGCCTTCTACAAAGCGCTTTACAATTTATCCCTCACATTCACCCATCCACACACCGGTGGCGGAGGCTGCCATGCAAGGTGCCAACCTGCACACCGGGAGCAATTTGGGGTTCAGTGTCTTGCTCATGGACACTTTGATGGGGTCAGGAATAAGCAGGGCTCAAACTTGCAACCCTCTGGTTGCCGAACAATAGCACAGCCTTCTGCGTCACCAACTTCCCCAACTACGTCACTTTGGACCAAAGCATCCGCTAAATAAAATAAATGTAAATGCAAATCAGAGACTACCCTAACCCTAACCCTAACCCTAACCCTACCCTAACCCTAACCCTACCCTAACCTAACCCTAACCCTAACCCTAACCCCACCCCCAATCCCCTGACCAAAACCCTGTAGAGCTGGTTTGGGATGAGTTAGACTGAGGTATAAAGAGCAAGGTAACCAACTTGTACCCAGAACTCTTGCAGGAGAAGTGTTAGAGGTGGCTACATCTGGAAGCTGGTTGAAAGCATGCCAAGAGTCTGCAACGCTGTCATCTAAACAAAAGGGGTGCTATTTTGAAAGATTTTGAGATGTTGAACTTCTCTTGGTCATTGCAAAATTTTATGTTTCACTTCCTTGCCTTGCGGCCTTTCACTTTACGTGAATAACATAGCTAGAACAGAGACAAATGCATGAAAAGCAGGTGCGACCAGACTCTTGACTAGTACTATACATAATTAATTTAGACTAAGGCAAAGGCATCACCACAGTGGGATGTTTTTAAGAAAAACATCCACCCATTAATCGGCTTAAGGGCTTGTCTGTCTGAAAAATATTCTGAGGAGTCATGTGGGTGTGTTCCGATCACTGTCCTTTTCCTGGTTCCAGCGAAATGGGGCACCACCGGAGCCGATTCTCTGGGACATCTGCCCCCCAAAACAACAAGGCCCTTCAGCATTCCCGGAGAGCGACGGCGAGGCCGACACATGCCCACGGGAAGACAGGAAGTCTTATACTGGGGGGGCTATCCGAAAATGCAGCGGAGATGGATGGCAGACAGATGTCCAGAGGGCACCGTGAAATTGGGACAAAAGGCGCGAGCGTCAGATCACTGATGCGTTTGTCGGGCTCCACTGCCATCTGCCATTAAAAGTCTTTGCATTGTTTTTCTTAAGCAGCTAGAAAAAACAGGCCACATGTGTTTTTCTGAAACAGATCATGTGTCATACATTTTTGTTCAATGACTTATATGGCCATCCAGCATCTAAAACCTCAGGAGATTCTTAACATAATATTTTGATCATAAAAATTAGCTCCTCTGAAAGATATATTTAAATACTTGAATTACTGTATATACTAAATGATACAATAAAATTATTAACATTAAACATGTCATATTTCACATCTGTACATTTGTACCTATAATACACCAACAGAGAAATGAAAAACTTACTTACATAAAAACTCCATCTTTAAATGGGTAAACATATTCAGATTTATCCTTGTTGACCATATACTGAAGAAGCATTCCCTGTCCTTGTGTGCTCTGTTCACACTAACATTCACCACACAGAGATGCATCAGATTTCCAGTCACTTCCAGCCCAAAGAATCCAATGCAGCCATAATGAGAAACTTAGATTCTTGAGGCGTAAACATGAAATGACATTCAGGTGAATAAAAAAAATGACAATGGCTAATGTAAGTGACAGGCCTGACAGTGGGCTGGATGGGGGTTAAGACAGCTATGGGTTAATGAGAGGATCCTTAGGGTGTCAACAGGCCTTTAGGCTAAAATACACTAGCATCCTGAGTGTTTGGAGGGACTTAGGTCTGTTCTTCAGGCATCTCTTAAATACCACCTCGGGGGCGATGGGGGGGTGGATCACTTAAAGTCTGGTTTTCATTTCAGGCCCCACGTCTGGACTCGTAAGCACAAGTAACCAAGTGTCCTGACATTCCCGACAAAACTGTCTAAAAAGCATCAACTCTTTCCTTTAGTATATCTGTATTTTTGCTTCACTTTTTCTGTGCTCTTTTGTGTTTCTTGCCAATCCACAGCCGCGCCATGCAACCACCACATAAAATTATATGATTTCTATAGGTAGATGACTAAACATTGCATTTGAAATAAGTATTGTGATTTAACTGCAAACTTCAATCTGAATGGAATGCAAATTACCCGCATGCAAATGGAGCTGTCTCTCTGAAATACTGTGTTTGTAAACTGCTTTTCAGCGAGCCACATGAATTTAACCCATTTCTCAGATTCTCCTTATTTCTTACAGAGCACAGAAAACGTCCCTGATATTCAGATACGTAGATGTACTGAAGGATATGCCGACTGCATGGTATTTCGAAAAACCAAAGTGTTTTGAGCAGCACTCACATAAAGCTGGAATTCAAGCAATTCTCAGCATTAAGCCTCCAGTTTATCAGAAAGTCAACCTTCCCTTGGTTGACAGCAACTCCTTACGTGCCAGTACCGCCAAAAGTGTGTCACTAAAAAATTCACCGAAAAAAAAAAGAGGATGTTCCCCCAATACCCCCTTCTGCTTGAGGTTTTCATACCATGGACCACGCAAATGTTGCAACAGCCTGGAGTGTACATAGATATGTTCTCTCCATGCATTCAAACTGAAAATCACACTCAATATGCGTATGAACTGACACATGTTTGATAAACCATAGGCTGCTGTGGAGAGTTTGGGGGCAGCCCCTTGAGGTTTGGCTGCAGAAAACGGTAGTGGCTCATTGACTGCCAGTCGCTCCTTTAACATTTAAGACAGGATTACCGTGCTCTTGTCTGGCTGTTTGAAAAAAGACAAGTAACAATAGGCAACAGGGGAGGTATGGATTGACCAAGAGCAGAACCCAGGCAAGGCTGTGAGTTCTTCAGAGAGCCATTCATCTCTAAGAAAGGCGGGATTTTCATGCTAATTTAGTTGATTATTGATAGTCCTGACTAACACTCTATGAAAGCAGGTAGCTTAAAATGTGGCTTTCCCGCTAAATGTTGTTGTTAAAACTCTTTTTAACAAAATCAAAAAATGTAAAAAACGCAAAATGTAAAAAAAAAATGTGAAAACTGCCATTAAATTACTGAATATTGCTTTGTAAAAACACTGAAGTGCTTTAATTCACCCCGGATGGTAAAAGCAAAGGTTTCAGCAGTGCCTGCCCAACATTCCACAATTACATTGTATCATTGTGATATCAGCGGTGACATCACTGGGTGTCATTTATTCCTGGGTAACTGGAGAAGGCACAGTGTCTCCCGTTTCAGCCCGCTGGCCGCATCTAGACTGCATACACCCATGAAGTCGTTTCCGTAGAGACAGGCAGCCCCGGCAGTGTCATCCAAGGATTCCTCATCACTGCCACGTCACACAGAATCTGTTTGCTGCCGGTCTTTCAACACTGCTGCTTGTTTCCTAGTGCGACAATGAAAGTGCTAAAAAGAGTCTCCTGAATATTAAACTCCCCAAAAATGCATAAGATCCACCAACTTCATCCTGAGTTGTTCTCCAACAGCCACCATAAAAACTAGGACTGTAATCACGAGTAATTTAAAAGTGACTCAAACTGTGAAATTTTACTAACATAAATTTATGGGCAGCCAACTCAATGAATAGTAGGCCCACTGTCTCCAAGAATCAGGATGGTCATGGTGTTGTGAGGTGGAGACATAGACCAGGACTTCCCTCCAAAGGCAGTACCGGAGGACCCAGTATGTGTTTAGCCAAATGCTCTTCCTTTATTCTCACCATCAAAGCCCAGAGGGAGAGAATTCCATGCCCCCCCCCTTCTGTTACCAGCTAATGGTACATCCACAAGAACTTCCAGATGACGGCCTGCATCCAGGGCACTCATGGGAGCTGGCCCTTATGACAAAGACTGCCTCATTCAGCCAATGAAATCGCTAGAAATTCCACCTTAGTGACCTAAACACATTTTTAAGCATTTTTCGGTGTAGGTATCGGTCAAATTACAGACACTCCTTTAGCAAATACTGAAACATAAAAGCAGTTTTGGTAACTTGAAGCTGTCATCTATAATGCATGATAATCAAAAGCAGAGTTTGCCGTCTGTTCTTGGGGAGGGGGGGGGGTAAAAAAAAACTGCATCCTGCTTAGCTTACGCGTTGACACATGCATCTGATGCACACATAACCTATTATTTTGTCTGCCTATAGGGCACCAACAAACTGCTTACGCAAAAGTGCAAAATGCCAGCTCTGAAAAAGTACAATTCTAGTCTTGCTAATTAATTATAATTTCAACTCAGGTGACTAGGAAGGACAGTGCCTCTTCCCCAAACTCCTCCCATGATTATAGCATCTTCTATTGACAGTCATAAGGCATTAAAGTGTTGATTATACTATTCCATGAGCTCCGATTAAGTTTTCATCTATAATGCACTATAGATACCTGCACAATGCATTATAAAGGTTAGTATACCACATTATGAAGGAATCTCCAGTACACTGTATTACACACGAGCTTAATAAAAAGCATTCACAATAAACATGACTTAAATGTGTTATGCCTTTTTATAATGCTTTTTATAATTAGTATGTGATATAGATTCTTGGCATTCACAGTAAGTGTTACCACATTTTCTTTAGACAAAGAAATTAAATGTTCTTAAAAAATTAACCACTTTTCAAATAATTTTTATGTTTCATGTTACGAATAGTCTTTTGGGGTGACATAAAAATAGGCAAGTCTGTAGCAGGACATGAAACAGGGAATAATCTAAATTCTGGAAGATGGAATGGAAACCTGGGAAAACAATGTAAGAATGCAGAACAATAAAATAACAGAGATAATATTTTTGTTCTGGTGACCTCATCAGACTCTGTACAATTATTTGTGTTATAATTTCACCGCCTTGGGTGCTTTTAACCCGAAACCAAACATATGCGGTATGAATGAAGCAGTAAAAACCTTTTGTGAATTAGCTCTTGTTTCCCCTCTGTTTTGAACGTCACTTTAAACTAGAGTGACACATTCTTGAGTGATGGCTGGGGTGTCTGATGGCCACTCAAGGTCCCATCACACCCAGCTCGAACTATGTGTATCGAGGGGTGGGGCCACGAAATTGCTGTTTTTATAATATAATGGCGGGGCACATAAATATCACGAACAGGAACGGGATTTGTGCGTCTGATATTACCTTTATTTAATATGGGAGAATTATTCAACCATTAAAGGCTACTATTCAAAGCAAATATCGTAGCTCATTCGTGACTCTCGTATAGTTTGTCCTGCCTGACAGTTCATTCCTCATTCATAGTTGCTGAACAGAGGCACGCTGGTGACATTTGTCCTTAGCAAAGAAAGCAGTCTTTAGAAATTGCCAAAGCCATTTCGTTTCCTAATTTATGGCCGTTTTAATTGTGCCGCTGCTGCTGTCACTGCCTCGGTCTGATCGCTTTGACCGGCCGACAGGACTTTCGTATCTGCGTGTTAACGAGACTTCGGCCGTTTACAGTTTATCCTAATACCATTGCCTTGCGTTTTTGAATGTTTTGAGCGCCGATTAATTAGCGGCTGTATTTGACTTTGAGCGGCGTTTGTTTAAAGACGGGCGTCAGTATTCAGACCGTGTGCTTTTTACAGATTATAGGTGTTATCTAGCTTGCTGTGTACTGGTTAACAGATAACGCAAGAATATGTCAGACACCTTGTCTTGGTTTAAATGATTATTTTTTAAGTTTATGGGGTTGCGGCGGCTAGCTTCCTGGTGTATTTCGCTCGGTTTTTTAAAATCGCTATCAAGTAATGTTACCGTGCATTTCATTTACCTTAACTGGCTGGGGCCTCGCTAACTGGCGGTGCTTGGGGGACCATAAAGACCTTTTATCCTTTAAATGACTTAATGTGACACACAGAAGGGCCTGCATCCCTAAGAAGAAGCATTAAGTGCTTTGGGTGCCTTCACAGTCACTGAAGTGTGCAGAGGTCGCTGAGATTGAACAAGAAGCAGAGTTTCTGATAGAGCGGCCTCCTCCTCCGATGCTGGACGGCTGTCCAGTCCATTAAAACAGCTCAGGAGAAACACCAGGCTATAAAACCATGGGGAGGCTGTAAACCTGACAGCATCCACAGCGTAAAAAATCAAACAGCAGGTGTCACAAAATTGCCACAGAGTAGCGCTAAATAACACAATCACACACAGCAAGTACATGGACACTAGATGCATTGAGAGGTTTTTTTTGTGTTGTTACATCTGATACTTAAGAGTGAGTATCAAATGTGTAAAATATGGGAATGTTGCGGAACAAAAAAGGTGAACTCAAAAGGGTGATAAAGGTGCAACAGATTATGAGTCAGTTAAGAAAAATGAGTCCAAACCAGATAAGGAAATGGTAGACTGAAACCTGCTTTCATTGAGGTTTTGCAATGAAGTCGTAATAAGTCATCACTCATTAGTCATATGGTATGGTCCCTTGTCGGGTCCAAGTAGCTTATGTACTTCAGAGAAGCTTCGGGTTGTGTTGCCAGGAGTCTAATCAGGGTCACCTGCAGCAAACAGGTCTTAACGGAAGTAAGACAAACCCTTCCCCCTGTAATGGACAGGAGTGATACAGGATAGTGCATGTAGCAGATGATCGTGGTGGTGACTATAGAGAGGACACTATTTCAGCCCGCGTGGGAGAAGGTAACAGTAAACCTGAAGAGCACCCTACTAAGAGAACCTAATGGATGGACACACCAGAATGAATGTCAATACAGTGCTGGAAGATGAGCCCCCCCAAGCCAGAAAGCACTCATTAAGTCACCAAGGATGGGCTATGGGCTCCATGGAGTATGGTTGGTGTTCATGACATGGTTGGATCAAAGCTGGTTGAACAGTTAATGTTGCCAAAACAATTCTGAACGTGCCATTTGGGAGTCTGAAGAACCAGAAAGAAGACAAGGCATTCTGGGAAAACAACATCTACATGATCAAGTGTATGACTCATAATAAGTTATTAGTTAGTTTGTTTATATTTCATTGCATTTCTCTGTGGGTTCCTCTAATGTCGGTTGTTAAAATCGTCCTACATGTAAACCAGATGTGTTGTTAAATTGTGTATTAGCTAAAAAATAAAATGGTGGTTAGGGTGGTTCTCCTCTCTGCAAACTAAGGTGGGGGGGGGGGGGGGGTAAGAGTTTTGCTCGTGGAGGGTAACGCTGCCCAAAACAAGTAGAGGGGAGGGGGGTATGATGTGGTTTTAACGGGT
>JABFEA020000130.1:1156753-1169838 GCA_019775915.2 Cyphomyrus plagiostoma | reverse complement strand
CCCCCCCCCCCCCCCCCCCCCCCCCCCCCCCCCCCCCCCCCCCCCCCCCCCCCCCCCCCCCCCCCCCCCAATGAAACCATAGCCTTAAGCGTATTCTTTCTTTTTTCTTTTTTCAAACCGGATATTCAACTGTGACTTTTTGCATTTACTGGCTCAGATGAAAGTTTTCATCTAAAGTGATATATAGCTTATTTATCAGGATACATCACTGGCTAATCTCACATTCCAGAGTTCAACAGCAGAGCTTCCAATAAGACTCAACCCCAAAAACTATGGCTCGTAAGTTCATGTGTTTTATCACTTATCCATCAGCATTCAGGCTATAGTGTGTCCAAGCCCTCACCAATCGGCAGTTTATTGCAGGTAAAATATACGTAGTGGGCCTGACTGGGCAGAAGTCCAGCCCTGTCCATGAGTGAGGGATCTGTGCCCATTTCTGGAAGGTTGTTTGTTTGAATCCGGTAGCCAAAAGAGTAATCATATCACTGTTGTGTACTAGCTTTGCTCTCACTGTGGTAAACTGAATCTACCCAATTGCCCCATGGGGATCAATACCAATAAAGCACCTCTTCTTTATTCCACCCAGTAAGCCACAGCTCATCCCTCAACATTCTGCAGGCCTCAGTAAGCACATACTTACTGGCTGCTTTCCTAGCTGTCAGAAACTCCTCCCCAGCAGGCCAAGTGTCTTGTTAGCGGTTAGCCGCTCGCGTTGGCCCAACCTTGCCCACAGGTGGAATCTTGCCAACGGATGAGCGTGGCTGCCGTCTCTCCCACTCTCGCGTGTCAGGACATGGCCTCTGTCCCGGTGGAGGGTAGACAACTGGGATTGATGGAGGGGGGTTGCGGTATGGGGTTGTTGCATTACCTGCGCAGGCAGAGGCGTCGGTTTAGCAGAGCGAGCGTGGGCGGCCTGCTAGCACCAGCACGCCTGGGGACAGGCATGGGAAAAGCCGACAGGCTCCAGCAGCCCAATCCTGCTCATCCCTGCCCACCACCTACCTGGTTCCCAGCAGCTCACGGGCCACCCCATGACAGGGCATTGTTGCCAAGAACCCTGGGAGAAAAACCTGTCTGAAACACGTTTCCCCAGTACCTAGGCATCTTTCCCTGCCTGTACAAAACAGCAGTCCTGACAACGTGAAGAACACAGTTAGGAAAGGGGGGTGGGGGGACACCAACCCCCCCACCGCGGTGATCAGCTGGAATGTCTGCGGAGAAACTGCGATTTGAGAAACTGGCTTCGTTTTCCCATAAGAAGCTGTTGTTCAGGAACAGGTGGACGACGTGTGATGGGGTCAGGAGGGGGGGAGCTAGGATACCATTTCAAAGAGCATTCCCAGAGAGTGAGATAAAGGGCATGAGCGATGGATGGGAGGAGGCTGAAGGCAAAGACAGAAAGAGAGAGAGAGAAAAGCACTTTTGAAAAGAGAAGCAGTTAGATAGTAAGGATGCACACAAGCTCCGCCATCACGTCACAAGCCGTGCGTTAATTTGAGAAATCCCGCCTCCCTTCAGTCACGCACACGCATACACACACGTGCGGGCAGAATCACGGTGGAACGGATAGAGAAATCCATTTATGTGGGGCGGGGTGGATGCGTATGCGTGTAGATGCATGGAAAAGCATGCGGGGAGAGACTCTGGCACACGCAGTCTGCGTATTCCCAGAGTAGTAATGCCTGCAGGAGATGGAGGAGGGGTTTGGCTTTAGGAGGGACCCCTAGAAACAGGAACATCCCTCTATGACAACTGGAATGTCCTTTTAATTAACACAGCCCTCATATTGTTATATTAATCACATTTCTCAGCAGGAAAAATGACCAAACAGGGCCCAAAACAGGCAGATTGTTTGTTTGCTGCACTCGATGCTTTTTGTTAAGCCTTCCTTCCCCCGTAGTGTTTAATACCTTAAACAGGATGTTGTAATGGGCACAGGCATCACCGAGTGGCATTAATTTTTTTATTTCTTTCTTTTTTTTTTTGATATAACGAACATCCTGGCGATTGTTTGTTTTCGCGGGTCTGAACATCCTCCAGGATTCATCCCGGATGTTTCCTCAGTCTTTCTGTGGAAGTAAAGCCATTGGGATTTAATTGTTTAGCCCAGCATTATCCGCAGTGGCCCTGGGGGAGGGGGGGTTGCTGAGCGGCCTCCAGCTGTCCAGCACTTCACCTCTCAGGTGTGAGTCTAACTGACGGCAGGGTTGGCATAGCGACACCCCACAGCAAGCCCTTTGTGGGGGGGGGGGGTGTTTCAGGTCAACGTGCCACGCTTACTTGTGGCTCTCTCTTGCTGAGGTCATTGCAGCACCTGAGTCCAGTCAGCAGGAAAACGCAGAATGTGGACAAAGCTACAGGTTTCAAGGAATATTATCGTAGGCGTGTTGTAAGACAAAGCAGAGTGAGAACTGATCTATAACTTTGAAAACCATTCAAAAACAAAACAAAGGGAGGGCCTGTTTTGTTATCAAGGGGCAGCTTATAAATTGGGCTCCAAGGCTGATTTACTGTTTACTATTTTAAAAATAATTTAGTAACACATTAATAAAAAGAAAACAGTGCTATAACATGTTTAAATCTGTCTATTAATAATTTACAAAGTGCTACAACCTAATTAATAACCAGATTATAAACCATTCATACACTCTTTAAATGGGTAGCCTTATTGTAAAGTGGCACGCTACTTTGGAACTTGAACTCTACTTATGCTCATGCCTTAGTGTGACACAATTAGCAGTGACGAGCAACCATTAAGGTATCTCCCATTCTAGCAGAATTTTTTTTTCCCTGCCAAGCATCCAGAAGTTTCTTGCTTGTACGGGTGAGTGATAAAAATTCCATGGAACGTTACCGTTGCCAGGCAACAGGGCAAACATTCCATTCGCAGGCTCTCCTCATTGCCAAATACTTCAGGATAGCCAGGAACGGAAAGGGGCACATGGCCCCGGCCTTCTCACATTATAAAAGGCGTTGGTCCACTTCACTACCAGTACCACATTCTGATAGCGAGTAGTGTTTTTGGGGACAACCGCTGACTGGTACATGGCGTGTTCCACTCACTATCTCGCTCAATTCCCTATCATAGGTCTATAATGTTGGAGTCAGTCTCTGAGCAATTACTCTATGGCAGGGGTGGCCAACCTTATCCGCAAAGAGTCGCAGTGTATGCGGGTTTTCGCTGCAACTCCCTAATTAGATTACTAATTAGAGGACTGATTGGCTGAAGAGTTCTCACACCTGGGTTTGAACAGCTGACCTAAAGGTTACCCCAAAAACCTGCATACACTGCGGTTCTTTGCTGATAAGTTTGGCCACCCTTGCTCTATGGGGTATCCAAAATGCATACACATAGTACATACTTAATTCCCTTAGAAGTCTACTGCTTAATGTAGTGCATACTGTATGTATGCATGAGAACAACATGCATGCACTCGGACACACTGTGATCGCCATCTTGTGTATTGCCTGACATGGATGTTTACCAGTAGCTTAACCCCTGCAAAAGTTAAAAAATGTTTTGTTTTCTTCAAACGAGTCAATTTATATTTTCTGCTTAAATTTGTAGAGACGGCATGTCGTCCACCATCTCGGCACAGATGTTTGTGGAAGCGACATTCTTCGTCTCTAGTTGTAGCTCCAGTGGCCTTGTGGGATAGCGCAGCAACCATCATATTGGAGTTTCACACAATGTAGTTCGTCATCTGGGTACCATTTGCCTATTGTTACATCCATACTAAGGATTTGCACGTACTGTTCAATTCCTTTACTATATGTACGTGATTGACAAACATCCTGGTGTGTCCAGGTTCATGCATACTGTTCTCACATATACATACATTTTATACATGTACATTACTACTCGACGGTCGAGTAGTAGGCTTTTGAAGAAATTTAGTACCTACTATGTATGTTTGAGATTTCCAGTGCACCCTGTGTCTATGTCCTGTGTTATCTGTGACGCAGCAACTATGTGAATGTTTAATTTGCACAAGCCAAACAGTGCCTTTAACACACCCATGTATTGGAGTTTCACTCCTTTCAAACATTAGCAGCTGTCTGGTGTCGGGGTCATCTCGCTACCATAACGTAATAGCAGTGCAAGGGTCTGCACGGCATCAATCCTCATCAATAGCACCTACCTTTCACCTAATACTTCCTACAGTGTCATCAAGCATAGAGGCGTGCAAAGCCATATGTTAAGCCTCATATTACTACAGTCCCTCGATGTCTGTGCGTGTTCTAATATGTATCTTTAAACAACTGCAAAAGTGTGGGGTGGGACTGCAGGAGACAGTTTACCTCTGAAGAAGTATAGAAGCAATTTGTGGTAAGGAAACGGAAGTGAGGCTTATATTTTCAGACAGATGATTCTTATTAAGAGGCTAAAACCTGCTAATGATTAACTCTTTATCATCACACTTCAAACGCAGCCATGCAGCGCCAAAGTGCAAAAAGCAGGGGACATGTCCTTGGAACGAGGACAAAGTAAGGCTGTGAACCACTATGGAAACAAGAACGGGGCAGGCAGCATTCAGAGCCGGCCAGGAGTTCTTCCACCACCCACCCGCTGGTACCACCGCAAATGCAACTATAGTTTTTCACACCAGATTAACCATTTGGCTGGAAGGACACTTTTGGCTGATAGACTCAGGAGCTGACGAACCTGTGATGAACATACCCTCATCATACCATTCTGGCACCCTATAAATATTGAGGACATCTTTCAATACATGGTGAGCTGGTGAGTGGCTGGGATGGTTTGGCTGTTGTGTATTTGTTCAGAAGGTCTCAGGTTTGAATCCACTGGGCACCGGAGCAAGACCCTTAACCCTCAGTGGCTCCAGGGCCTGTCTGACCCTACTGCTGTAGGTCTCTTTGGAAAAAAAGTGTCTGCTAAATTAATTCAAATACAAATGAAGAAAATTACAACGAGACAACTCACACATCACTCACACATGCTGCATGGCAGGAGTTGGGCCCTTGAGAATGACCGCTTTAAAGATGACCTACGGAAAACATCATCGCAAAGGCTCGAAAAAGGAAAAAAGAAAAAGGAGTTCTCCTTTTGAGGGCCCTTTCAGTTAAACGTGCCGATGGTTTTATAACATTGCATAATGGATTCTCAGGGGAGTGTAGGCACAACCTCACAGATGGAACCAAAACATCTGCAGATAGGCCTGGCTTGGAAGAAAGACGCAAGTCTTGGTTTAAATGGCTCTCAGTCTGATGCTGAGAGGAGGGTTGGCGGCGAAACTGCAGCCCACTTTAGGGAAAAACTTCTCACGACTGAGTTCCAACACAGAGCCAAAGAACTCTGGGGGCTTTCTGACTCACAGGAATTCCTGGCAGTGACTGGGCAAGCTCACACTGCACCGTGCCAGGGTTCACTGAGGACGAGGAGCCGAGAGGGGCTGACCGGAGTACGAGGGGTCCCCGGAGATCGGGGTCACCTCTGCCAAAAACGCTCGACCATCTGTTAGTCAGCTATCCATTGACGGGCTGAAACAATGCATCACCGCAGCCTGTGTCAGATCTCTGGCTATGTGGGATGTCCTGGCGGGTCCTTCTCATCAGTAATAGTGCAGGCACACCCTGCGAAAGCTTGCCGGGCCCGTAAACCTGACACCACCACCTTAGGGCAGCCCAGCCAAAGAGGTCACCAGTCGGCAGTCTTGTCAATCGACACAACCACCCCCTCAAACCCCCCTCCGCCGCCTTCAGGGTGAGATCCCTCCTTGTGGTTAACACTGCCTGTTTCTCAGGAACCGCTGACCCCCGCCCCTGCCCCCACCACCACCACCACCACCTATGTCCCAGGGGTGTGCTGTGTCAAACCTCATAGCCATGAAAGTTTACCAGCCTGACACACCCTCCCCCCACCAAGCCCCCCTGGCATGGGATGGTACCAGTGATGAGTGGAAGATGCCTGCAGTGGCTGGGAAACACAAGTGAAACAGGTTGTCTCCAGCCCACTACAAAGATATTTACTGTCCCCTCCTCCATGCCCCAGGGAAAAGCCATCATTTCCCCCAGCTGTTTGGGTCGTAACCTTTCTCCTTTGACCTTCTGCACATGGAGGAATTTTCACTGACCATCTTAACCGACACCCTCTTACACACTGCTTCAGAGGGAGGACATGTTTTTGTGTTTTTTTTTTTGTGTGTTACCTCAGCTCTCCCAGAAAGCTTTTCTTGAGGGGCAACCTATTATGTTTAAAACCGCAAAACGGTTAAATAGTTTCTGTTAAAAATGTTTGCCTGCTGACTGAGTTTATTTTTCTAGCGTGTATACACAGTTCTGCCCAGCAAAGCCAGAGGCACAAAAGTCAGTTTGCGGGTTGGGGGAAGCTGTTGAAACAGGAAACTGAGTCATGCTTCAAGATGCGAGACATTAAATTACTTCACAATCCTACTTTCTCTCTCTCTTTCTCTCAGGGGTGTCCTTTGGAAGAATCTGCCTCTGGCAGCTGTCCAGATATTTGCATAATGCTGTGAGGAAACAGGCCCTCCCTTTGTCAAAGAGCATACAGGAATTCTCACCCCCTCCCCTGGGCAGGCCCCGCCCCCTCCGCTCAGATTGGCTGAAGTTTCGCGGGCTTCCTTCTGCCATAATCGGCGCGGTGGGGAACAAAAGACCGGCGCCATGGGGCGCAAGCAGAACCGGGACCCGGCTTCTTATGGCGGGCAAAAGAATGTGGCAGCGTGATTCAGACCCGGGAAACCATTAATACCACAACATATTTTAAACAGGAAAGTGCAGTGAACACAGCTTCATTCATGAAACAAGTATTTAAGTTCCTAGCCCCTGACCAACAAAACACGCAGAAACATCTTATACTGTACAATGTACAGGATTAGTTTTTAAACCTGTTTTACTGTGCTGTCTGAGTCACACCAAACTTTCACTACATTTACAAGCCAGCGGAGGGTGGGGGTCCTGCATTTTGACTGGCTTGTTGTAGCATGCAGCCAGCGTGTGTGGTCGGGGTATGGGCAAACCAGTTTAGGGCACATAGAGATTTTTAAATAATGAGGGCACCTAGCGGTACTTCATAAGTAATGCAGGAAAGCAATAAAGCCATTAAAAACCTGACTATTATGATACTTACTTCCCGACGTTGTTTGCCGTTTTGTTCCCTGTCAAGACTTTGGAGTTCAGAACACATCTGGCTGATAAGAACTGATACGATACAGCCAATGAGGACAAAGCCACCTCTGCCACAGGAAGAGGCACGGTGACCTAAATACTCAGCACTGAACGCAGACTCCACACCTCTGAAACAGTAAAATGTTAATATTTACAACTGGTACAAGGGGCAGAGCAAGGAGTGGAGTTTGGCCAACTAAAAGATTACAAGGAGTGTTTATGACACGGTCTGCGCCATTGAGGTTTATTATCCATGGGTGGGGGCAGTTTAGATGGCACCTGAACAATCCGTGGGACTGAAGACAGTTACCGTACTTCGAACCCCAGGTCCAATAAGACAGCCATACAAGCGGCACCAGGGCTGGCCGGATCCAAGTGCCCAGGGACGAAGCAGAAGCTGGAATGCGGCTCATCAGTATCTTCTCTATCAACTCTTTCAAGTTAGAGATAATTCCCCACGGCCGTGTTTGGGTGGGGGGCCACTCCCATTCAGGGAAGAATTAGATTATGTGCCGGCCAAATGGGTCTTTAATCCTCAACATTAATGCATCACCTATTACAGGAGTCTCGTTAATCATTTAGAGAACCGCTTCCATAACATCATCTGCATTATCAGTCTCTGTATTTATGCTTCTGTTTACTCAATAGAAATCGAAAATAGTGGGTAACACTTGAACTATTTTATAAGACACACTGAACAAAATTATTACTATGGGTATCTGAGTGCCATCCAGAATGTACCCCTGGCATCAAGAAAGTTCAACTTATTTAATGTCTCACGTTAGTCATGAGAATATTGTTGATTATGAGATGATGTAAGATATCACTATATTCCTATCTGTCCTGACTTATGTAACTCCGACTGAACTTACCAGGCCTTGTTCAGATTCTGAAAATATTTTTTTCTGGTATGTCTATCTACGAGGAGGTAGCCGGCTAAAAAAATCATTTTCCCGTCATTCTGCGATGGATAACACCGTAGATTGATCCAGCCACCCCTCCAAAACCTGAAGCTGAACTTATGACCTTCTACGCTCTTACTTGAATATAATTCCTTAGTGTATTTCTAAAGCTTCAACTGAATTGCAGGCGGGATTTCAAATATGGAGCAGCAGTGATTTTAAATGAGGAAAAAGCAAGAATGAAGTGGTGGAAAACGCAGAGGATCTAAAATAAATGTAGCCGACTGTCTGGTCATTTCCACAGCAGAGCAGCAACGGTGTGACAGATATGCCAGCTGGATGGACGTTCGGATACAGGCTCTGCTGTGGTCATGCATCATTCCAGAACCCTGGAAGTGACTCAGCAGCGGATGATCAAAGCGATTCGCAGGGAGGGGTGAAGTCTGCGTCATTCACCAAAGTCCAATGACTAATTTCTCTCTCTCTCTCTCTCTCTCTCTTTTTTTTAAACCGTAAACTATGCAGCAGCCATAGTGTTTAAAAAAGCATGCGAACAGAATCGGAGCAATTATCTTCATCAACCGGACTATTCATCCATCTGTAAAAGAGTATCGCTTTCGCCACAGCTTTGTGACTTGCGCGCCCCCTGCTGGCGATTATTAAGAAGGCAGATGAGTCAGAAATGCAACAAACCTCTAAATCTGTATTTAGGCCACATGAGATCACTCCAGTCTGGTGATCAGGTGTCACTGAACAGCACAACAAATGTATTTATGGTGCCGAGTCACACAGAACACAAAAAAAATAATAAAAAAAAATCAACTGAACGATAACCAAAAGGACGGCCAATAACCTTCACATAAAAATTTAAAAAAATCTAAATATAATCTTTCCAGATAAAATTAGCTTGTTTGTTGTCACTGATCGGGAAAAAAAGATTAAAGGCTACAAAGAACAGCTGATTTCTTTTAGCAAATAAAAGAACAGTCAACTTTTTCCCACTTTCTGTATTTAAAAAATTTCAGTTAAAGCTCTATCTTTACTACAGAGACAGAATTTAAATGTCCGCAATGTACAATGATGATTTACAATGAGAGATCAACTCCCAAAAAAAAAACCACCCAAGACTGATACAGTAGAAGCTGATCTAAATACATTGCCAACACCTTGATCTCTCTAGTCTCTGCCATATGACATAGAAGCATGTAAATATATTTGCTCTCCACATCCAAGGGAAAGAATTCAATGAAAGCAACCAGTTAACAGTTTTTTTAAATGCAAATTATTTATCCCATTAAGACCATGTTCTTCATTGGACCGGGTGACGATCACCCTCTTTGGTAAAGTGGACCGGTCCGGCGTCACCTGGGTCCTCCAGTCTCTGTCCAGGGCCTCCTGCTGTGTTGACCTGCAAATCCGTGTTCAGTGGGAGCTGCCCAGCACGTTCCAATATCCCATGGTGAGATGTGGGGGGAGCGGGTTTCCAATAATGTGTACAGTTCCATCCGACACGCCGATCGGAGACACAGAAGCCTCTCGCCCAACTATTCAAAAAAACAATAAATAAAAACTAACACAGACCTTTAATATGTACAGTAAAGGTTTCTTTTCTTAAATGAAGGGGGGGGGGCTGTTTCTACAGTCCATTGTGCCTGCAGACCGACTGGGGTGGGAAGCAGCACTGATGATGGGGCCATAAGTCCAGCTCACTCCAAACAGACGAGGTCCAAAATCTACTGCATCTTACCGTTAAGGTGCATGGAGCACTTACACAATAACTCTCCAGGCAAGAGGTATGGGAGGATTACATAGGGACCGGCTTTACCTGCCACCTGATAGCCCTTCAGAGACTTCGGAGAATAAGGGAGACACAAAGCATGAAGCGGCAGGGCCAGACCTCCGCAGTCTTGGGCCAGACGGCGGTGAGGGGTGTGGCTTGGCAGAGATCACGCAGGCAATAGGTGTGACTGAAGATCAAGTGTCCTTTTTGTCAGAGACAATAAGGGGCAGGGCAATCGTCAAAGCAAATCACAGGTGAAGAAAATCCCAGGCCAGCTGGGTGTCTCCACGGCGACGGAACGCCGGCTGAATGTAAGCATAAGCATGCCCACTCACACGAAGAAGGGGATCTATTACACCAAATTCAATGGCAACTGTCGATTACTTTAAAAAAATAACTAAACAGTAGAAAACTTTGTGGCCTGAAGGAAGATATCCCCCATATTTTAAGGGCAGTGTACATTTATATTTGCCTGAGGGGTTCGAAAACATTTCCCAAGAGTTGGTCATATATATAAATCAGTGTTGGTCCACTACACAGAATCCCACAGCGGTAACCCAAGATTCTTACTGGCTCATTCCACTCACATCCTGAGTCAAATCAAATAGGGTGAGGTTTGGACTGGTACCGGCAGAATCATGCCATCTCAGAACGGGCCCAGCAGTAGTGAGCCATTTGGATCCAGAAGGGGAACTGCAGTGCCAGGCGGCAGCAGGGGGGTGGGAGGTGTTTACAACCCACCTAACTTCTCTGAACACAATTTTACCATGAATCCCAAAAAGCCTTGAGTCATCCCAACCAGGTCTACTTCAATATGCATTAAATAAAACTAATAAGTTCATGAACAAAAACTAACAAGAATTCGTTAGAATTAAGTAACGCCAAAAAAGTATTCTCAGTTAATCGGGAGGAAAAAATAAACAATTCTTAGAAAAATCACTGGGCTGTGACTGGTCCGTGTACAAATACCTAAAGGGGGGAGATGAATGTTTATCACCTCTGACGTCACATGGGACCCTTAAGCGTGGCACTGTGTGGCTTCCCCCACCCTCAAACATATAACGCGGGGGGGGGGGGGGGGTAAGGCATACCTGAAAGGTAGATGACGACCCGCTCATAACACAGAAACTCCCATTAAAATAAAAACCCTTCATCTAGAAATCAAGAGAATGCAGCTCAGAAAAGCATCTGACACCCTCGAGTAGCAGAAGCAGTAAACCATCCAAGTCATTCTTCGGAACCCGAAATAAAATATGAGCAAAAAAGGCCACAACATCCCCCAACATCACCAGCCCCGGAAGGTACCACCAAGCTATATTTAAATCAGCCAAAAACTAATCAACCTGACCTCTGACACTATCCTGAACCCTTCTAGGGGCGCCAGTCCAGACCAGCCTTTCCTCAAGAGCAGACTTCCCCAAGGAGCCCCCGGCTCACCTGTCCCGACCTGCCCCCCCCATCCTCTCCACATACGACGATCCAGCACCATGTAGTTCCCATCAGGTCTACCTCCTGCTAGAGAGGAAGCAGTAGGAACTGAAATGAGAAATGAAGCACTGCTAATACAAATGGATATATACCTATAGAAGAGAACATAACTGCTGAACCGTCTCCAAACAAAGTACACTGGTACTGGGTCCAGTTTGGCACGAGCCCACAGCAGCTGCTTGAAGCTGCTCGCAGTGTCAGAACCCTGGTCCTACCCCCTATTCTTTAATCCTGCCCTTTCACTGACCTGTAACTGAATCCAGGCATGAGCGAATGATCAGCCTGCCTGCCAGTCACCGTGGCAACCCAGCACGAAACAGGGAGACACCAGTGCTGTTCCACCAAGCAAAACTAAGTACAATTACATCTCCTGTATATGATGGTGATATATACAGATGTCCTGCGTCTGCAATGGCGTATTATTAAGACTCTATATGCTAAATAAGCACGGTGCCTCTATTCCAGATGAGTTTGAGTTTTGCTGCCCGAGGCATGATGAGGTCTCACAGAGAACTGAGCGCACCCCCTCTGAATGGCAGGTTCTCTTCCTGGGTCGAGGAGGAAGGCGAGTCCCGGTGGGAAAGTCGAGGAGGAAAGCGCGGTGGAGAGGGAGGCGCAGGGAGTACCGTCTCTCCACGGAGGGGGGTGGGGGGTGGCGTGTGGCATCAGTTATAGGGACCGGGAGTCAACATCGGAGCGGAGCGGTCGTTGGACACAGTCCGTCGGAGCTTGACCCCGCGGCGGATCATGCTCAGCATGTCGCCGCCTCCGGGGGGCTCTGGCCCCGCCTCCGCCAGCACTGCAGGGGGGGTCGGCTGGACGACGGAGGGGTGTGGGCAGGGACTGCGATCCACGGGGCTGCCACCCGGGTTGCAGAGCGCGTACGACTGCAGCTGCCGCTCATGCTGTTTGTGCTGATGCTGCCATGGCAACGGCTGCTGGTGCTGATGTTTGGGAAAGGGGTGCAGCTGCTCCACTTGAGGCAGGACAGGCTGCCCGGGGATGAGGGAGCAGTACGGCGAGGGGGCAGCGCTGAGGCTCTGCGTGGACGCGCACAGGCCGGGCCGGCCGTGGCCCAGCTCCGAGCGAGCGCCGCCGCCCCCTGGCACCTGGGGCGTGCTGATGGGGATGGGCACGCCGCTGATGGTGCCACGGCGGAAGGCCGGCTTGCTGGAGGGCTTGCGACGGATGGTGGCCACGTGAGGGGGCCGCGGCAGTGGCTCGGGGTCCGCCAGCAGGCTGACAGTAGAGGCCGGCCGTTTGGCCTGGAACATGCGGCGGTAGTTCAGGCTCAGGTCGCTGTTCCGGGGGATGGTGGAGGACTTATCGAAGTTGGGCTGGTTGTGAGTCTCCTCCCCACCGTGGAGGGAGATGTAGTCGTAATCTGGGAGAGCGAGAGAGCGAGAGAGAGAGACATAGTGACACCCAGCACCTTCACAAGCCGTCACAACCAGAGCTGCCATGGAAGCCCAGAGCGGCTCGAACCCGCAGGCCTCAGCACGGAGGGCGGGGCCTTATCTTACTTCAGACTGAGCTGTTCTCAGGCATGAAGGAAGAGGGTGCGGCAATTAAGCAGAGACGTTTGATGGATGGCCAAACAATGGACAGGATTATCCACTCGTGATGGCAAACATTACAGAGCTGGCAGCCAGACGGAACTCTCTGGAACATTTCGCCACTCCGTCAACAAAGCAGTAGGAACATGCCGTGCAAGGAGCCCGCCACTTTAGAGATGGATGTGCATTCAATCTCCATAGCGGAAGATG
>JABFEA020000130.1:1116784-1128810 GCA_019775915.2 Cyphomyrus plagiostoma | reverse complement strand
CGGACCCCCCCCCCCCCCACCATGCTGTTGATCACTAACCCCCGCGCCCCGCTGTAGCTTCCACCAAGCTGATTTGGCCGACGTACTATCAGACAGTCAGAGCGACAAGGCAAACTAAGTCAAGAGTGAAATGGGCCACTTTGTAGGATAAACCCATCCTTCACTGTCACGGGGCCAAAAGGCTCTGCGGTTATCGCTCTAATTTCGGGCTCAGATAATTTATGACCGCAAAGTTCCCTGCGTACAGCCCCAAATTCAGTTACGAGCAACATGGGAAGCAAACTGAGACCAAGCGCCCAGTAAATAAGTAAACACACACTGTCTTACCAGGAAGTCCCTAATAAAATCCTTTTGCGATAATTAGTTTTAACCCTTAGTGTGAGAACATCACATTTTTCAGTCATACCTTTAAGTTGGGGAGACTTTATGCAATTATATTATGGGCATCGTGTCGTCTGATAAAAAAAACGTCGGTTACATCTTTGTCATGATTTGATCATTTGTCAGTGTAAAACAATCAGATTGTTTTCCAGATGTCCTACAACCAGAAGAGTAAATTTCACGGAAAATACACAAGAGATACACACCGTAATAGAAGATATACAACACTCACACAAATGTAACATTTGACAAAAATGTAGGAGAAAAAGCAGGTAGGTGTTGTTACATGCTGTGAATGGGGGGGGGGGTCATCTCGCCAGGCAGTTCTGTTCAGAATCACTGTGTCCTTGACGAGGCGGCTGTGGAAATTTATCCAGCCAGTAAAGTCTCATAGCCCTGGGCTACCCCGTTTTTGTGCGTCACCGTGGCTGCTTACTGTCTGCGGTGGTAGGCAGCACCAGCTGCAGGGGCGAAGCAGGAAAATTGCCGCAAAATCTCTGCGATTGCCCCGAGACTTGCGTATCGGTCACGTGTCACCGAAACACAGCGTTGTCTCGCTGAGGAGGGACGATGGCATGCGACGACCGCAGAGAACAATGCAGGTAAACACAAAACACAGCAGCGGCTGGTTATACGCCTGCATTCCCGGGTAAAACACCCCGCCCATTACCCCGACCTGTGTCAGGCCTGAGCAGCTGCTGAGGCAAGCTCGGCCAAAACCCCAGAAATGAAATAAAAAGGGGGGGGGTACAGAAGCAAGAACTCCAAGGAGACAGGCCTCCAGATCAGTCGCTCACCTCGCGTCCCCGTGGCGATGTCCGCTACCTTCTGAAAGGCGTCCAGGAACGATCCCGTGACGAGGATGGTTGTCCTGAAACACAAGATCACCAGGTTGAATCTGACATGCGGACTGTAAACAAGCTCTACAGATCGGATTCCCAAGTGGGTATGCACTCCCTACCCCAATGGCTCGTCACATTCAACACCGATAGCTAAATCAGCACGCTTAAGTTCGCATGCTTAGATGATTCACTGAACTGTTGGGGATCACTTTACCCATTATCCACAGCACTAACGTTAGCCATTACACATGACCAAAAGGTCAACTCATTCCTTACATTTTGCCACTCCTCTTAGAGAAAAACTAAAGAATGTTTTTGTTTCTATTAATGAACACGAAACGGAATTGCGCTAAGCTTGCAGCTTCTTTTGACTGTATATTACCATCTTGGCGTTAAGATTTGTTTAGAAATATTTGCCTGCTGTTTTTGTTTGGTTATTTTTTTCTGTAGGGTAATTATGGAGAATGTGGCCATCCGGTCACCAATTCACGTGAACTGAATGTCTTTGAACGTTGAGGAATTTAAGGAGAGGGGTAGAAGCCATGAATGCCCGTCAACGCCCACACGTGGCGACGCCCATGCGGGATGCCTCAGCCGCGGGACGGCGGCACTCCTCGGTGACTCACCAAGCCTCCCTCCCTTCTCTCCTCTTAACTAGCACATCGCTAAAACGGCGTTTCATTGCGCAGATTTATGACGTACGACCTCGTATGAAGAGCGCAGAGTTGGGGCCACAGCTCTTATCGATGAGATAAGGACTCAGCATGCCTTCTTCACGCAGGACGCCAACTTGTTGTGAAAATGCAGCCAACCGTGACGGAGAGCAGAGCTACACATCCATCTCTTATCAAGGGCAAACTGTGGTTTCTCCGCTTGCTGCTTTAGCAAATATAATTAAATAAACTTTACACCATCAAGAGTTCCGCACAACTCGATACGGCATCCCAAAATCTTTATAACGCACACAATATATAAGTGTTTGTGAAAAATGATCTGAAATATAGAGAGCATGTGGCCTACATTTAATCATGTCAATTTTTGTTCAGCCTGCACAGAATTAACTTCTTGTGATGGATAGCAATTATTTTATTTATACAAAGCTAGCTACGTTTAGCAGATACATAAAAAAGTAATGGTGGCTGAGTACATTTTTAGTACCAAAGTTACGTACACTTCTCCATGTTTTCAACTGACAACAACAAACAATGTAAATCTGCTATATTATGACCGTCATTTATTAGTAGTCTTAAACCCACAACGTTTATTGACAGACCAACTATTTCAGAGGTGTGACCTCAACATGTACGCTCGCATTCTTCTGCTTTCTGGCCTCCAGACAGCTGTATTTAAAATTAGCCACAGGAACGACGACCGGCTACAAAACTATTAGGACCAACTGGTGGCCAGCTGGTCTTAAAGCCATTTTTGTGACGCCACTCTGTTTAAGTGCTTATTCACATTCCACTTCACGGACATATTTTCCAGTTGCTTTTTGTGTATCAATTTTAGAAGAATACACTTCATGATCCACACTTATTGCCCAGTGATCTAACTTCAGTCTCTCTATTCAAAGATCCGATTTTGTCTTATCCAAAGGACGCATCAAAAGACGGAAGCGAGACCAGGACTGATGAGGTGGCCAGATCACAGGCGACACACCCATAGCGGCGGAAACATGAGATGTCGCCCGGCCCAAATGACACCCCGGCCCCACGAAACCAGTTGAGGTGGCTCCGGGTTAAGATGATGGCGGGTCAATGGGCTTATTGTTAGGAAGGCCTGGAATTCCAAAGGGGGATCATCTCGGTGTTCGGTTACGCGAGACCTTGGAGAACAGGTAGCAGGTAGCCCGCCTTCCAAATCCATCCCCAGGCCTTGCCAAGAGAACAACCCGGCTATTTTTGTGCCCCTGACAAGGTCAAAGGTCACTGCGTCTTTCTTGCACTCTGGCCAGCTTATTTTACCATAGCTCCGCCCCTACCGCTGCCACACCTAAAAAGCACACAGGTGTTAATTTGGGCGTGAAGGAAATTCTGCTGGCCAAGAGCAACCTTCCAGGTCTGAACCTTCAAGTCTTCTGGTCTTTCATACCTCTGGATAAAAAAAGTACCCATGCAGGTTTTCCGCCATGGGTCGCGCGCGTCATGCCGTCACACTACCACACATCTACTTGCTTTATTGATGTTCTTTTTCACTTTGTCCACCTGCAACTTTGATATTTTGCAATTAATTACTGAAAGCCATCGCCTTCTGGGACTTCAAAAGAAAACCTTCAGGGCGTAAGGTTAAATAGAACCGACACAATGACCTGCTGGACAACACAGTGTGTAAAAATGTCAGAGTTATTACTGCAAAGGCGCCTGTCCTACAGACTCACGCACACGCATTAATATAGGAGGGACAGCTCAGAGGACTGCACGCACACGTCATTACAGATCAGGCTGTCTTCCTGCCAAACAGGCCAGCAAAAACCACGTGCCAGCTCAGGGCACAGAAGCATGATGGGTAGAATGAGGAGCAGGACACAGGGGAGGCTAAAGGGGGACAAGACTTGGCACCCACATCCCCACATGTCTGTGGACAATGCTACTCACCTTAACTGGGACTGCAGCTTAGCTCCTTTAGTGACAAAGTCCTCCCAGGCAGGGTAGCTAGACTGCAATAAAGTAAAATAAAAACAGATTAGGAGAAACAATAAATCCAAAAGAAAGTCAGATCACCATCAACTTCATGCTAAAATCACGTTCCAGTTTCTTAAGCAGAAGCTTTTACTAAATAACTAAAACAAAACACTCCCACTTTTTCCAGTTCCATGCAGCTGGAAATTTTACAGAAGACCTTCAGGCCAGACCAGCCCTCTTGGGATTCACTCCGATAACCTTCAGGTGCAAGCCCACACGCTTGGCCGCCAGGCTACCTGCTGCAAGCCATCGCAACATTACAGGGAGTTGCATCATCTGCCCATTCTCCAGAGTACACCAGCACATTCCTGCACTTCCAGGACTCCTCTGAGCCAAGTGCAGGATCTCCAGAGCCATGCCAGCTCCTTCAGATACTTCATCTTGGTGGTTTCATAGCTCACCTCGGAATGAGAATTAACAAGCCAATATGCTCACAATACCTCCTAAAAGAATCCATTCCAATGTGCAGGCCATGACTATACATCTCTGTTCTCTCTGCAGTAAATAAGAAAATCAGTCATCTGCATTATGTTAAGTAAGCGTACAGAATGCCAGCTATTGTCCAGACTCTAGAAAAAAGTGTCAAACAGAATAGTCCCACGTGAAAGACACACAGATATCCTGTTTGGATTAAGCCTGTTTCTCATGCCTTATTACCCAGACAGACACTCACAGCATGTGTTACGATTGAGGACATGGTTTGTGTAACCAGCTTTCAAAGGCAGGGATCATAGAAGTCAGTTACAACCATAGAAATCTGGTTCAATTGAGACAGGAATAAAAAAATGACCTTAAAATTTGCGCCACATTGAGGTGAGCTTAAACAATCCGGCTTGAACTATGGAGGAGAACCACACAATCTATCCACTGAGAATTCTGTCATTTGTAGACTTTTCTGTGAGGGGAAAAAGTCTAAATAGAGGCAGTAAAAGACTGAAATTTTCTGTGAAAATTTGTTAGATAATGCCACTCTTAACAAAAGTAATATAGAAATAGTTCTTTCATCGAGCATTTAATTTTTATTTTAATAAACCTGAAAATACTTTTTTTTTCTTTTCTTTTAAAGAGAGCTAAGCTGGAGCTAATAAATATAATTTTCAATGCATCCCTCTACACCAGGCATGCATATTTAGCAGAAAATATTCAGAAATTTAAAAAGAAAAAAACAAAAATGGAGACGCTGGTGATTTTTGAACAGGGTCAAAAAACAGCCAATGCCACTGTGTTGATAATTAGCAGGACTCTCCGCTCCTAAAGATACTGCAAGCATGTTTCCTAAAGTAAATATCAAGGGGTCAGAAAAGTTTGCGGACTCTGCGGAATCATCCACAACACTCCCTTCCGGGAGAAACCCCAACCCAAAAAGTCACCCACAGGTCAGTCTCAACAGCCATTCCAGGAAGATTCCCCATTGCTAACATTCTTTACATCCTATTTGTATTAGTGGCTATTCTGCTTATCATTAAGTGGCACCAAACATGCACACATTAACACAAAATACACCAAGCACTGAACAATATATTAATGTGTCTTTAAAATGCTGCCTTGTATTGTTTTGTCTTGTATCATCTTATTTACACTTTGCATGGATCAAAAGGGAAGCATTCCAATGTACCTACTGAACATGGCCAATAGAGACCTTGAATCTGCACTCAGTCCTCCTGCTTGGGTCATGCACAGCCATCCAAGCGGATACAGAGCACACGGGGTTTGCTCAGATCTGCAGCGAGTCCTTGACAGGTACGATTACCGTCCCCCAGGAGGTGCGGAAGCTTTACCAATTCATGTGACAGATATACACACTTCACAGCATTCACCACGACTTCATTTGTAAGACTACCTTCGATTCCTTCGTCTGCCCTAAAAACCGATGATTACTGTGTAAAGAAAAGTAACCCAGGCCAATCTCAGTGGATTTTTGCAGGGCAAAATTAAATCAGAAATATGCAGGGAAATGCGGGCATGCAGCCATTGGCGTTTCTAAGCCCTTATTTTCTCTTCAGCTTAACAAAAGGAATACAAAGCAATATTATAAGTGAAACCAAGCCTAGTCTGATCTACTGTTAAGAGGCGTTGAAGAGTGTCCGAGGACCACAAACACAGTACACATGAAATCCTCCTTGCAATTTAACGAAAAACTAAAATGTGTGAAAGAACAAGCAAGGAAGCCAAATGAAAAATGGCCATTTTTCGGCACCACGTCAGACAAACCCAAGGGCCACCTGAGACATGAACTACTCCAGGTAGAGGGAGCAGTCGCTGCATTTCTTGGGGGAACAAATACAAAATTCCAGAATGTTTTTAAGTAACTTTTTTTTTGTTAAATTATCATTTTCATCAAGACTATTCTCAGGACTGTTCACACTCTTAAATGATTAGGTTAGTTAAAGGCTCTTGCCGATAATCATTGGAATAAATGGCTAAAGAGTAACGTCCTATATCACAACACACACAAAAACCACACTATTGTAAGTCGACTTGTGTTACAACCATTATGGATGGATTCTGGACTACTTTCAGCTACATAAATCTGTAACACGGAAGACCGATTACCGTTTCAAAGGAAACCACATGAGAAGAAAGCCTTGCCTCTGGTGATCAAGACAATGCAATTAAGAATAGGAAGGACACAAACACGGCTAACAAGGTCAAGGTCCTTACAACACCAGTCCTTTGAAAACTCTATAAATGTGTGCCATTGGTTCACCCAGAAACACTGTGGATAACCCAGCCTAAGGACACTTAAGGGCTGCAGAACCTCCTACAAGCCAAAACAGCAGCTCTGGGAGCTGGAGGTACGGCGAAAAACCCAACACCCAATGGAAAAGCTGTGATGTGGAACCACATCCAGAGCAGGCATGTCCTTTCCAGCATGACCATCACACGGCACCAGGACTAACCACATCCCCCGGCTTCTCCCAGGCAAGCCAAGAAATAATTCAGAATCACACCGCTACATTTTAACCCATCACTGTCCCGAAGGTTCCGTTTCCCCCCCCCCCGCGCCGTGATGCCCGAGTAAAGGGCCTAGTTTGACTCAGCCGTGATTCAGCTATCGATACTGAGACAGGTGCTTCTGTATTTCCTCCTTGCATCACCTGCCTGACGAGTTGCTTGTACCCGAGAGCCGCACGATGAGCAGGAGGGTGAGCCGCTGCAAGCCTACCGATTGGCCTGGAAGGGTGGCAGGTACTAGGCCCATTCGTTGACCTTGTTCATGATCTGTGCACTCCAATCATCTTAAAACAAGAAGCTTAAAAGAGGAGTTTAAAAATACACAGAAAAACACAGCTTTCAAAGGGAAATAAGTCATAGCACTGCTAAAAATAAAGCTGTTCTTATACTGAGGCCCCATGTTCTTCTCTTTCATTTCTCAGTTCTGGTTACATCTCTGAACCTGCCTTTAATCCACCCATGCACTTCTCAAATTAAGTAGTCCCCCCCCCCCCCCAAAGTGGTAAAACACTTTTCCCTTATTAATTTTTAAAGTGCCCCCCCCCCCCCATGAAATGCAGAAACTAATGGTATTTGTTTAAAAGCTGGATTAACTCAGGTACCTGAATAGCAGTAGCCGGTGATCTGAGAAACTAGACAAAAATGTCCAGCCTCAGTGGGGTTGGGGAGTGGTAGGTAAGAGACGGCTCTCTGGGGTAAGAGCCGAAGGTTCGGGACACACAGTGAGGCCAGCCAAAGGCTACATCCACCAGTGAGCCAAAAATACTTCAGGGGGACCAGAAATTCCGGCCCAAAAATAGTGATTAAGTTTCCTAGTTTGTCTGAAAGCGGGTGTAATTCTGAGAGGATGTGTACAACAGCAGTCTGCATCCTAGTGCGCTGAGGCACTCCCACAGCGACGAACCCCCAACGCATTCTGACAAAAATGCAATCTTAGACAGATTGGAGTGATTCTGTTGTCCCAGACGTCATCTTGCCTAGAACCTCCACAACACCTGAGGATGTGAACGGTATTGATAAACAGCACAAAGAACAATTTAAGAGACAAAAAAGTCCAACTGACATTGACATCATGCCTGGAGCTCAACACACCTTGCATGGTTTGCCAAAGAAGAATTGAGACGGTGCAGATGGGGTGCACAAGACACTCTCACAATCACACTCTGCTGGCACTTTCTCAAGACGCCACTTCGCCTAATCGTATTGTTTCAGGGACTACGGAAGGAAATCCACACAAATATGAAGAAAACCTGCAAATCGTGTGCAGATGTATTTCAAGGTCAGACGATGAAACTCGAATTCTGTTGTATATGACTGACTACAAACATTGACCAATGGAAGTAATGAGAGAACAAATATGGCAGAGTATGGCCTGCATTTATCACTAAAACACCAGGGAATGGTCCTACAGCACATTTGCCAGCGATGATTCATCACCACAAACAGCCGATTCCAAGACGACACCTCCCTGGCTGATCCCGGGTGCTGGACCTGTGTGGTCTGCATCCGACTGTCAGCATCGGTGTTCTCCTCTCGTTCTCGAAGGGATCGGCGGCAGCCCGGAAATCACACACTCCATCAGCCACATCCCAGTCTCTTAACAAGAAGTGTGTCACGCGACTCAAATTACAGTGACTTTCAAGGCGTCACTTACCGAAAGTGTCACAAAACACATCCGGAAATCATAGATGGGATTTCAGTCAAATGTGTAGGAGTGAGAGCGAGAAATACACATTACATTTCATTTATTTAAGCGGCCGCTTTCATCCTAAGCAACATACAGTTGAGAAGCCAACCCTCGGATTTGAACTGGCCCCCTTCCGATACCCGGCATAGAGTCCTAACTCACTGAGCCATGCACCACCTCCATGAACACACTTACAATAAGGAATGACAATAACTACATGTTGTATAAGAGCATAGGTACATATATACTGAAGTCTTCTGACTTACAAGAGAACTGCGAAAATGACAGTATTTGAGAGAAATTTCATAAAACAATACGAACACAGCAGGCAGCCGATTTATAATCAAGCAGCGAGCAGAGCTTCAGCACCCTTCTTGTGAGCAGCGGCGCGTCACCCTCACGAGGCCGTGTGGCCAAAACGTCGACAAAAATGTCCCTTGGGCAGAGGGTGGGTGAGAGATTCACCCAATATTGAACTTCTCAGAAACGGCACAGATGTTTGGTGGAGGAGTCAGCGGGATGAGAAGATGCTCATCGATGACCTGGCGTCTCATTATTCAGCACTCTCCCCCCCGCAAAAAACCACAGATCTGATGTCATGTTTTCAGGCACGTTCTCTACAAAAGCTCTGGCAACGTTTGCCAAAAACCGTTCTGATACTGCTGGGTGAATAGGCATTGATTCAAAAAATAACACATCTCCATTTCAAATTGACCCTCACTTAAGATGCACCTAGGGAGTGAAACCAGCACCTGTTTTGAAAACAAAGGTGCATCCTTTGGAAGTCTATGCTCCATACCAGTAATGCCACAGGCATTATAAGCATTAAGCAAACATATAACTCAAGCAATGATAGGCTCAGCCTGAGAAACGCCTTGCTACTCGTCTTAACTCTTTATGCTGACCGCTATATTTACACAGCGCTGCGAAGGGAGCATAGTATTACGCAAGGCCACTGGGCACAACTTCCGCAAGATCTGAGTCCCCAGATCGTCATCAGCACTGAGCCTCTTAGCACAACTTGAAACAGCCAGCTCAAGATCAATTTCCCTCTTAAACAGTAACATATTAAAGATAAATTTTTTAAAAACGCCTCGAGATCGAAAGGCTTCCACCCAAAACCAAATCGCCGAAAAACAAACTACAGTCACACAACTGTATAACAAATAAAATTATTATTAGCTCAGATCAAAAATGTATTAGCGTTATTATTAGTATTATTATAAAAATTTGGCTGAGGTTGGCAGTCTTTGGGGACTAAATGCAAAAAGCCAAGGATATTCACACATGCAGCTGTTCGTAAGAAATCAGACGATCGGCAGACCGTCTCTGAACTACAAATAACAAAAACGTCAGCTAGCATCAGGAAACCGGGAGTTCCGAAGGAGATGGCACCACGGACTCTTCCTTGTGAAACTCCCATTAAAACTCCTGCCCAAACAAGTGTCGCCACCTGACACTGCATGGAAACAAACCGCCATCCTCTTCCTGCTCTGCCAACACACTCGCCGCCTTTAATTGGCCTGGTCGGGGGGGGGGGGGGGTGGTTGCTTGACTCATGGGCCGCACCCAAATTCCAACCTGGCTCGAAGGGACACAGAATCAAAGCCAGGGAAGGGAAACTGCAAATACCCCCGTCTACTTCCATGACCCAGGGCTTGGCCAGAACCCTCCGCCAAGCTGACACCTCGCACCCAGACAGGGAAGCCCTCCAGTGGGGAGAAATGATGGGAGGGTGGGGCAGACAGATAAACAAAGAGAGCCTCAGTATTACACCTACTACCCTGGGTATCTCTATCAACATGTCACCCAGGGAGGGTGCAAACAAACATACGAATAAACAAACACACTGAGTAACGCTTCATGCACCTGTCGCTTTCCTTACTCCTGATGTTCTGCACCAGCTTGCCCAATTCCACATGGCACAGGACAGCGGGGTTGCCACATGGACTTAGAGTCATACTGGAAATTATATGTATATCTAAACTTCATGACTGATGGGTCAGTTAAGTTTTAAATTTAAATGAGCTTTTTATCTAAAGAAAACGATATACGAAATCCAACAAAAAAAGTTGCAAAAGTGATGTAACATTTATATACAAATTTAAACAAACAATACAGTGCAGCCATCTTAGGCAGGGAAAGAAAATGTTCATAGCTATTTATCTGGGTAGTAAGTGTATATTTGCCCAGAAAAAAACACACAAATTAACATTAGAATACATGCAAATTAACAGTAACAATTTCTAACAAGCGAAACATGGTGCACTGGTATGTAAAAAAACACATAGGTGGATGGTTGCTGCAAAACTGGGGTGATTTTAGGAAAGATTATGACCTCGACAGACATCAAATCATATGTATATACATGGTGTTATAAAGTATGTTATCATTAGTCATTCTGTGCCACTAGTCAAGGCAACAGAGAATCAATTTTCAATGTCCAAGTATCAGATATTTGCGTACTGCTGTCCTAATACAGATACCTAAACTGGAATATTGTCCAGTGAAGCCGTGAGTTCATAGCGTGCTGGAAATGTGTTTTTACCATTTTAACTTTTCAGAGGACTAAAGGTAAGTACCCTCCACTACGGCTCCTTCCTCACTTTCAGTCCGGCCACATCACTGGTTCCCCCTCCTTGATTCATTTACCAGCTGTTTGCGTGGTAAAAATGAGCAGTCAGCACTGAGCTCTCGTAAATTTGTTTCATGCTCCATGTTGATAATCTGAAAGGTCTTCATTGTTTGAGGAAATAAGGTAGAATCGAAGAATCGAAACATATAAATGACCCGATATCAATTGTGTAACCAGTACTGAGCTGGTTTTGCAAAGCTTAAGCATTTTTTGTTACTGTCGAATTCCCAAAAATCACAGCACATTACTGAGCACTCCATCTACTACAAAAACACCTACAGCACCAGTTAACTCATCTCACCATGCCCACCGGTAAGCTCCTGCGGTAGCAACACGCTAGAGGTCAAAAACATGTTGAAGATTTCTCTCTCACCAGACTTAACCGCTCCCTGGGGAGACAACCCATCACAGGCCTCGCAGCTCGTCAGCTGCTCAGATGAGACATGGAGGAAAACCATCAGCCTGGGAGCTGTCCTATTGACCAGGAGGCCTGGCCTGTGATCATTCAGTGAGCAAAAAACTAAAACTCTGCAAATAGGGAAGGTTGGGCATCCAAACCAAATCACTATAAACGAATAGTATAGATAAGTACTGCTTTGGCATTTCAGCTCTTGGTTATCTCTGTTCCATCACAGGCACTGGGTGTGAAGCTGACGTCGAGTTAGGTCACGGCAGGCATGCAGGTTCACCTTCATCAGATCTGCAGAAGTTAGAGTGCAAGGACCTCGCCAGCACCATTCAGAGCATCGTCAACAGAATCGGGGGGGGGGGGGGGCCCTTGGATCCACTGCAATGGTCTTTGTACAGTAAATACCGGCACCAGGCACACCGTAGGCCGTGAGCAA
>JABFEA020000130.1:1098761-1110589 GCA_019775915.2 Cyphomyrus plagiostoma | reverse complement strand
TGCCTCGTGCCCGTTGCTTCCGGGATAGGCTCCGGACCCCCCGCGACCCAGAAGGATAAGCGGTTTGGATAATGGATATATGGACATATATATATATAAAAAGCTAAGTGCTATGTTTTTGTTTTGCATAGATCTGGTACATGTAAAGTTAGTGAAGGGGCTCAATCCCAGCATCTATGTCACAGTCATTAACTGATTTACTTCCACCTGAGGGTGCACATTGCAATTTGAAGGTGCTATACAGCACTACGGTGATTTGGGACGTAGGCTTAATGTTGCGTTAGATTTTATAAAGCGCCTCAGAATAAGCTCGTGATTATACAAGTGAAGTAATATTTTGCTTATATTTTGTCTCATGACTATTATTATATATAAGCCTAATGACTTTGCTCTTGCAATATTTTATGCTAAACGTCCGATGAAGCCGTGTTGTGAACGATACATGAAATAAATTGTACTGAATTGTAGTGAAGTATTTCAAAAAGCATCTCAGTGTTTTATTGTGACATTCTGTAAGTGTTGATGCATGGAATTAACATAATTGTGCGAATGCATAATAGTTCCTTCTTAAAATACACAATCAACAACACACCCATACAACTTACACTTGTTTATGGGTGTAAATTCAACTGTTACATTTAATTGTATACTTAACTCTTCGGGTTAGTTTTCTCCAGAAACCGCATGCCTTAACGGAGATGCCACGTGTACCATTTTAAGTGTAATAAGTCGCAGAATAACGCTTACTGCAGTCAGGAGAGAAATTTGTCTTGTTGATCATGACTTCCAACAAAAAGTATATCAGCTCCTATCATTTACAAACGGTGTTCAGACGAGATATGGCACAAACCGTTAAAGAGAAGCCACATGACACCTTGTGAGCTTAAAACTCTCAGGGTAAGAAAAGAAAGGTTATCTGTAACGGTAAACATATGCTGTTGAGGAATGCAGAGATTAATAAAAGAGAATCAATTCGGGCAGGACAGTTATCTTTGCACGTGAAAAACAGCCAGGTCTCGTCATAAAAAATTTCTGGACTTTTCTGAGCCACTAGCAAAACCATCTTATCATGGGGACCAGTATTCACCTATCACTGGGTTTGGGTCACGGGTCAGCAGAGGACTGGTCTCTGAGGTTTTGACTCACCCAAATCTCACATCTAAATCTTAATGTCAGTAAAGGTCAGGATCTGGACATTTTGAGCTCTCTAACTCATCAACAACCCCTAATGTCCTGCTCGGATTCCCTGTCCCTACCATATCACCAAACCACTCTCTTCACAGGACCTGTCGTGACTGCAGACTTTAGCAGACAGGATAGCCAAAATGGCCAAAAAAATGGTGGTGTAGCATGAGGGCTACAGAGTGATTGTGGTATCATGAGCAGAGTTGTTGGTTCAAGGTCTAGGACATATCTGTGGAAGGTACTTCAAGTGATTTGCTCCAGTAAAATCACTAAAAGCAAAATTGCAGGCTTGCTTGGACAGCTGTGTCTTCAATTATAATTAGGAAGTGACAGCAATGTAGCGTGGGGTGTGTTTCAAAGGGGGGTATCTAGAAGGGGATTTAGTTATACAGGGTTCATATGATGACCATACTGTTTATGATCGGAGAAGGTCATTGCAGATTGCAGTTGCCTCTTATGTTCTATAAGATGATGTATCTTTCATCTTTCTTCATGAAGATGAACAACATAATGAAGGCAATAGGGCTACGTTTCTCTTAAACGCACCGCAGACAGGCTGTACCATAAGCCTAGCTGTACCATACCCTGGATGATTCCTGACCAGTGGGGCTGCAGCTATTTGGACGTGCTGTAAGCTCTCCTGGACATCAGATTACCACCTAGGCATCACTGGCTTCGGTTTTCAGAGCAAACTTCATTATACAGGACGTATCTGACAGCCATGCAGATCACGGGCTGGAGCATTTGGTGGTAAGAAATTGGCATTATTGTGCAATGTTATGTTGATTTTATCCCCCAAGACTTCATTTGCTATTACATCTGACATGTAGGCCAGGGGTGGCCAATCTTATTGGCAAAGGGCCAGTGTGTTTGCGGGTTTTCACTGCAACTCACTAATTAGAGGACTGATTGGCTGGAGTCCTCACACCTGGGTTTGAACAGCTGACCTACAGGTTATCCTAAAAATCTGCATATACACCGGCCCTTTGCGGATAAGATTGGCCACCCCTGAGTTAGGTTATCTGCCACCTAATCTGGGTGGCATGTCTGTCACCAAGAGTGGCTCTCAAAAGGGTCATAATAGAAAAGAATCCCTTTCTTTTCTAGTTGTTTATGTGCGTGGTTTGTGCCGTTTGGTTAATCTGCTGCCAGTACAATCAGTGAGTTCTAAACTACAACTGATGGTTGGACTTGTGTCGCACTGCCCTCCTTTGTAAATGAGGAGTAAGACATTTTACAAAAATTTGCCCATAAACTGGAAATAAGTGCAGCGAAGTGCTGGAAGTGGGGCCTGCCAGGTTATCGAGAGGAATCTAAGCCTTCAGTCCAAGGGCCCCAACCTTTCAAATGACAGTCAAAAGTCTTTCAGTGAGGGCTGGTATTGAGTCTTTGAAGAAAGAAGCGCTGTGTCGTATGTGAATACACCTATTTGTGCTCTCATTTACACAAACAAATTAATACATCATTCCTTGCTTTGAAGCGAAAAATGTCATGAACGGTGGATCTCTTCTGGATAAACTGAGTGGCTACTCTAAGCATTAACAATCCATCATACCCTATACACGCTGTACCCACTCCTGATGTCTTCCATTCGGTTCACTCAATGGAGGTCACACGCTAAAATAAAAGTCAATTTTTGGAATAGCACTAGAAAGGGACTATACGGGTGTGATCATGTAAATTTCTGACGAGCTGACGGCTGGAATATTGCGCATTTCTCATCTGGCTCCGCTGAAATCACTGCTCTTAAATAACAGCTGTGGATCATAAAAATCAGTGGCCCACGCATTTATTCATTTGGCTATATGAATTGCTTTCACTTCCCCCAAACCTGTACATTAAAAAAATATGGAGCCATTTAATCTATGAAAGTTCAAACCAAATATCCTGTTTACTATTCAACAAGGAAAACACCCATCGCACATGACGGGGTTTTAGCAATTTTAATGATCATTTCTTGGGTTATCTGATGTCGGTCAGAACGAGTTGAGGATTTTTATTTAATAAAAACAGTAATAGCTCTTTAAGAGGTTATGGTCAACTCTATTTTGGGTCAACTAACAAAAAACAATTTCATAAAAATCTTCAAATTAAATTATTTAGAAAAAGCTGCCTCTTGCACAAATTTGCATATTTTTTTCTGTCCAGTCACTTTCAGTGAAAATCTTTTAACCAGTTTCCTTTATGCTCCCTGCCAAGAATTTGAATTTGCTGCCATCTTGTGGTGGATTATCGGCAGAAACTCATTAAGCTTCGTGACATATTCAAAATCCCACGGACTTAAAAAAACACGAGTTTGTTAGAAAAACCATTTTACATTTATTCATACAAAAGCTCAGCAATGCAGTAGGCTTTGATTCATTTCCAGAATCAATGCAAAGCTGTAATAGTGTTTACCACAGGAAATTAGTAACTATAAGTGAAGTCATTACTGAATATATAGACTGGCAAAATTTTAAATGTACAAAATCCTGTTAAAAAGAATATTTGTTACGATTGAACAACAGACAGCAGGCTGGCAGAATCAGGTGCATGTCATTAGAAATGCATATCTGTGGATTTATAATGTACGTGCCATGAATGTGTGTGTGTTAAATATCTGCAGCGGTAAACATCCTAGTATTAAAATAACCCATAAGAAAGCGAAGGCTATAACCTGTGCACTTCCGAAACAGACAAATCACCCTTGGCAACACCTCAAATCCTCTGATTAAAAACTGTTTAAAATATAACAGACTTAAGGTGTGTGTCATAAAGTCCAAAAGAAAGAGTTTGTGTTATCAAAAACAAGGACAAACAAAAGTATCAATGTTACGAGTTACAGAATCCCACATAAAATACTAACTATTATATACATTTCTCAATACTGTGCGTTTTAAAAATGGCCAGCCTCTGGTTCCAAGGCCTCTTCTACTAAAAATGAAACATAAAAACATGGTGCTACATGACTTTGTAAAAGAAATACCTGTGAATTTTTTTTCTGTTAAAGAAGAGTGATTTGTTTTGGAAATGCCGGTGTCGTTTCCCGTGCATACTGTGACTCTGCATTTGCATTTAAGCCGGACTGCATTTAAAGCTGCATGGGATCTCACAAAGCAGCCAATCTGCAGCGTCGCATGTAACCCGGGAGACCGTAATTCAACTTGGGTGATTCGGACTTCCGATTCACCACAGCGGTGGTTTAAACAGGTCTGGCCACATGCTGTGAGGTATTGCCGGTACGCTGTGCCCACACGTGGAAAAAAGAAAAGGGGAAAAAAAAAAAAAAAACAGCTCAGGACAATTTCCTCTTCAGCGACTGACACTATTTAGAATTTCATCAAAAACAGATTAAAATTTTATTTGTTCACAGGCTGTGTCATCATCATTACAGCTAAAGTGTTATAGAAAATTATTTCCCCCCCTAAGTTTGTGCATGTCAAATATATATTATAAACTGATTTACACATAATGCTTACTGCACCCCCATAGGGAGACATATCTGATTAAAGGATTTCTGGATGCTACTCCAACACATCCAATTAATGCTTGACTGACAAAATGCCCATAATACGAAGACAATCCTTAATCTCGTGGTCAGGATTCTGTAGGCTGCCTCTTCTGAATGAGCTGTGAACCTGGTCCAGTCTACTTCATACCAGTTGACTTTGGTCCGGTCTACGTTAGGCTATGAGTCACATGCAGGTGCGATGCGTGTGCCTTCCTTGTCCCCATCTGTACTCTGGTCAGCACTGCGCTGTCGTCTGGCCAGGTCGCTGGCAATGGCGAGGGCACCGCCCTTGAGGAACCGCACAAAGTTCTCACCCACCAGCGGGCCCATGATGTATAAGCCTGGCTCCCGCACGGATTCGTAGGTGTAGGGGTTGACATCCAGCGGGTTACGCCGGCAGCTGATTGGATCTTGGGGGCAGAGGCCAAGGTGCTGACCGTCGTGGGGCAGGAAAGAGAGGTTGGGGTAGGCGCCGATCAGGATCAGGGCCATGGACACCTGCAGGACGGTCTGCTGGCCCTCCGCGTTCTCCAGCACGCACTTCTTGTCTGGCTTGAAGGCCACCACATGGTGCTTGGGGAAGCTGACATACCCGGGGTAAGAGCCTGAGAAGGGCAGGGGCGCGTTTTCGGGGTGGGTAACTGGCATCCCTCGCCAGCACTGCTGATGGCTCATCATCTGATGCACCTTGTGGTACTCAGGGTAAAGCACCTTGGGCAGCTGGTTGAAAATGAGGTCTGGGTCGCCGATCGAGCGACGGAAAGCGTGGTACACATTGACGCTGTGGTGGTGGGCTAACAGGATGGTGTCCGCTGCCGTTAGCCCCGCCCCAACCACCAGAACCGGGTCAGAGTTCCGGTCCAGGTTCCCCTTCATGAGAGCCGACTCCATCTCCCAAAAGCTGTGATGTACGAAGGGCAGGTCCTCGCCGTCGACTCCCAGCCGGGCTGGCACGTCATGGGTGCCCGTGGCCAGCACCACGTTCTCTGCTTGCAAGCTAAACGGGCACTCTGTTTCCTCTCCTTGCTCAGATAACCGCTGCAGTCCCTGCACCATCCACACGGGGGCGCCGCCATCTTTGCGGGGTATACGGCAAAGCGATGTCACCATGGTGCCACTGATGAAGTTCTTCTGCAGACCCATCTGGGTCACATAGTACTGGTAGTAAGAGGCAACTTCTGCTGGTGTGGCCCGGTCATTACGAACATTCCTGGAACTGAGGGCCAAAGGAGCGTCAGACCCAGAATTCAAACACCAGGATTTCAAACACATGAAGCCTGTGACAGTGTGCACAGGGTACAAGGGAAAAGATGCCAGTCCATCACAGACAGAGACAATTTTTCCAAAACAAACCCCACCTTAAAAACAACAGAAAAGCAATGCAACAGATTACAAAAAAATCTCGGAAACCACACACCCCGATAGACGTCACCAGGAAACTGACCTGCGCTTGTCTCGAACCCAGTCCTTCAGCTTCAGACCAGGAAGCTCCATCCAACGGGCCAAGCTGAGTGTGAGCATGGAGCCCTCCATGGCCTGGCAGGGGACATGGGGACAGTGAGGCAAACTGCAAACCACAGCTCAGTCATGCAACACCACACACCAAAGGCATCTCCTGCCTCTTCTTCAAACCCGATTTCAGTCCCACAGCGAAAGCAACAACGTTCCAAAGCTTGCACAAAAAAATGCACTACGGGATTAAAATTAATCTTACATTAAAACTTAATATTCACACAGTTTAACCTGGAGGGAGAGGATGAGCCGAGTTACACTTTAAAGTTTGTGACGTCGCAACAGGTGTACAAGCTAAATTGCAATTCAACTTGCAATCTGTAAGCTCTGCACACCTGCATGTGGGCAAGCCAGACTTGATTACCCAAGGAAATGTATCATTTTTACACAATTATGCAGCTGGGAAACAGCTTCTTACAGCCATCATGGCAGCACCCACCAAATGCATGTCTTCAACCACAGGGCTGTGTGATTAGGGGGATGAGGCCACGTCGGAAGTTAAAAAGAAAGGGACTCACGTGCCAGGCTCCACCTGGCAGACCCCTGCCCAGGACTAGGTGGGGCGTGGCTTGCTCAGGCTGGTATTGCCATAGCAATGGAGAGGGGCGGTCCAGCCCAAAGTCACTGTCTGGCAGGAGAAGCGAGTCAAAGAGCACAGCCACCGGATTGGACGAGCGGCCCTCCAGCCCTTCACAGAGGTACTCCAGGTCCTGTGGAAACACAGCCCAGTCACGCTGCCAACTACCCTCACACAGCCACGTGCTATACCTAATAACCGGGAGAGCTGGCATTTACCTGCTCCAACAGGGACAGGTGGGGGTTTTGCTCCAGTTTGGCCTGCAGGATGGCGTTGGGGTGGGTGCCCTCAGGCGAAAGATATGGCATATACCCAGACAACAGGTAGGACATGCAGATTCCAGACGGGCCATTGCCTGAAAGCAACCGTCCCAAATCATGAATCTGACATCATTCTGTATCACTGAAATAACGTTACCTTCCTTCGGAGGGGACATGGTCAGACGAATTTGCTTTAGAAATTCTCTACCTGAATTAAATTTACATGCACAAATGATTGCTGTCATTTGGGTTAATTTTAAATTGTGCATTGTTGGTTGCCCTTCTGTTGCAAAAAACTTTGTTACCTAACTTCTGAGATTTTCCAATATATATTAACAAACGTACTTTATTCTTCTTTTGACTATACGCTTCTTGTCTTCTCATAAATTGCACTACTGGATATCAATGCTGCTGCTGTTGGCACCATTAAGCTAGTTAAAAATATACTTTCACCTGGGAAATTATCTAAACAAAAACTAAACACTCAAATTGATTTAAATAGAAAAATACGTCAAATATAATATCTTTATATTAAGGCTATTGCCCAGAATTAAGATGAAGAGGCTTACCAATAACGATGACAGGCAGGACGCCTCCGGGGAAAGTCTCCTGGCTGTTAGGGTTCATGGCCGCCTCGCCTTATCTGCAACTAGCGTAAGCAATTAATAAGCCGTTATACGCCAATTTATGTCTTTCTAAAGGAGCCTTTTATTCGGAGCCACCCTTTCCCAGAAGCGTATGGCTTGGTCACGTTACCGCCTATAATAGGAGAAGAAAAAGGTTCCTGTTGTCAATGGAAAGGCATATGCACGTCCTGGGAGTGGCGGGAGGATTTAAATAACCTCACCGTAAGCGTGACTCAGCAAAACTAAAACGAAAAGAATTAAGAAATAACACCCCAAGTCACATTACACACTTGCTGAGTATGGAATCCGAGCACCGAAAGTGGCTGTCATGTGAAAGTGCAGGGCATTGCCTAAGTGCTGAATAGTCACTTAAAATACGGAATTACGGCATGAGAAACACACACACAGCCCCACTACAGAGCCGATTTACACCAGTAACATTTATACAAACTGCTAGAAATTCTTCCTGAATGCATGTACCACTACCAGTCTGCAACGTTGTAAGAATAGTTTGCACTTTTACTTACACACACATACACACACACACACACACACACACACACACACACACACACACACACACAAAGTAAAGCTGTTTTGTAACAATAACCTCCGCGACTTCCAAAGAACAATCACACTGATCTTGCTGTTCTATGGAAGTTATTTTTGTCTTGTCAGATCATTAAAGTATCAGATTTGCAACCACAAGTATGGATGTGCCATCATGACCACAGAAACGCACGACGAGTTACTAAGTGGGCCTGCTTCTCAGCAAAAACGCACTTCAAACACTTTCAAATGACACGTTTGGTTTTTACGGTTCTTAATAATAAAAACATATCCCACTTCCACCCAAGGTCTACCTGGAAAACAGGTTAAATTTGATTGGTAAATAATTCACATAAATTTAAGATTTATATATTAAAACATCAAGTCAACGTTTCAGTTAAAACGAAATAATTTCAAATTACCACAAACAGAACAAAACAGCTCGATAGATATTTGAGAGATATGATAGTTTTGCCAGATGCAATCACAAGAACTGCTTTTGGCGTATTGAACGAATTGCCATGTTAGCACGAGGTACCTTTAAGGCGCGCTTCAGGCTCTCGGCTGAATTGTGTCCCGTAAATACTGATATAATCGCTCCTTTGCGCAATGGAAATTGGACGTAGCTCTCCGCCAACATGTCAGGCTGACACGGGCATCCAGTTACATTTGTGTACGTGCGGATGGGAGTTTTAATACCGAAAGTTCCAGAAAAGATTATCTTTTGATACAGCAATACCATAGGAGAGTAGATCCCAATGAAATTTGTTTTATAATGCCTTTTAAAGCGTAAAATGAGTACAAAATTAAAACTTTCTGAGGCTTTGACAGAAGGATCGTTGAATGATACAATTTTTATACTTCTGCCTAGTCTAAAAGGAGTAATCATAAAAATGCAATATTTCAACGTTAGAAAATGAAACGACGCACGACATTATCTAGTAGGAGAAGCCCACATGCTCTTCGGCAGTTTCATGCTACAGAGCGAGAGCTAAGTGCGTGATAAATACGGGCGAATGTAGATACGGCTAGATTACAATGTGCAGGTGGTCTGGAAAAAGCTAGACAATTACTACGGGGACTGCAATTCAAAACGGATTAAATTTAGACGCGTTTAGCCGTACAAAAAGATTCCTCTACCTAGTTGAAGGAAGACACATATTTTTTAGTGCTGAGATGTCATACATGTAAAATGCAGGACACACACTATACGACCGTAACAGGCAGGCATAAAGGCGAACACGTAGGACCACGAGAACAGAAGCTTTTAACACGGAAAGAAAGAAAAATCGTGAAAGAAATACCTGGTAATTCGCCGATTAAATTCGGCTAGATAATACCGATTTTCAAAGGACGCCGTGTATCTTGTCAATGAATTCTTCAGGTTACAAAATATTGCCGTTTAACAATATATGCCCACCTATTAAAGAAATATGGATAATGCTGAAGAAAAACCAGAACCGCTACAGTATTAGTCTTTGCGTGCTTGTCATTTCGCCGTACTGTTCCTTCGCCAACCAATCATTTTCAGCTCCAATGACGTCGGGTGATACTATTGGGTAATTATAGAAACACTGCAAAATGATCAGAGCTTCTGTGTTGCGTTCTTCTTCGACGAGCACACCGCTCTTAAATGATTGGTCTATAAGTATCACTTGGCGTCTATAGGCCAATAAAATCTTCAGCGCGTTGCTTGCGAAAAGAAAAACAAACCATCCTATTCCTGAAAGGCGTGTCGACGCCTCACGATAGTGAGAGGCTGAATGAGTGGTGTGCTCTACCAGCAAAAACGTAGGAAAAGATTTTGAAAGACAGTATGCGGCATTGCCCGTGAGCATCCATTTTCTGAAACCGCTTCTCCTATTCAGGGTCGCGGGATGTCCAGTGCCTATCCCGGAGGTTACGGTCGCCAGGCAGAAAACAACCCATCGCGGGGCATACACACTCACTCACCATGCTCCTGCGCGCAGTTTAGCAACTCCAACTAGCGTTAGCATGTCTTGGGAGAACCAGAAGAAGCTCCTCGACAACACGGGGAGAACATGCAGACTCCGCACACATGGAGCCCTGGTAGAAACTTAAATGCAGACCCCAAATGTGTGAGGCGGCAGTGCTAACCACTGTACCACTCTGCTGCATCCCGTGAGCACCAATGTCTTCTAATAATATCAGCGCTGTAAGGAAGCTTTATCTTTACTGCGTAGTTGGTCCGGATTTAAACATTAAATCTAGCTCTATAGTCAGTTTTCAACGCCCATTGGTTTCCAAGATTACTTTACCGACGAATTCTAATATATATTTTTAATGTTTTCATGTGCACCTCACGTCCATTATTTTTTTCTCTTCCCATGTCCCCTTAGGGGCCCCGAAACGACTTAACCTAACACGTTTCCTAGTTGTTGAGAGAATTCTCACTAATTACGTACCTAAAGGTTTGTAGGTCATCACTGAATACAGACATTAGGAACCTTCGAAGGGAAATGGAGGTGATCGGTATTTGTTGTTTAAAGCAGAATTCAAACGGACTTTAAATTTCGTCGTTTCGGTTGCTCGCAAATGAACAACCACACACCTCTTGGATGGGTATAATCATATTTGCTTACCCTTTTGCGACTTTATAGTTATATGACTAACATTGGTATCAATGCAGTGCCTATGTGGGTGAGCTCAAGAGGAAAATTATATTTAACTCAATCTCCAGACCTGCATAACGGCGCACTTTGAATTTGGAAATCAGTCAGGCGGCCGACTGAAATGGGTGAGCACAATAACAGCGGCCATTCTTACTGCTGGCCCTGAAAGGGGGCAGTTGGATCACTATCTGGAAGGCATGCTTTACTCCCCCAAATAGCGCTGAGATCATTGTTTCATCTGGCTCAGTTCTGTCAAGGCTTTTCACTCACATTCCTCCTGATTTTATGACCGGGTGACTGGAAATAGGCCTAAATATCTATTACATAGATAAACACATTAACCATCACCTCATATTTATAAACTCATACTCATTTATAGCTTTTATGAATTTGGACTTTGTTTTATTAATGGGAAAGTAGGGAACAAACATTATTCAAGAAGTGGAAAGCTTTGGGGGAAATAATATGTTTTGGTGAATCCAATGGGACTTTGCTGTGTAATATTTCAGAAGACTATTCAATAATGGGACACATTTCATTATAAAAATGGATTGTACAGTGTCTCACCATGGAAGTCTGAAGGAAAGACATTATCAAGTAGAAGCAGCTGTGGACTAAACAGCATGGTCCATGATGGTATTTGTTCTTTGGCTGAAAAGATGAGCATCTCAATTACTCATTAACAAAGGAAAAACAAATGTAAAGATAATCTCAAGAACTTGACAGAAAGGATACTATGTTCAGAAATGGGGTTGCAGAAATTACAATTTCTCTTCACAAGTAAAGCAGTGCCTGGAGCATGTACAGTGTAAGAACATGTTGCAGTGAGCATTTTTCTGGAATGTTTAGGGTTCGTTCAACCCCTTAGAGCAGGGATGTCAAAGTCAAATACATTAGTGGGCCAAAAAAACAAATTTGTTACAAGCCGAGGGCCGGACTGGTTCAATGTTTATTAAAACATATTAAAATTATTGCACGTAACCTATTGAACCAAGA
>JABFEA020000130.1:1074221-1098661 GCA_019775915.2 Cyphomyrus plagiostoma | reverse complement strand
AATAAATAAATAAATATGCTAATTTTGCATTCCTAATAAACACTCCCTACTGCAATTTTCAAATTATATATTTCTGTAAAAACAAACATCAAAAAGTTAAATAAACACAGTTGTGCAATCATTTGCCAATCAGCAAGATTGCAATCTACTCACAGTTCCTCTGTGAGTGGCAATATGTTTGTGGCAATAAGTTATAAGATAATAAGTAATCATATTATGGTTGATAATGTTGCAGAGTGTAAAGTCATGCTCCGACAGAACATTTCAACAGATGGAATGTGGTTAACATTAACATTGCAGAACAGTTACTAACAGAAGCCTCTTGTGAAACAGGTTGTAATGATATTTAAGACAAAACAATGCAGATATGAAGAATAACGGTACACATAAAACACAACATCACTGATCTTTCGACAAATTTTTAATCCCAGTCCAGCCCTGGAAGTTAGAGATTCCAAGTGTCTGAAATTCATATCCGTTATGTGTGGAATTAATCCTTCATAAGGCAAGAAAAGCATGGGGAAAAGAGTCAAACCTCAACCATGAAGGTCAGATGCAAAAATGCTACCAACTGAGCCTCCCATTACATGATATCCTGACATTAAACATTTAATTATGGGGATCATTAACCACTGTCACCAGTTGTGCTACACATCTACATGCAAAATTCACATTTACACAGGAAAAGTAATCCTACAGAGAACAAATATGAAGCTCCTGGGCTGAGTGTCTGTCTCAGAGCTGCCAATAATTTACATCAAAATATATTCAGAAACACAGCTGACCAAAAGAGGAGCTTACATACAGTCACACACTCACTTTAAGATATCAACTTCAACATGTCTGGGACCCTCCTGAACTTAAGCCATTCACCATCACTTGTGCATTATTGTTCAATGTTTTTAATTCAGAAAGCTCAGAAAATTATCTTTGCAAAAAAGACTACACCATCCGCTCTTGCCTGTGCAACCTTTAGCCTGTGGATCGACAACCTAAGTAAGTATGGATTTTATCACCACGAGGGACAAACACTACAATATTCTTCTGGGTGTTGTCGAACTTTTACAAGCAACAGTGCAAGAAGTTTTGTTTTTTAATGTCACACAATATTTAAAGGCAAATTTGAAAACAAAATTCTGAGGCTGTACTATTGTTCTAACCAAGTACAGATGGTAAATTATTGACAGCTGTAGTGAAGCACAAGCTTATTGGGTAAACTGAACAGTAATGTACATAACAGATTGGAAATAAGTGCAGGAGACAAGTGAAACACTGGACTTTCTTTCAGTGCAGGGCCCTGGGGGGGGGGGGGGGTGTGAGTCTGTCCCAGGCATCATGGGATATGAGGTAGGGGAACAATCTGGACTCAATGCCAATCCATCACAGGGCACACACATGCACATATGTATACACAATCACACTCTATGGGCAGTTTAGGGGTGTGAGGCCAGAGAGTCACTGAAAACTGTTAAAGGGAAGCATTAGTTTCCGTACTTTTGCCTGCCAGACTGGGTGGAGGCATGGAGATGAGGGATTGGCTGAACTTCTGTGTATCTAAGATAAATTGATATATGCAATCTAGATGTAGCAACCCTAGGCTGGGTGGGGTTTGAAACTTTGTTTTCCTTTCCTTTTCTCTGTGCCAAGACAACACAACAAAAGAAACAGCCGTCAGCCATTCTGCTATTTTAGCAACTATTAATTTTCAGCTACCTATTAGTACAGCTGAGTACTTTACCAGAAGAGTTTCAGATAACAGTGTCACATGGGCAGGCTATAGAACCTGTTCCAAGGCACAAAGATGGGGAATACTCTGCGGCAAGTGTCGAACCCACAACCCTGGAAGTGAGAGGCCACAATGTTACCAATGGAACCAGTATAAGGGCAGGAGAGGAATGATTAAATAACAAAAATGTTTCATTAATGAAACACCTCAAAACAAAATGAAACATTTTTACAAAATGAATAAAATAAAATGAACATTTTTAAACACAAGAAAACATACAAGCAGAAGCTGTTGTAACACTATCCTCTTGCTTTCCTTAACTCTTGCCGTTCCCAACCAACCCAGCTGACCATCTTAAAAATCCAAAAACATATTTAAGGTTAAAAGGCCATTAACTGCAGAGGTGTAAAGTTCAGGTCCAGAAAGTAAAAATCCAGACCAAAATATTGTTTCAACCCACCACTTGAGCATAAAGAGTCACAGTCACAGTCACAGTCTACTCAATTGGCTGGATGAAACAAAATCTTGGTCTGGATTTCTACTTTCTGGGCCTGACCTTTCCCCCTTTCATTAACTGGGTTACATGGTGGGTGAAGGCTAGAGATCAGAAATCATCTCCGAATCTGTATGAATTTTACCGGTTATAATGTGATCTTAAATGGGCAGTGTATCTGAGTAGGACACCGCATCTCCAACAGCATGGCTGCAGGATGTTAGCGCTGCGTGAGCTTTAGTGCAGCTGCACTTGCTGGTTTTTCCGTAGCCTGGCTTTCTGGGAATGCGACAGCTGGCAAAGCCTTCCCAGCCAGAGCCATAGCAATAATAGGGACAGTTGTGCGGCAGACAGAGTGAACTCAGGGGCCTGCTGATGAACAGCCTCTCAGCAGCTAATCGGAAGCATGTGCATGGTGTTTATCTCTCTATTTACTCCCGATTTTGCTCAAAAACATAGTGAAATGTAGAACTAGGTGATTTTCAATAATCTTTGGTTTTGATGTCTCGCCATGTTGCTATCCAGAATGTGTAATGCTAATGTCCTTCCATTTTCCCTACTGTACAGGTATAGGTCTGCAAGTTTGAAAATTTTGTCCTGCATCGGTTGGGTTCAGGCTGGGGTCATTGTAGCTTCATGTCTTATTTTGTATTTGTTGTGATTTGTAGGCAGACACTGTAACAGGTGGAAACAGGAATGACTGGAGATCACTTGAGTCTGTTGATAGCCAAATATCTTATTTGCGCGTAAGAAAGCACAGATGTGTGTGTATTATGTATGCGTTTTTGTGTTTGAGTCTGTGCATCACATCGTTAATGCTGGTATCTGTTAGTACTCGGGCCCAGGCTGAGTCTGGTCACTGGTCAGAATGCCATGGGCCCAGGCAGGGCTCAGTTTGACATTTCAGGCCCATGCAGGGATGTGTGTACTGCATTCAGTGAACAGATTGCTGGAAGTAAAAGGCACGAGGCAGGATGGATGGATGGATGGATGGATGGATGGATGGATGGATGGATGGATGGATGGAATGCCACCAGAGCACAGACTTTGGGCAACTTTTTTTTTTTTCCCTGTCGTGTCCAGCAGTTTTTGACATAAAGTGACCTTCAAAAGGAATGGGAAAGTTTAAATGGTGTGAAGTGCACTGCTAGGACAAGTTCATAACAGGCTCCTAGAAGCAGGACTTAAGTCCCATAAAGCAAGGAAGAAGCCCTTCATCAATAAAAAGAACAGAAAAGAGCCAGGTTGGAGTTCACAAAAAAAAGATGATATTTTACAGAGAAGCATACCCATATATTGAAAAATGAGTGAATCTAAAAATGTTGCTGTGGTCTCTATATACAGCACTGGAAAAAATTAAGTGAAAAACTGGAAAAGCATAATAGTGCCCCTCTAAAGCAGGGGTGGCCAGTCTTATCTGCAATGGGCCGCTGTGTGTGCGGGTTTTCACTGCAACTCCCTAATTAGATCACTAATCAGAGGAGTGATTGGCTGAAGAGTCCTCACGCCTGGGTTTGAACAGCTGACCTAAAGGTTACCCCAAAAACCTGCATACACTGCGGCTCTTTGCGGATAAGGTTGGCCACCCCTGCTCTAAAGCATAGTAATGACAAAGACAGGATAAGTTTCTCCGAGAGGCTTAAGGGCACATACCTTATAATTACCCAAGGCTGGTAGTCAACTTGTATTGTTGTACGAGACCCTCAAACCTGAAAGTCGATTTCATTTTTTTTTTTTTTTTTTTTACTCTTTTAATGTGAAGTGTTGCCACACAACTGAAGCTTCCGCTCTTTGTGTGGACCCTCATTCACCACACTCTATCTACCATTCTCCAAATTGTCGTGTAATCGAGAAGGAAAATTTCAAATAATTGCCTTTATAAAGTAAAGTTTATTCGAGTAATCGTGACAACTCTAGATATATATTTTTTTTAATTCACCATGGACATTTTAGCATCAGCAATTCATCTCATTAGTTGCTAGAGGAAACTCTACGGAAAAACACGGGTAATTTTCAACATGCTGTAAAACAAATAGATATACTCCGGTACCCTCTTATAAGCTCTGTGGTTTTGGCCGAGATTGCATGAAAACCCCGTGACACTGAAATTCCACTTTCAGTTTTCTTACCACCCAGAAAGGCCAGGTTTTTCCACCTAGGGCCAGTTTGAAAGCTGATTCATATGCGGATCACATTCAGACTGGAGAAAATGATAGTCACCAACACAATGCACCTCTCTCTATCCACCAGGTAGCTTGGACCAGTAAACATTACTTTATAAAGGACTTCAGATGAATTCCCCCAAATGTCTGGTATTTTTTTGCATGATTGCTGGAGCAAAGAGGGACGAAAGGCATCCTGTCAGAAAACACTGACATTTATTCTTCATTCAAAATAAACAAAATTCCTAATGCATTACCTATTATTATTAAATATTCATGTGTGAAATTAAAGCCAATGGCCATTGATTTGTGCCTCTGTCGGACTTTTCAGTGATCATAATTAAACTGCATTTTTCATATATATAATGCTAAAAAAAACAGACACACAGGGTGCATTGTATTTCTTTTTATTAATAAATAACGTTAAAACCCAGTATTTGGACTTTTCCACCATTTCCATTTACTGCCCCACCCCTTCCTGGCTAAAATAAAGTGAAATCTCTATATGTGTGTGTGTTTGTGTATACATACACACACAGAGCATAAAATGACATGTTAATGAACAGTTCAGGAGTGGAAATGGGGGGGGGGGAGGAGAGAGAAAGAACAGAAGAGCTGTGAATGAGGTCTCTGATAAATACTTTAAACTAGTTTTGCTGTGACTACATCAAGGGAAACTGCTGTCAACACTGGGTAAAGAATATGACTCTCTTGTCAGATACATATTATTACACAAGGCCAGCTTTACAATACTTGCTTTTCATTAAAAGATAAAATGACACACCTGTATGAATGTTCACTGTTCCAGGCATTTAAAAATACAAAAAAAAAAAAAAAAACACAACACTACTACGTGAACAGTGTATATTTTGTGGTACCTAAATGTTTCCTTCTACAAAACAGTTGGGTGTAGGCGATTTGAAAAGAGCAATAACAATTGCCAACCATAATTAATTTAAACATCGTTTTCTGTAAATTTTCCGAATATGCCGGAGTCAGCATCAGGTACCTGTTATTTATGGCAGTCTGAGCTGTCTCTGTGTAGCAGCGGTCGATGCAAGAGCCGTCGAATCTGCAGGAAATCAATCAGCAGGCTGCTGAATGGGCGGCCGAGCTGGACGAGCCGTGATGCATCACAGGACATTGAAACAAAGGCTCACGAGTGACAGTCCGCATTGGAGACTGATGAGGGGAACAATCCAGGCCATTCAGCAGCAGCTGATAAAGTAATTTTACTGTTTTAGTCAACATAGTCCCATCAACCAATTCATTGCAACAAAAAAAAAAAAAAAAAAAGAGAAATTGCACGAGAATGAGAGACGTCTAAGTGAATGCTGCTGATCTCAGAACACGTCCGTGTCTCAGGAGACACTCATCTGCAGTGTCATGCACTGGGGTGGTAGACTCCCTGGCAGCGATAAAATACTACAGACAGTTCCTGGGCTGTACTCCCTGAGGAAGGACAAATGGGTGAAATGGGAGTTCGGGGGCAAACCAGGGGGGCCAAGTCTCAACATAGACTAGAGAAAAGCAACCACCCCCCCTTTTAATACCATACATTAAAGTTTTATAAAAGTCCCATTCTGCACAGCATCTTGAAGGAGATTAGTGACAGCCACATTAGTAGTAGGATTATATATATATATATATATATACACACACACACACACACACACACACACACAAACAGACACACAACCTATGAAGATGTATAATAATCGTGTACAATGATTTAGTCAAATTAATAAATGAAAAATGTTATAGACAGCAAAGATTCTCATTCCCCAACGCTTGGAACCACCTGTAGGTCAGAAATGAAGTTTCACAAATCAGGCTAAACGGATCTTTGCTAGTCCCATTGAACCGATGGGAAACGCATAATTGCATAATAGTTCCTTCGACCAGCGCATTAGTCTGCCGCCATCTAGTGGGTAAAGCCAGATCTGCAGCAACATTCCACAGAACACATTTTTTTTTTTTTTGCAATGGGGAAACAAAACCAGTCCACACTCAAACACACAAAATGCAGACTTAGACTGGGAGGACCAGCCCTCACAAAACACCCTGACAGATAGCAGCAGCAGCATGTTAACCAAGCTACACTACAGGTGTTGAGATCCCTGCAGTCCCATCTAGAATGGAGGGGGCAGTTTTGGTGTGAGGGCAGGTCGTTAAAGCATCACGAAATTCAAAATTAAAGAGAGGAGGGCAAAAAAAGAAAGGAAAAACGAAACATCCAGAGGTGGACTCGGACCCAGCCGGCTAAGATCTTGTCACAGTCCATGTTGCTGCTGCCTACTTCAGCACCAGGGTGGCCTCGCTGCCGTCTTTCCTCTTCAGATAGAGCCCATGCGCCAGGTGGTGCTCCCGCCGTAGAAAGGCGTAGAAGTAGTCTGACACCAGCAAGATCTGTGAGGGACGACAGCCCGTGACCTTATAGCTTGCATTTTTTAGCTAATAATTCTCAGCTAAATTCAGGTTTCATTTGACATCCAGTTTAGTTTCAGTTTCATTTTCAGTGGTGTTTTATTGGGAATTGGTGCTTAAAGATATTTCGATTCAGTTTCTATACATTTTAGTTTCTGTTAAATTTTCAGATGAGTTTCATCTCATTTTATTTTAGTTTATGAAAAAGATCTCATAGTTTTATTTTTCGATAACGACAATAACCCTGGACCTTACTCTGCCGAATGGTGGGGCAGGAAAGCTTGGGGATTTTAGCCAGCAGCCATACCACCTGTGCTTCAGACCAGGTAATCCAGGTGAAGCTGAGCAGGTTCGGGCCTGACCAGTGCTTGAATATCAGACTAGGATTTAACTAGGAAAGCTGGCTTGCTGCTGAAGGTATTGGTGTGGCCAGCAGGGGGAGCCCATCCTGTAGTCTGTGTGGATCTCAATGCCCCAGTGCAGTGATGGGGACACTGTGCTGTGAAAAATAATGCTGCCCTTTGGATGAGATGTAAAATGGGTCCTGACTCTCTGAGGTCATAAAAGATACCTGGGTATCCTTAGAAAGAGTAGAGGGGCTAAAACTGCCCACTGTGGCCCTATCAAATCAATACTAATCACCCCCTAATTCTGATTGGTGAATTCTCTTCTCCCCCTTCATCACCTTAGCTACTGTGTGGTGACCATACAGGTGCAGAATGGCTGCCATTGCACCCTCCAGGTGGGGGCTACACAGCGATGGTGGTTGACGTGGCTCCCCGTTGCTTCTGTAAAATGCTTTGGGTGTCCTGAAAAGTGCTATATAAAATGTAACATTCATTCATTTAGACCTGGGGTCATCAACCTTTGTGAAACAGAGCTACTTCACGCGTAATGATCCATACGCAGAGCTACCAGTTTGAAACGCCCTCATAAACTTATCTAAACTTCATGTATAATAAGCATGTTTTAAATGCTCTTTTCTTGAAGTTGTCATTTTTAAATCTACATAAATGTAAATGTGGTTAAAGAAGAACAGCAGCAGCATAAAATTAAATTTTAGACGCTGCTCACTGCTGAGTTGGGCTATTTTTAGAACAGGTCCGTGGGGGACTCATGTGAACCTTGGGGGCATCCTGGTGACCCCTGATTTAGACACAGCCAGTCACCATCCATCCTAGTTTAAGTTGTTTACAACAGACACAGGAGCCCTGGTACAAGCTTTTAGACCATATCCCTGTAACACCCACCCCCACTGCCAGTGATGAATGAAAGCTCATCTTCACACACGCAAGTCAGTGTCACATGGATGTATCCAGTGCCTGACGACAGCCAATCCAAACGCTCACGATAGTGACCTGATGCTTACAGACAAAAAAGAAGGGGGGGGAGGGGGTTGGCATTGGTGTCACACCTCTCTGCCATAGCCATTACAGACACCTCGAGTGTTCCATTTTACACAACCGTTTACTACACTGGATTCAGGGATAGATTAAGAAAGTCCTTCCACACACAAGAAATAGAGCTGAACCCCATTATGAATACAGCACTTTATATTGTATTCATGCTCATTTAGGTCAAACAGAAAAAAAAAATGTATTAGCTTAATTTCTGGTTTTTAGACATTGTTGATGTTACTCATACTCAAGAATTTGTACTTGTTTCTGCACAGATCATTTGAGTGTTTGTTATTCCATATAGCAGACCAATACTGTCAATGAAATCATACACTCAAAGTACGTTGTGAATTTCGTTAGAAATTCTGTCTGTTAATGTAATACATACTGTAAACATGAATGAACTCAGTATGTACTCAGACATATCGTAATCACCATATCCAATGTTATCTGACTTGGATGTTGTTTACCAATGACGTAACTGACTCCTGTGAAAATTAAAAACTCAAAAATAAAATTTAAAAAAAAAAGTGTCAATTTATGTAACTGGGTTTTGTTTTCTACTGAAATTTCCTCTGACATATTGACAAAAATTTCTGAGCAAACGACGTTCATCTGCATTTGCAGGCCCAGTGGTCTTGTGGGATAGCAGCGCATCTATCGGTTGCACACTTCAGAATTTCACAGAAATGATGTCATCTGGATACCCTTCAACTTTTGTCTCATCCATAACAAGGATTTGGAGACTTCACATACTTCATTTCGCCTACTATACGGCAAAAAAGTGTGCAATTTTGGACGTACCCTACATCTATGGAGTCCTCCAGCATTGTTGCATCACAACCTGTTGGAATGCTGAGAGCAGAGCTAGTTCTGCCCGGCATTATGGGAAGGGACACCACACTGACCACTGTTACAGCACGGCAGGACCTCGCCCTTTCCCCTGCCCTCCATCTCCCTCACCTGTCCTACGTTGAAGAGCAGTGTGATGGCGTAGTAGAAGTTTGAGTTGGCGCTTCCAGCATAGATCCACAGGTGCCACAGGACAGGGAACAGAGCAGAGCAGGCGAGCATCACGCAGGCCACCAGGAAGATGTTCCTTAGGACTGGGGAGAGAGGGAGTGGGGGAACTTGTTTAATAAACCATCTAATTCAAAAACTACTTATTTGATGCAATTCAGAATATTTTATTACTGCTTATACACTCTGTGGCCAAAAGTATGTGGACACCAGCTTATCCAACATCACGTTCCAAAACCAGGGGTAACATGAAATTGGTCCACCTTTTGTTGCTATTATAGCCTCTCTTCTTCTGGGAAAGCTTTTCATTAAATGCTGGAACACTGCAGGTGGGATTTGCTGTCATTCTGGTTGGGTATTGATGATGGGTTTCTAGGTCCCATTCTTTGAGGTTGTATGGTGCACCACTTCACAACTGAACTGCATCTTAACATTCTGACCTTCAAAACACTTCACTTTCAGTAGGCCAGGACAGCTCTAGCAGAAATATGCCGAACTGAGTTGCTGGAAAGATCTAACCTCTTCTGTACAACGAACCATTCAGATGCTAATCCAGGAGATTGAATGACTGTGGGATTAATTATTACACCTGTATCAGCAATAGGTGTTAATTAGGCAATCCTTCTCATTATTTGGGGTGTCCACATACTTTTTGCCTAGCATATAGAGATCTACATCCATCTTCCATCAACGTCAATCCAGTACAGGGTCAGTCAGCCTGGAGTTCAACCCAGAATGTCCAGGGCACAAGGCGTTCCACAGAAACACACATGCTCACCTAACCGTGTTTTTGGACTATAGGAGGCAACTAGAATATCCAGAAGAAACACATGCAAACACAAGGAGGGCATGCAAACTTCAGAATTTGTACCCCCGACTCTATAGGTGTGAGACCAATGTACCAGCCACTCGATACGCCTGAATACTTTATTCACCTATTAAGAAAATACCTCTTGAACAATCCAATCAAAGGAGTCGAGGCAAGGGATGAAGCTCACATGAGGGACCGAGAATCCTGCAGTTGTGGGCGAGCCAGCTACTCACATCGATACAAGTGGTTCCAGATGGGCAGGAAGGCCATGTAGAGGCTGATGTCCCCTACGGTGGGGTATGATTTGAATATGGAGATGATGGCGATTTGCATGAACATCAGAAAGACAGGATGCTCCCTGAGAAATGGAAACAAGCACAAAGGAAGAACCGAACACATTAAACTCCCTCTATGTTGTGTTAAAAAGCTCTTACTCTCATGAATGTGTGTGTGGCATCCATAATGACTGATAAATTGTATATAATTAGAGAGACAATACTGTCTAATGGAAAGAAAACACCTTCTAGATAAGGTCTGCCAATATTTTTCGTAACTTCTAAAAAAAAAATGATGTAGCTTTGCTCAACTTGTTTTTAAAATGTAGTTATTATTACACCAAGAATATGCAGCAGCAGGGCGGCGCTAGAGGCACTCACTTTAGCTTGACGGACAGCGGTATGGTGTAGAAAAACACGTTGATCTGGAAGACGCAGATGAAGAAGAGGCGGAAGTGCTCGAACATCTCAGCGAAGAAGTACCAGAAGAGGCCGATGTTGGGCGTGAGGTCTGGGACAGAGAGGCTGAAGATGTGGAGTTTTTAAAGTGTCAGGACCAGTGGGATGGAAGCGTGGGGCAGCCAACATCCTCAGACACAGAAACACCTGACACATACACTCATTACATTTTACTCATTTATCTGACACTTTTATCCAAAGCAATTTATTGTATAGGAGTTACAAGTTGTGTGTGTAATGTGGGATTTGACCTTTATTTTACAAGAACAGTGCTACAAACGTCGAAATTATTACTCTGGCCCATTAAAACAAACAAACAAACAAACAGTGTTATTAGATCTCCGGGGAGGGGGGGGGGGGGACTCACATGAAACCAAAAACAGAGGGGATGAAATCCCAGGTGTTAAGCAGGAAAAAGGAGAGGCAAACGATGACGCACAGACTGCCCAGGTACATGGAAGCATACTGCAAGGTGAACAGCCAGAAGCTCGTCCGGTTCAGGCTGACGGGGATGTAGAGCCTCTGAAACAGAATGACGGGACAGGCGGCATCTCAGCAAAATTGCACCATCTTAGCGAGACATAGACAGGCACAATTGGTGTTTCCTAAGATGGGAGAAATAAGGCTTTGACACAGACACTGTCGATTACAACCTGTTTAATCGAGAGGAAAACGGATATGAACAATAATCCCACCCACTTTTCAAAAGGACTTCCTTCATTGAACAGCTTTCACAAATCTGACTCTCCATGAGAGACGCAGACACATACATACATAGAGATGAGATCTGGAGTCAGAGCTGAAGGTCAGACAGGGTCCAGCATCCATGGGGTCTTGTTCAAGGCCCCAATTATGATATAATTACTTTACCAGCCATAAGATTGAAACCAATGACCTTGTGGACTTTGTAGCGCAACAGGTTAGCGATGCGTTTCAGACCGCCATTACCAATGCCTCATTTCTTCCATGGCTACTTTCAACCAACCCTGAGGCAAATGTGGTAGTTTACACCCCCAATTATAACACATGGAGTTGCTTTAGAGCAAATTCTTGCCACAAAGGCACAAAAAAAGATCCTAGTAGGAAGTTTGCTACAAACATTTCCATCACAAAGTCCACCAGCCGCCTGTGTCACCTGTTCTGGCAGGACTGGCAACCCCCACCCTATCTGATGAAAGAAGGGGAGCTGAGGGGACTTACCTGTAGCTGGTAGAGCAGAGCCGGGACAAACAGAGTCAGGGGGTAGATGGACTGGTATGTGGCCACAGCCAGAAAAATGGCACTCAGCAAGGCACTTCCTTCAGAAGGATGGGAAATATGAGGAAGAGGCACCACCGGGGTTTGGCCCCGGGACGTGGCCCCAGGGTTTGGCCCCTGCCACCCCATCTCAACATGACAACGACTTTGTACCTTTTATCGTGCTTAGGATAAAGAGTGCGACGATGGCGTTGTTGAGCCCACAGGTCGACTTGGCCACACATGAGAATATTGTGAAAGGGTTTAGCAGGTAGCTAAAAGACCAAAAGGAATACATGTGACAAAAGCACCCACTCACAGCGCAAGGCCAAAACACTACCTAAAAAGTCATACCACTATGTTCTGAAAAATGACTGACAAGGAATTAAGGCAGTTTTACTCACAGATGCAAAAAGTAGTATCAAAATATTACAGAACAGCCTTCTTGAAATTATTATTCATCTGCCTGAGCTAAATTAATATTTTGGATATAGATACCATGCCCCCATATGACACATGAGCATGCTGAGTTCTAAAAACACTGTATATGTGCAAAAGGCAGGTATGAGAGCTACTCACAACAGTGCCACCTTCAGCGGGATGTAGTACATTTCTTTCGGGCTCCTAATAAGCTCCAGGCAGTCGGCAGGATAGCGGTCACCTTCGAGAGCGTATTTCTGCTTCCTGAACTATGTCAAAAATGAATTATAAAATCATTATTTTTCCTGAGAGAATAAAAGGCACCTACACTGTGGAGTCCCTCCTAGGACCTGAATCAGCAACCTTCACACAATGTGCTTAAAGTCGTTTTTTTCGCCTTTAAAATTTTTCATTCTTAATAAACACAGTAAAATGCATCGTTCGGGCAGAATGAAGAATGAAGTTTTGACTAGTGTATGTAGGGGAAAAGTTTCAGTATTAACCTTATCTAACTCAGGAATACTTAGTGGTGGGTGTGTGTGTGTGTGTGTGTGTGTGTGGTAGGGGTGTTCAGGTCCATATGCACATGCTTACACTCACCACATTTTTGTTGTAGTCCTGTACAGCCAGGTAAAGCGCCACAGCTGTGATTCCATCTGCTATCTACAGAGTGACACACAGAATACCTTTAGCACCCTGACAGACTTGATGATTCTTTACACCAAGCACAGAGGAAGGGAAAAAATCCATGCATGTCTGACATTAGTGACGTAATGACAGGGTTATAAAATATCAGGAGTCATTTACTCACCATAAACACAATATCCGCATAATCGACGACAAAGTGAAAAAGGTATATAATAAGAGGAGTCTAAAGTGAAGAGGGAGAAAATACCTTTATATTAGTAGTGTCGTTTATAAGGACCATTTAATAAAACAAGTTATTTTTTAAGTACTCAGAAACAAATTATGCACCAGCAGTATTTTAACGGTTACATATAAGAACGGGGAACTCACTTCATGGAAGACGTCTCCAGAATACGGGGACACTCCCAGGTCGAGCAGAGCCAGGCCCTCCACAACTGAAGCCAAAAATTACAGAATGCACCTGTCAGTACATGTTGCTAACACAGTACCCACGCCAGGCTTAATTATCACTTGACTTTCTCGTGTTTGTCAAGTTCTGCTAAAGCACCAACAAACCATTTGATGACGACGCTCTCCACATTCTGACAGCTACCATTAACGAGGTATAAAACATACATGCTATCACTAATTATTTAACAGCGATTCCATCCCCAACTTATGAAGGAAAATAATATGGTCTTTTAAATATTACCATCAACGACTGATAAACTGCTTAAACAGACCTTCAAAATGCATTTTATGACAGAAAAATCTTATTACATAAAGTAGCTGACATGGTTGTAACTTCCTCGTTAGCCACGGCTAAAGTATGCTAGCTAAGGTGTCGATATACAATATTTTATGTGCTGTAAAAAATGAAGCAATGCAAGTGATCCACCAAAATTCTAATCATAGATTATCAAAAAAGTGAAACAGTTACCAAAAGGTGATGGAAATATCCATATACTAGTTAATTCAAACAGCACGGGTTGCAAGTCAGGTGCACATGCCCATCGAAGAAAGAAATTAAAAAGTAGAAACGTCTTGACTAACCTCGTTTCCATGCATTTAATGGAGATACTACTTCCACTCTCTCGATTAAAAGCTCCGCTAGACTTGATCTAAAGAGTATAGCCCTAATAGTCACAGCTATAATCAAAACGAGAGTCAAGGGAGCCGCCATCTTCGCCGGGAGGAAAACGTCTTCCACACCATGCCTTCTTAAGCATTATGGAAACTGAAGTTCTTCTGGAATAGCTATTATACACAAGCCAATGAAACCGGAAACCAAGTCAAACTACAAGTACCATGAACAATTGTAAGAAGCGGCGTCGACGGTGGGCGTGTTGTGATTCTCTTGAATGAACTGAAGAGGAGCAGAAAAAGTGATATTGCGATTACCTGTTTATAATATTAATTTCGGCACGGGTCAAGTTATCAATTTCAGTGGGATTTAATGTTTGCAATGATGTTTGTGTTATAATATGTGTTATAATGGTAGATATCTTTTTAAATATTTGATGTTATGTCTATTTCTTATTTAAAAAAAACCCTTTAATGATGTCTGTAAAAAAATCAAGCTATATTTAAATTATCTTAAGATATCTTTATGTTAGCGACCGGAAACCCCGTGCTGATTGGTAGAACTTTAGTTTACTGGTAAGTGTTACACAAAGCGGGACTAAACCCCTTTGGTGTCGTAAAGCAGACCTAATGTTTGGGTTGGTTTGATTCTATTTTAATGTTTCAGTGACTGTGTCCGAATTGCTTCCTGACTTTGTGGCGCTTCTTACAGTTAGCCCCGCTGTGCCGCTCGCCGTATTTATTATCCTGAGATATAAGTATGATATTTAGGAATTCACTGTTTCCTGTGGGCTTTTTGTCCAGAGATCTAGGTTGCCCTGAACTAGATGTTCAGCTACGGATAACAAATCATTAAAACAGCCGCTTTTTTGTCGGATCTTAAAGTACACCGATAATACCCACCTGTCACAATATGTTACTGTGGTCCTTTTAAAATTAAGTACCTGGGAATTAATAAATTATAGGAATCTATGAATAATTTCAAGGTCCTGAATATTTAAAATGATCTGGAAATAACTGAGGTATATATAATATTTCAAATGTATCTTGAAACAGACAAGGGATCTTTTTTCAGATGTCTGAAGTTATTGTAGAATTGCTAAATAACGTCCCGCTTCATTTTGATCTGCATATAACATATTTTGAAATGTTACACCCTTGAGCAAGACTCTGAACACCAATTGCTCCAGCTAATCACAGTTAGACCCTTGAGCAAGACCCTGAACACCGATTTCTCCAGCTAATCACAGTTAGACCCTCGACTGGCTGACCCTGCTCTGTGGGAGTCACTTGCATGTCACTTTGGGCAAAAGAATTTGCTAAATAACTGTCGCTATGAGCCACTATAAATAAATTTGTGGTAACACTGAACAAGCAACACAAAAGTCATAAACTAAAATTCTAGCTAAAATGGGATGGAGTAAGTTCCCGGCTTAAAGGTAGTTCTGAAATTCCTCCCATCCTGCTACCTTTGCATTATTTACTGTTTAATGAATGTTGAGAAGCCTCCACCCTGTAAATAGAGTATACATTCTAGCTTGTGTACTGTCAGTAGATACACAGAGGGCAGACATTGCAGTCTCACTTAAGAATGTGTTAAGAATAGACTAAAAATTGAGTTTAAAATGAGCATATTTCTATCATGGAATTGAAAAGTTTTTTTCTGTATTTTGAAGTCTGTATAGTGCAAAAAGATGTGACTCAGAATTTCTCCAGTGCAAGCATTGCAATACTGCAGTGAGCTGATGAAATACAGGCTAGTCTTGCAATATTTCTAAACTGCAGAAAACATTTGGTGGTGAATTTGCCAGTCAGTGTTTTAGAGCTGATACAGACATATAAACTATATGGCCTGTTTTCCAGTGGTTTCAAAAATGTCAGCAAACTCTTTGAAAATATGAATCCACATGTATCGATGTAGTTCATATACATGCAGGAATGACACAGCTTCCTATGTATGTTAAATCACGAAGGGGTGGGATGACAAACCGTTTCAGTGCTTTCAGAACATCCATCTTCCATTACTGCTTATCCAGTGAGGGGTTGTAGTGAGCCTGGAGCCCATTCCAGCAAGCACAGGGCACTAGACATCCAGGACAAGATGCAAGTATCACAGGGCAAATGCTCACATATACTAAGGACAATTTTAGAGATGCCTCACCTAACCAATGGCTTTGGACTGTGGGAGGAAACCCGTATGAACATGGACACATCAAACATGCAGAGCCTGGGGCAGACTTTTATCCCCCATCCCCAGAGACATGAGGCTACAAGGCTATCCACAGAGCCCCTGTGTTGCCTTGCTTTTATGTTTAATAACACTATTAACTGGTTGTATATACTCAAATCAACATAATTTCTGTTTCTTGCTTTCTCAACCAATAATGTTCATGTGTTGCTGCTTTTCAAAGAGTCTTTAAAAAAAAAGCTTGTGGATGTTGTGGATGTACATAGCAACATTATTAAGGCAGAAGAAAAAAATGATTGGTTCAGAGAGATAACCAATCAGATAGTAGTGGAGGTGGACCGAAGCAACTAGGGGAGGCAGGACCAAGTCATGTAATTTGTTGGTCCCACCTGTTGTAGTTGCTTGGACCCATCTTCTCGACAATCCGGTGATCTCTCTGACCTTTTTGTGTAAGTAAAACTACAATGAGCTTAAAAAATTAACTCAGCATTAATTCTAGAGCCAAATCTAAGTCTGGTCCTAGGTAGACACCAAAAAAAGCCTGGAACAAACCAAGCTGATTTTTGGCTGTCGAAAGCTGTCAAACTGTCAGTGAGAGTCGGTGACTGTCTGTCATGCTGGTGCATGCAGCATAATCAGACACAGTTGTTCCCAGTTGGTGCTGTTCTGGCTGACTCAGCATGTTGAATCGGCATCAAAGCTAGTTGCTGAAGCTGAGTTCTCTGATTGGCCTGAATGTCAAAAGTCACCCATGTGACCCAGTGCAAATATTTACGACCATTGGGAGCCAACGGCAGCTGATTGGAGGGCGCCTTTTGTTGATTTGGTTGGTGCTAGTTTTTTGTCATTGGCGGGTTGTGTACCAGCTTAAAGGTAGATTCATCGGCTGCCTTTCCTCAAACCTGAGCCATTGTCCCAGCAGTTTTCAGTTTAACATGTTTTCTCCCATATAATTCCTTCAGGAGGAGGTTTTACTATTTCTATTGGCTAAAAACAGACAGTTTTTAAGCTTTTACTTCTGGTTTTGACAGAGAACCTTCACAGATGCTTTCTGCAGAGGAATGGATGTGTTCTCCTTTGTGTTCTTACACAGGGGCAAAGGGGAAATTGATTCAACATAGGTTTTATTGCTAAGTTCCTAGCTAGGATTAAAATGACCTTTTCTGAACTGCTCCAACAGCTCTCTCATTAAGATATTGTGCATCATCATGTAATTCAGGTTTCTTTGGCATTTCTCTCCATAGCAACCAATCTCATGGCTGGGTCACACTGAGTTATTTAAAGGAAGCACAATAGATTATATTATTAAAGCCAAAAACAATTTATTGGTTTTTTTATCCACGCATAATTGCTATTATAGCGCTGTTTGTGCCACCTCAGGACGTACCAATGACACATCATCCAACTATCTATCTATCTATCTATCTATCTATCTATCTATCTATCTATCTATCATTATTATTATTATTTACAGGGATTTGAGAGGACCAATAAGATAAGACTGGCAGAGATTCAGTCACCGGAGACTGCGATAGTATAGCTTATAGCATTAGGCTGTATCGCCACCGCTTCAATGTAGCCAGCAGTAACTCATAAAAGGACCTTTTTAATGTATGAAAAGCTGTAAAAATTTCAAATCACGCTTACTACACTCATAAAGCGATACTTTAATCTACCGAACAAAGGCCGAATGCCGAATGTCTGATCCGCACACGCGCTGGTGTTATAACCCCCGTTGGCGTTAACGCGACTGGCATTTTGTATTAATATTTACAAAAACGGGGTCAGATCCCTGCTAAGTTCTTCTCGCAAAAATGTCATTACGCATACTGGCATTACATGAACTAAAACGTATTAAGACTTTAAATATATTAATTGTATGGCATGCACATTAGATTAGCGTTTTCTTCAACAAAAACAATTTCAAGTAAAATGCGTAATAACAATTTGCACGTTCAGCCTTTCCTAATTTAAGGAGGCATGCCTAATAATGCATATATTGCATAAACTAAAATTGAGAACATTTAGCACGATTACAGGGGTTTAAACGCGTTATCTCTGTCTACACTGCCAGTAAATGAAAATTGTGAGTGATACCTAGTAAAACTAATTACCGATACGCTTATGAATCTTTGTAGAGTTCATTCGATTCTTTTCTGTCCCATCCCCCAAAATTTTCATAATTAACTAGGTCTAAGCTACTGAATAGAGGGTAGCGCATTAATTTTACTAAACACAGCTTGATAACATGTATATATTAAAGATTGACATTTTGCTTTTTTAAATACAGGTTAAGTTTTTTTATGTTTTTACACAGGAAAAAGCTTCCCGCATAAGAAAGAAGCTAAATAAAATCCCCCCCTGTTGCTGCTTTAAACCTATTTTCAAATAAAATATCCTCAAAATAGTTCTTTTGCATAATGGTTAGGTATTGAATACAATATATGATGGGTTAAAAGGAAACCGAGTTAACGGTGGATAGCACTGTGGATTTACATGTTCAAGGTCGTAGATCTGACCGTGTGTTGAACTGGTTCCTTAGATTAACCACCGCGTGCGTTTCAGCGAGCGCGTGTAACCGCGCGCCCAGTGGTAGAGAAGAACTCCGCCCCTTGTTAGCTGGGATACGATCCAACATCCAGACTCACATTGAGACTCTGTGCTGGATAAGCAGTTTCGGAAGATGGATGGATATTCAGGGACAGTGCTAGGGTACTCCTTGCAATCTTTTGGCAGTGACATTACACAATCATGAATATGAGAACGAAGCGCATTTTCCAATTCAATAGATAAGATTAATTTATCCATTGACTTGCAGAAACTTCTACAACATGGTTCTTCATAGGAATATTATCTTAAATCGGTCAGTGGTCTTCCATTGTGATTTGAGCAAAGTCATTTGCATTCAGACTCCAACCATTTAAAGCAATTCGTTTTATTCTGGAAATGCACTATTGTGTTTTTGTATTTTCCGTTTCTACCAATAGATGGCGGTGCAGTACTATACACAGTGTAAGTATATTACTCCTTAAAGTAGATCCAAATCGGGTGCATTTCCATTCAACTTGCAACCGATTGCCCTGGTCAGGGTCATAGGGGGCAGGGAGCCTTTCTCAGGCCACATAGGGCTCAAACTGAGGTTAAACCCTGCATGGAATGCCAGTCCACACACACACACACAATTATATACTTTGGGCAATTTGGAAATGGCAGTTACCCTGTCTCTGGCTTGCGGGAGGAACTCCACATGACACAGGGAGAACAGGTAAACTCAAGTGCAAGTGGGACTCAAATCCCCAACCTTGTGAAGCATTGTTATTCACCGTGTCTCTCAAAACTTATTCTGGATGAACAAATTGAAGTGAATTGATATACATGTCCTTCCCTTTCTGAATTTTGATTGTGAAAAATATGAATAACACAGAAGGTGGGTAAGCATACGTAGTGTGTGACTCTGTGACTTAAGGCTTTGTGTCCATGACTGGAAGGTTGTAAGTTCAAATCCCATTGCCAACAGAGTGGGGTCACTGTTGGACCCTTGGACAAGGTCATTAAACCCAGTTTCCCCAGTGACAATGGTTGCCACTATACAATCCACACTTGTGTCACTTTAAACAAAAGCATCTGTTAAATAAATGTACACATAGGTTAACCTGAAAAATAGATAACAGAATGATTTACATAAAGGAATTAGTCAAATTTTATATAATAATATATTATATAAGAATATACGTTGTTTAAATATCCTAACGTGGAGTCCGGCGGTTTTAGTGGTCCGTGCTTAGTATTAAATCTGTCCACTGCAGTACTGGGATAGCAGTAGGTACCACAATGTCAGGGGTATTGTTTCTGATGGGTTATCAATGAGAGGCGTGGAGGCCACACCAGGCTCTTCTCTGTGCTTATGGAACAGACATGCTGAATAACAGGCAGCGGTTCAAGGATTGTAACTAGCACTCCAGTCAGCGAGCGTGATCTTTCCGTCTGCCTCTCTGTTAACCCTCAGAACCCGACAAACGCAAAATGCGCTGATTTTTGCACCCGTTAATCTCAGATGTGTAACATTGAAGAGGTGTAACGCACAGACATGAGTCGCATATCGTTGGAATCGAGAGAATTTACTCAATCCAGTCGTCCTAGTTGCAGAGTTGGGCGCTAAAATATTCCATAGTAATCCTGCACGCAGTGAGGTATAGTGTATATAGGTGAGAAAAGCGATGGCAATAAACAATCGGCATTAAACCCTAAAACTGCCTGTTATGTATCTGCTTTTGCATGATGTTCATTTCCGCCTGGCACTAACCATGTATTGCTTCACAATACTAAACCACAGAAAGGTCCCCAATGACACCCCTGCGTTCATGAATCATCCGGACTCTAATCTCAACATTTATAAGTTTACACTTCTAATGCCTGCAAATTTTTATATGAGACTAAAAATTGAGAAACCTCAATAGGTGCAAGTAGTCTTTTCTAAAAAAAAAAAAAGAATTACATCACGACTGGTTCATGATTTACAAACCAAATTATGACATATCCGAGTAGCCCAGAATGTCCTGAAAACTAAACCATACAGCACATGGCTAACTCATGTACATACCATGTAATTAGCCTAAAATCAAAGGGATAGATTGCTTTGAATGGATAGAGGTCATAGGGTTGCGTCATTTCAGTACTTTCCCTGGACGGAAATGTTGTGTTTAAGCATCGAGTGCAACAGTCGCAGCTGCCATGCTGCCTGTAGACAGGGCAAGTCACCCCTCCAAAATCTACAAACTTTTATTTACAACCTGTTCCCGGTGATGTGCTTTGCAATGGCCAGTTTCAATAGACACAGTAGACTTTATTATTCTGTAAGGAGAATGGAGAAGCTTTTCTAAGTCGGCATGATTCAATTAAGATCCAACTCTATTTTCCCGTTACCACTCAAAATCTACCGGCAGGGTACTGATTGCTTTCCTTGTGGGGCGATCATACGATGCAGGTTTTTAAAGATTTTCCTTGCCTATTTTTTAGATAATTGTTAAACGTATTTTGTAGCACATAAGTTTGGCACTAGATAATACCAGAAGTGTTATTAGGCACAGCAGTTAATGGACACAAATTAAAACTTAAGTTAATTAACTACTTGAGTAAGTACAGCTGATCCGTTCCAGCCAAATCAATTATCTATTGGCATGAGACGGGGATGTTATCGCCTCTCCCTGGGAGCGAGAGAGACGCAGCTGTTCTCTGTATATTTATATCTTGCTGCCATGCAAACAAGTTGGGGGGGCGGTGACACCTAACATCGACACCTGACACACTGACCCCTCCCCACACAAGCCCACCCACTTAGGTATCGCTCACATCGTTTCATTATTCCTTTTCAATAACAAAAATCTCCGTGTCCCAATCAGTGGAAAATTAAATCAAGGCCTATGTTTTTCTAATTCTATGCCGAAATTAACTGCCACTTTGGTGAAATGGTTGTTCGGTTTGTTCATATCCCACATCTCTTTTCAGTCGAGGTCTGTATCCTGCCTTCAGTGAGGATGCTGTGTCCTGCCAGTGAATACCCTAGCTTTTGCCAGCACCATCTTTGTCTCATAGGAGGCTGGATGACGATGGAGAGGGTTCTGCACTGGACCCGGTTCTCCATAATAAGTGCCAGCTGGGCTTCTAGTTCTTCTTCACCAAATAACTTGAAGTGACGCTGATCCCTCCTTTTCCAGCTTAGTAGCACTGAGGACAGTAATGGTAAAGGTCACGGCAGTTATATTTGTAGGTGGGATGGAGAAGAGGAGAGGGAAATTGGTTGTGGGGGACATTTCAGTGACGTGGCCTCTTGTGATTTTCCCAGAACCAGCCTGAATTGCTCTATTTGACATTAACATGAGGGTGTTTTTGTAATATGCCGTATTTCACAAGAGACAGAGAAGAATTAAACCTATATGCAATATTTTTTATATTTTTCCTTACATTTTGTCAGATTGTAGTCTGAGAACTGGGAATGCCCCTTTCATAAAGAAGTGAATATATGAACTTGATTATGCTTTAGATAGCAAAGGTTCACCAGTGAAAAATATAATATATTATAGTACATATGCTGAGTCCTAAATCCCTTTATGATTGTTAAAACTGATTATTCATTTTAAAATGCAACAACACAGGCATTGGTACCAGTCCTTCAAATATGAAATATGAATTAAAATATAGCAAAGGCCTTGGGAAAAAATCTATTTCAATTAAGTAAAAAAATTTAAGAATAAAGGTTCCATAGTTTCAGATAAAATGAACAGCCTTTGGGACTTCTAATGATATTGAAATGTAACATTTCTTTTCTGAGAAGTAAATTATATGGTTAATTTAGATTTTTTTCCAGGGCTTGTTCCAACAGTAACAAGGGAGAACACAATTTGTAGAATAAATTATACCTTTAGAGAAGGCAATTTTAAACTTAAACTTGACGAACAAATTTATGACCAAGGATTTTGAATAAAATGTCCACTTTTCCAAGTATTCTAGATCGATTCTAAGGAATAAAAATGATTCTTGAGTTCAATATATAAATGAAAATAATGAAAAGTTGAATGCATTTTACTTTCAAGCTGAACAAACGATTTGATTTGCCTCTCTTTCATCTCACAAACAACTTACATACAATAATAACCACTTAGTCTAAAACTTGCATTGGAATCTTATTTTAGAAAACAATCCTCAATGTCTTGGGTAGGATGGGTAAAACGGTTTGGAAGAAGAATTAGTTGGTAGATGTTTTAGCTTTATAGAATGGGGCTAATACTTTTTTTTTGTAAAGCAGTGTTTAAAAACATTTATGCAGTTGGATATTTCAACCAACTACGCATTTTCTTTTGTTATTCAGGGTCATGGGAGTCCAGAGCCTGTAGAAGCTATAGGATGTCCAAGGTTGGACACCAACCATAGCAGTGCGCACACAGACTTCACGTCCCCTTAGCATCTTTTTGGACTGTGGGGAAAGTACCTGGAGGAAACCCCTCAACGACACGGGGAAGAACATGAAACATCACACACATGGAGCCGTGACAGAGACTTCAACCTCAGCCCTACAACAGTGCTGACCACTGTGCCACCATTCATCTTTTAAACAAATAAATTTGAGTTAATATTGCTTATTGGGACGATACTAGGGCCTTCCTTGTGCCTTGATCCAGCAGCCTTTACCTTACAGAACCTCATCCTTATCCATTATACCATATAACAGTCTTGCTGCTTGCATATGAGTGACAGAGCTGGACCCTAAGTCTGAGAAGCTTTGAGAGATTTCTGGGAAGGTGCTGAGCATCTTTCAGGTAGTCAGCATGATCCCTCCTGGCTGTCGATGTTTGTGATTGATGCCACTCTGCATTTGCATAAAAGTGTTAATTGTAACAAATGTGGTGATCGTGCTCTCTGGCTTCCCCAGTGGTGGGCATATGTCAAAGCAAAATGGAAAAGTCATTTTAAAACATTGCTGGAGGACTTGATACACATGAGGAGTACTGTTTAAGTAGCACTACTACCTACTGCCAAGCCATTATGCTAATTCATTAATTGTTTAATCATACAATATCCAGTATAGTGAAGGACACTAACATACAGTCCCGAAGGCTAATCAGCACAGCAATCATTCTTCCCGTGGCCAAATGACAAGCGGAACAAACAATGTCGTTTCTTGTCCTCGTGTCATTAATTTTAGGGATTGTGCTGAATTCTGTTTGCTAATATTACTGCACTTCAAACAGATGCATTTTTAAAGGATTACTTTATTAGAAATGAGTCATTTGAGGGGTGTAGCTCAGGCCTTTAGTCATTGCACATTTTTGAACAAAAAGTTGCACATGTGAAGATAGCTCGGGCTCAGTCCGCATCTAGAGCCCCAGGAGTAGCTGGGATTAAAAGCCTTGCTCAAGGGCCCAGCGGCGATATGATTACTCTGCTAGCCACAGGACATGAACCCATGACCTTCTGGATGTATTATCCATAACCCACTGGGCTGCACATTATCCTGATGAGGTGTGTCGCATGTGAATAAATATGTAATGCAGCCAGATTTTCTTTGCTTGTGTGTGGCGTCCCTGTTGATGTGTCCTGAACTACATTCTAGGAGTGAGGT
>JABFEA020000130.1:1056029-1074121 GCA_019775915.2 Cyphomyrus plagiostoma | reverse complement strand
GTAATGCAGCCAGATTTTCTTTGCTTGTGTGTGGCGTCCCTGTTGATGTGTCCTGAACTACATTCTAGGAGTGAGGTGGAATCATGGTCTCTCTCGGGGGTCTTCTGTCCTACAGCAGTGCAACCTGTCCTCCAAGGTCTGGCCTAATGTTGTTTCATCAATATTAACTATCCTTGGCTTTCATTACATATTGTTTTGATTAATTTGATTTAGATGTTTAGATGAAAAAGAAAACAAGGAAGGTATTCATAATAAAAAGCAAGATAAGATTAATGTGTAAAAATGTGCAGCGCTAGGATGCTTAAAATATTTCATTATGAAAATATAGGAAAGACCCCCAAGGACCACCAGTGGCTGATATGGGTTCTGTTCTCTCCGATATTGTAAATCCAGTCTTGCGAAAGCCAGTTCAGCTAAAATATCGCAGCTCAAAAAGTGTAATTACTGTATTTCTTATCTGTGTGATAGTGCTTGTCAGTGTGTTTCAGGCCTTTAATTAACAAGGATGAAAGCAAATGAAATGGGGATCGGGAAGACTACATATACATATATTTTAAGTTTAAGACAAGTTCATGTGCCATGATCCTCTGACGGTTTAGCGGAGGAGAGCAGGGTCTCTTACTGGGAGAGATGTTTAGTCAAGGATAAGGATAAAACAAAGTTTATGGGGAAAAAAATGACAGTGTCAATAGTTTATAAGCTTCAGCAAAGAATAGTTAAGTCAGCAGACTTAAAAAATTGCCCCGTGTCTCTGCCGCTGTGTTTCCACTTCAAGTCGCCATGTTTGCATCTTCCATAGGGACTACCTCAGGGGCGTTGCTACAGATTTCGGGCCCCAGGATATTTAGGGTTCCTGTAACTAAAGGGGCCTTCTTTCATTCTTTTAACCCCCACCCCTTTTATGGTGCTCCTGGTTTAGCTAAAAAAAAAACAGCACAGATTGAAAATTGCCCAGTGACGGGCTAGAAGACACTTACAATGCAGTGTGTGTTTTGTATTGTGGGAAATTATGCATTTTTAATTAAATATTGTTATCAATATATTGTTATGCAGCTTTTATGTTTTGTACCTTATCCTTCTCCCTCACATGTGCTTGTGTTTGCGTGCATCTTATCATTTTCCTTTGTTTCATACTTCTGTTATTTTATGTATTATACATTAAAGTTAATGACTATGGCACTCAACCTTTTGCAGAGTTGGTCATTTCCAGTAAAATCCACCAATTGGTGTTTCAACCTGGTTTCGCCGGTTTTGACTGACAGACACACAGTGTCTGTCCATCTCAGGTTTAGTCAGGGAGGTTGTAAAAGGACGCTGGTCAAGGAGTTACTTCCTGTAGTGAGCAGCTTCTCTCCAAGACGGTGTGTGGCCCTTCTCTCGACTCCCAGTCGCCGCTATCGACCAATGGGAGGGCCGAGCCAGCGCTCGGCGCAGCTGGGCGACCGAGTCTATCATCTTGGTGAGGTGTGAAAGAGAGCGGCTCATGGAGAGGATTAGTATCAGAAGGGGACGGATTAGGCAAAGTGCTGTGCCTTAGAGCTTGTGGTGCGTGACTCAGGGCCGGCTGGCGTAAGCCGGCATGTGTGGGGTGATAAACGCCGGCGTGCTCCCAGAGCCCTGGCTGTGTCTAAGCAGGGCTGCTCACCATCTCTCTCTGCGAGCTGGAGATGAGGTTTCCGAAGGATCTTGGCCAGCTTGTGCCCTGCACTCATCTTGGTCCTCCTGCATGGCTGTCTGTGGTCCCCTTTACACGTTAACTCATCGACAAAATTACACCTATTGAGTTTTTACATATTTTGTTTTTAAAAGTAATTTATTTGCTATTTATTATTTTCTATTTATTGTTATTTATCGTTATTTCCTATTTATTGTCATTTATCGGTACGTTAAAGTTTAAGTCTGATGGAAGGTATACAAGTATTTCATTCAGAGCCAGCTGGTCCATTGAGATAGAGGAGGCAGTACCTCCTTTGTTTTTCAGATTAAATTATTAAAGGAATAAGTTTGAAATAATTTATTACTAATATTGTATTGGCATGCAAAAACATTTTCCCTCTTCTTTAGAAAACTTTGCTATTGCGATATTGTGTAATGGGGGGAGGGGGTGACCTCCTGCTAGCGTGACCAGATAATCCATGTCAGGGAGGACACTCTGAGCTAGGACAGGAATTGTAAATTACAATTTCAGTTAAAAGGACCTGGATTTCACTTAAGCATTGAGTTCTTGCTGTGTGCTGATTGGTCCTATAATCATGCATGTTTCACTAACGCTAATGTGAAACAGCAGGATGAGTCTTTCAGTCAAGGAAGCAAACCAGTCAAAGCACAAGCAGAGCTGAACTAATTAGCCGAGCACAGGAGCCTTTCAGTTTGATAGCAGTTTGTAAAACCCGAAGTAGCTCAAAGTGTCCTCCCTGACATGGATTATCTGGTTACCCTACCAGATACTATTTCCGCCACCAGCTGCCACTGATTTCATAAAGTATAAAAATCATTGAATCCTTCTTGCACCCTAATGGCTGCATTAAGGGTGCTGAAGGGTACCTGTTATTTATTTAATACATAATAAGTGCAAATACGTCGGATAATTCCAACCATAGTAAGATAAAGAAACCTCATGCTATATTGGGGAATACAATTAAGAAATTAAAATACATTTAATAATTAAGAAATGGAAATATTTGAACAATATCAGTTGGTAGTGGGCAGAAAGCAGAAGGATGGCAAGTAGCTTGGGTTTTGTTCCCATGGCAACTGAGCAACAGTCACATGCCAAGTCCCAGCTAATGGTGCCCAGCTGGCCCTGATTAGACAAATTACATTACTGGGTATAAATAGGACCAGCTGCGTATCTATGGAAAAGGACAAGATTCTAGGAGTGGGCAGTGGCAATTTAGCCATGTATGACTTGGTTGGTGTTTTTGGTCCTTTTTTTTTGTTTTGCTTTTTATGTTAAACCTTCTAACAGACTGCATCCCTGTTTCGATTGTTAAAATCAAGTTTATCGACTGACCTGATCTTGTACTCTTAGTGGAAAGTTCTCTCCTCATTGACCAGTTTTAAAAGTCTGTGTTTTTTTTGTGCCTCTAATGGAAAGACAGGCATCATGGAACAAAAAAAGCAACGCATTTCCATTAGCTGATTTTTTTTTTTTTTTTTTTTTCTCCCCCTCATTAGAGGGTTTCGGCAAGGTACCTGTCCGAGCACCAAATATAACTGAGCCACCCATATCCATGGAGCCACAAAACCTACAAGCATGAAAACATTAGGACTCGTGTATTCATGTCATTTTGAAAACTAAAATCGATTGACATTGCTCTGAGCCAATGATAATGGGGGACACTGAAAGGGGTAATCTGATTGGAGGGAGGCACCGCACCTCTGTTCTATATCTGCTTGAAAGATGGATGGATGGATGGATAGATGGTGGAACTGTTTATCTACTTCGCTTTGCATGAGGTAGCTCAGGTAAGGCATTATCTTCTTCAAATACTGATCATCCATTCATTTAACGCCGGCTTGCATGAACGCGGGGGTCTGGAGGGAATAAACCAGGATGGAACGCCAACCCATCGCAGGGCTCACTGTCGCCCACCATTTACACACACAGGCAGCTAGTGCAGAGTCTCTGACCTGCCAGTGGGGGGAAGCTGGAGGCCCCAGAGGAAACCCCACAGCAGCATGGGGTTGAATGTGCAAATTCTGTACAGGTAGAGCTGAGACAGTGACACAACCCTGGTCCTAGAAGTGTGAGGCAAACATGCTATCCACGACGCTGCCATGCCTCGCCTAATTCCGGAATATTCCTTTCACGTTTTATCTGTTCATTCGTTCTTGTAGACAGTTGTGCTTTATATCGCTTGGCACTACATCGGCAGTCGGCAAACAGTCTGGCTGATGGTCGGTTGCAGGGATAAGACGGTGACATGGAGGGGGCACCTGGAGGAGCCCCCACCGTGCTGTTCACCTGTGACATAAATGCCACCGCGGATTGGCCAGCATGCTTTGGCGCACAGTGCTGCTCTCAGTTCTGCATCTCCGGCAGGTCTTCAGTGTTCTTCCAGATTGTGATGTCCAGCCCGTCATGTCTGCCTGACCCTCCACTCTCCCCCCTCACATGGCCCTGATAAGCTACTCCTATCGCTTGTCTCTCATTAGTCTCTGTATTTAAGTTCCTGTTTGTCTCATCAGTCCCAGTCCAGTCATTAACGTCTACCTCCTGTTGCCTGTGTCCGACTCTGTAATAGTCTTCTCCTTTTGACCCCTCGCTGTCTTGTTTCCCTGCTCCAGTTTTGTTTAATAGTGTCCCTTTCCAGTTCTTATTGTGTGTGCATTTGAGTCCTTTGTTCATGTGTCCAGACACTGCATCATCAGTGGGTAAGCACTGACAACATCAGTGGGAAAGGACCATTGGTGTTAGGTCTCATCACCCAGGACGATTGCCTTGAGTATTTTTAAGCCCCAAGTATTTGCACAATAAAAAAATGGAGAAGGGTCTGTCTGCTGATGCAAATGGAAGTGTTTCAGAAAATCAACACACAGACGTGGTAACAAAGCAGAACTTGATTTGCAATGTCCAAAGGACGGGGGAGTAATCAAATGCTACAAAGTGCACAAAAAGTTGGAAGTCACACACACCCAGATGAAGAGCTCCGGTTGTAAAAACCTACCTACCGTTCTTGGCCGTTTAAAAAATAAAACTCAAGGTAAATCATTGAATGTGAGTGTTTAGTTCAAACAGGCTTGCTATATTAGGTTCTTTCACATCAACGTGTTGGAACCTGGTCCCTGGCTACTGGTTCCTTGGCTGTTTAGACCGGGAACTTTCATAACTCCAAGCCACACTCACACCACATGACAGAACTGGCACCATTATACTATCATACTAATTAAGCATAGGAGACACAAAAGGCTTGTAGGTTAAATTTTATACAAAAGTCGAACACCGCCACCCCAAAACAAAGGTTGATGAACAAATCGTTTTGTTAAATAACTCACTATTTATTTAAAGGGGGGGGGGGGGGCAATCGCGATCAAAATGGGATACAGCCTTTTACAGTATATATGTTTTATTCATATAACCCGCATGTTTATATTTCATTATTAAATCTGGCTGGCGGATCGATTTTTCAGTTTCACAGAATCAAAAAAAAAAGATTTTAACGTCATTACACCAATGAGCACTGGCCGGTTCCACCAGCCGTACCAGCGACATTAGACAAAAGTGTATTGGTTATTGGATTTTCTGCTGCAGAATTATGGAGACACAAGCAAAAAAAAAGTATTCATCAAATGTATTTAAGGTCCAAAATATTTCTATCTGCTCAGTGCTAGCTCCATTTATTTTCCCCACATTTCCACGTAACTTACAAGTTTCAGCGGCGGTGCTTGTTGTCGATCAATCGGCAAGCTATTGCCGTGAGCGCCTCCCTATTAGCTTGTATTTGAGCGAAAAGTACTTAGTAGATACTTAAAAAGGGTTCCGGACCTGCTGCTGAGGAGCTACATCAGGGCCGAGCTCCTGCGGGATTGTAATTTAATAATGTAGCATAAAATATGTGTCTTCATGGTCCTAAAGGTGAGATGTGAGAAATTATTTTGATTAAATAACATTATCTGATTATAAATTGTACTAGTGATGTTTAATAGTCAATGGCTGAATGTCTGTTTCCTTGAACATTATATTCATGTTGATAATAACTTATGTGTCCTAAAGAAAAGCCTCAGGCAAACTTGCCTTAGCCCTTGATCTTTTCAAAAGCTAGAAACGTCCTTGGTGATGACCCCGGCGTTGGTGATGTAGTCAGTGCTCACTATTTTCGAGTCCTAATTTATGTACAAGGAGCCCTAAGTTTAAATGAGTTGATTTTTTTAATGTATCCATGACTATGCGTGCATTCTTTCAGAGGGGACACATCATGGTCACTGATATGTAGTTGGTATCCACAAAGGGTGACAACCTCATTAACAGACTGGGGGAACTGCTTACAGCCAATCATATGATACCTCAAACAGGTCTCCAAGGCAACTGCTGTTCATCCAGGAATCAGGGTGGGGTCTCAAACGCCGATCAATGATTTCAAAGGAATATACGGAATGCTGTTCTTTCCAAAACATTAATGTTTTATGCCCATCCACAGCATTTTGCAAAGATATTTCACACAATGTACAGATTAAAGGAAGCTTCACATAAGTAGTCCATTTAAATCTGAAATCAATAAATTATGGCCGAAGGAAAATTGGTAACTTTGGCAAATCATGAGACAAAATGAATTAAGTGAAAAGATCAACGCGATAAATTATGGAAAATTATTTAAAATTTTCTTCTGGGTGAGGTGTGTTAAGTGCTATTGGTTTCCTTCAGGTGTTACAATTAACATTCAAGTTTCGTTTTTTTTTTCTTCTCTATTTACAGGGCACAGCATGGCTGTTTTTTTGTATACTGGCCTGTGCATGGTCTCTTTTGAGAAGCAACATAGTGGGCATTTGAAGATCTGAGTTAAAAAGAAATACAGTGTTCTTATTTGGTGTTTGTAGAGTGTTGTGCAACACTGACCGAGGAATGCACAAGCTCCTTTGATGTCTGACACTGATAGGTGTGTCATTTCCTTACCTTTAATATTTAACGGATGCTTTTGTCGGTTTTGTGCTTCTGTTGTGTGGAAGACTGCAGGGCATTTCACTGTCTATGGAATGAGTGGCAGGGTGGCTCACTGGGGAACAGGGTGAGCATGCGCTTCCAGGCTTGTGGATTCCGTTAGACCTTCTGTCCTCTGTTGGTTTCTCTCCTCTTTGTTTCCTCCAGGTACTCTGATTTCTTCGCACCCGGACAAAAAGGTAAGGTTATGCAAATACGGATCTATAAGTTGTGGCATCACAATATTTAGTGTCTGTGTATGTACACTAGGATGGGCTGGTGTGCCCAGCCTTGCATCCTGTGGTTCCTGGGATAGACTCCATTCTTGCCATGGTGCTGTCTTGGATATGTAGTTATGGAAAATCGATGAGATCATTAAAACAAGCCACCAAATGAAGGAATTGCAATAATTTTTAACACTTTGCTTGAGGCGGTACAACTCGGTTACTGCTGAAGTACGAATCATAAACAAATGTAGCAGCTACTTGAGATAACAGATCTCGTCGTGATTCATTATTGATAAACGATCCATATTTTACCTGTGTTATTCGTGACTTGTTTCTTCAGTAGTTCCTTGGTAGTTCCTTCAGTAGTTCCTTCATTAGATCACAGAGATTTACAGAAGTAACAGTTGTAATAACAACCATAGAAACTGCTTGGGATAAAAGATGTTTGTTATTTATTATTGACAATAAAATGTGATCAGTATTTCACTTGTAGTAGTTTACGAGTTCAGGTAGTTCAGGTTTACAGAATTAATAAACATAATAACTATAGTAACTATAGTAAGACATGAGATTGGTACGTAACTAAGATTTAGTCTTCACCCGCTGATCTTGGACCCCCAGAGGTTTTTTCTCCTTACTATGGAGAAAGCACCTCAGGATGACTCTGTTGTAAAAGGTGCTATATAAAAATGAATTGAATTGAATTGACTGGTAGGACATGGAAACTCAAATGAAATGAAAATGGTTTTTCCAACAGGAGTACAGGAAAATTGGTATTATAGTTTTTGGGTGAGAGAGGTTCTCAAAGCAAGATTTAAACACATTGATCAAATTGCAAACTAAAATGATTGAGGGAAGCAAGCAGAGGATTATAAACAAAGTTCCCAGTACATCAATTCATATTTTGCTCTCAACAAATTTACTTAACTATAGAATACTTCCAAGCCTTGATTGTTGAAGACAGAAGAGTGAGTGAAGTGTCGGTTACCACATGATCAATGAGTTTCATGTGATTGGACAGCTTAGCTGGCTGCTGGAGCTGCATATCATCTCTCCATTGATTAATGAAATTATAGCACCAATCACTGCCGCTGTCCATTTCATTCATTGTTGAACAACACATACTGGTTGCTATGCTGCTCATCCCTTGTAAATGTATACAGATATTTTTGCAGTACTCTGCAGTGATTGCTTTAGAAATTCAATGTCCTTGGAGGATAAACTACCTTAGTAAAACCATCAAGCATTGTGCTTATTTTCTGCTGAAAGTCAAAACAACCAGGAGACTTTAGCTATGTACTTTTGAAACATTGGTAGCTGTCACAGGATTGCCAACTCCTACGCATCTGGTGTGACACGTGCTTTAAGGCTCTCATGTTCACATGAGAAATCTTATGGCATGTGTATATTATTACATTATAATACTAGAATTAGCTACATCAAAAGTGTTGATATAGTTTGCAAACCAGTGATGAGCAAAATGATTCTGGGATACAGTTTGATTCAGTTCACCTAAAAGAATCTTTCTGTGTCGTTCACCAACTCATTCAGTGCAACTTCCTGTTTACGTAAAATAGATCTAAAACACTTGTGTTCTGATATGTCAAAATAGCACAATAATAAAGCTAAACAGTGCTAATACCACCTATGACAGAAAAATATTTGTTATTCAGTTATAGACTCTCAACATTGCACCTCACCTGCTCATGTTTGTTAAAAACACAAATCTAACAGGTCATCACATAGCCAGCTTACTATTCCAAACACTGACAAACCTTGGTTAAAATCGTTTTTAAATCCTGAAAATGTTTAATCTCTAAAATCCATTTGCAGCTTATGGGAAGTCACTGCATGGCACGTGTCGACTATATACTACACCGGTCGATGATGTATTTCAATGATGACAGAAGTACGGCTGCCTCATTCAACAGTGTCTCATTCAATAGCCCATCTCATCCTCTCATTCACCGACTCACTCACCAACTTGTTCACTCCTTTGAGTCTCTGGTTCGGAACTAAATTACGGACTCTGGTTGTTTGTTCACTGTAGGCGTATACTTTCAATTCCAGGTTTACAGCACAGCCTTACATGCCTCATCTGCTCTCACTGGCCATAGTCAACAAGAGAAGCAGCATCCCCATCATATTTCTGAGGATAAGCGGAAGGATGAAAACAAATCTTTGCAGGGAAGTGAGTGATTAGTTCCTATAAGGGACTCGTTTCCAGCGAACAAATTATTTGCAAACATCACACATTATGGCAAAGCCTACAGACTATTTACAAGTCAGTAAAACTTGTCGCATAGCACATGTAAATGCATGTGCATGTGTGTGCAGACTTGTCTCAAATTGAAAAGCTGGCAACCCTGGATATCATCAGCTAACAACAGTAATCTTTTTGGACAGATAATTGTCAGAGCCATTGCGAAACATTGAACATAAGGCTGTGGTTCTCTTTGACTAAACAGACACACTGTTTACTTCCGGTTTAATAAAGTGGTGTTCTAAGTTCAGCAGACAAATGTCCCTGTGCTGAGCTCTGCTGCTGAGATCTCCGCATTGTGTAGTCCTGAGAAAAACGCAGACTCACTGACTGTGACAAATAAACTGTGAAAACCAAAATCTTGGGGAGATATGATGATAAGGTTTAACAATTTTGAGAAAAATATTTGGCAAATGTGTTTTAATGGGTTAATTATTATTTGAAATATTTGAAATAAGAATATTTGAATTATAGCAAGACAAAATTATCATGGAATGTTTAAAACATGAAATATCAAGATATACATGCATATTTCCTCACAATTAGATATAAATAGAAAGGCATTTTTGATTGACCATGTATTTTTAACATGGCAGGCTATATATATATATATATACAGTATATATATATATTCTGGCCCATTCTGGAATCGTAGTCTTCATGGTGAATGACACTCATTCAACTCCAGTGAATAATTCATAATTAAACTCCAGCAATTATCTTTGTAACAGTGATCACCAATGTGATCCTGTTAGCCCATGTAAAATGGCCTGATCGTAATTATTTTGCAAAATACTCCAGCACAGGTGGAAATTCAACTCCTTCCGCTTCACCAAAATACGGACAGATTGCGATCGATCTCTCAGCTGTGATGTTGGTCTTGGGGAGGTCAGACAGCTGCTGCTTATGATTCTTGGCATGGGTGTTATGTGAAGATGCCCCTCTGTCATTCATGTCATCCATGCCGTTGAATATTACAGGGCCTCCTCTAACAATTACTGGAGTAGTAAATACAGTAAGGGTTAAGTGTTGGCACGGGCAACTAAATCATTTCTAATCATTCAAAAATTCATAACATTGTTTTCATTTCAATGCTATTTCTGTATATAATAAGCTCAATGCTTATATTAAAACCATTATTCTCCCAGGTAGAAAAAAAACGTGATCTTTTTGATATTAAGTGCTGGGTGTAATGCTATTTATAGGAACATGTTATTCAATTAGTGTAAAGACCCCTTCCCATAACATCTACACAGTGCAGGAGAGTGCTAATTTTACCAGGCTGCTGCGCCATGCACATCATGCCTGTCACACTGAGCGCATATCGGTTTACAGTGAGTAGGAGGCTAGACTCTGATTCCCAGGGATTTTTTCCTCCTGACTTCCACCTGTGATCCCAGTGGATGAACTGTTTACAGAAACTGTAAGACCTTCCTTTGTGGGAGTGAGTAATTCAGCTGCCCCGACATAAATATGCTATGAATGTTGGCTGGAAGGTGAATACAGCGGATTAATTGCCCTGTTTGCCCGGTTAGCAAAGTTATAAGTCAAACATAAGTATTTCATTTTGATGGACACCAAAGCATATATCCAGTAAGGGAAGCATTAACCGTAAGGGAAGCTGAAAGACAGTCACGGCAGGTGTTAGTATGTAATAGACCGAGTGTCGTTTCTGTCCATCTAGACCACAGGTGTCAGACTCCAGTCCTGGAGGGTCAGAGCCCTGCACATTTTTGGGTTTCCCCTCATTTAACACACCTGATTCAACTTCTTGTGATAATTACCACACAGCTATTGAGCTGAATCATTTTTGGTGGAACAGGGAAAGAACTAAGCTACACAGGGCTCCGGCCCCCCAGGACTGGAGTTTGACACCACTGATCTAGACCAAGTGTGGATGTATGACTGACTTTTCATAGCACAGATATACAGCTCTGAAAAAGATTAACAGACCACCCTATATTTTAAAAAAATCTGCATTATTAAAACCTGGTTCAATCCTGGTTCTGCTGGCAGAAGCTTACACTGTGAGGCAGGCTGCTTCCACGCTTAAAGTTACTAAGACAGTAGTACACAAGAATAAGGTGAAGCAGGAGACACTGGGAATAACCAAAAAAACAGCCAGGTAGAGGGCAGAAGTGACTTTCTAATGCCAGAGATGATGACTTATGCAACTTATGCAACAGTGCCTCACGAATCGGAGGATGACATCAAGTGGCCTTCAAAAACAATGGGAAACATTAACTGGTGTGAAATGCACTGCTAGAACAGTTTGTATTAAGCTCCTAGTTTTACTCCATAAAGCCAGGAAGACGCCCTTCATCAATGAGAAGCAGGGAAAAGCCAGGTTGGAATTTGCAAAAAAAATTTATATTTTGCATAGGCACATACCCATAAACTGAGAAATGAGTGAAATATTTTGCTGTAGTCCTGCTAATTCTTTCTAGAGCAGTACCTGATGTTTCAGTTTGGCTCTATATAGTGTGTTGATCCTGTTCCATATCATTATAAAGGGCCTGTTATTTCTCTGCATTGGATGCATGTGTGTGTGACTTACATGACATACAATTTTTAGCTATTTATATAGTGAAATATTTTCGCTGGAGATATTTAGTTTTTTTGTACCTTAACAGAAGGGTATTAGAGAAGGGAGTCCAGTACCTTGGACCAGGGACTTTTAGGTTAGCAGACTCTCCCCTTTTTAAATTGCCAACCCAGTCCTGACTGAAAGCTGTATTGTGGATGATAGAGAGCAATCATACAGCCTCATGTCAATGACCTCATTTACAGTCAGGGTTGCTGCAACTGGGAGGCTGCACTGGGTAGCACACATTGGTGAAACCAGTCCATCACAGTGACACAAAACAAGGCTTTGACAAATGTAATGTCACAAGCAGGGCATGGGGCATGATTACATCCATCTGTCTGTCTGCCCATCCATCCCATCTCCATACCCACTTGTAACCTATACTGCATACACAAGGCATTGCCTTTATGTGATATTTAGTATGCAGTATATTTATTATTTAGTATGCATTTCCGTAGTATAGCCAAAATATTTTCAACTGCTCTTACCTAGTAGTATGGTGGCCCGGTAAGTACCACTGCAGCCACACACCTCTAAGGCTGCGGGTTTGATTCCTGCCATTAGCTCTGCTTGTACATATTGAATGTTGTTTGATTGGGTTTCATCTCATGGCCTAAATGCCCACTGGTTTAGGTTAAATGTCTCTAAGCTGCTTGTAGAACATGCCCTTGAGTACTTGGATAAGCAGCTATGGAAAATTGACAGAATTTGCTTAGAAATTCTCCTCATTGACTCCCTCACAGCATGTGTATTTGGAATGTGCTGTTTGCCTGACTTGTATTTCAGTTTGTATAAAACTGTCTGATAAATAAAAATAATTGTAAATGTCACATGGTTCATACCACATTTTCCCATCTCTGATTGATATCAGTTATTGCTCCCAAAAATCCAGAATGAATACATGGACAGCTAACTCCATGGAGGCTGTCCCTATCGTCACTTTAAACAAATCAAGGAAAAGCACGAGTTTTACAGCTTCCAATTAGACTGCAGCTGTGACACCACATCCTGCAATTTGACAGCCAATCCTGGTGTCCTGCACTGCACCATACACATACACATTTATTTAAACTCTTAATGAAGGAGCGACACTTCGTTTGCCGTATTTTTGTGTACGAGAAGCATCCAAGGTCTTTGGCCCCTTGCCTGAGCCTACTCCTCAGCAGGAAGTGCCTCAGTATCAGAGGCCGAGGAAGACTGCTAGCTGCTCCGCGATGGCGATATTAAAAACATTTGTCATTCCATTAAGTAGATGTGTGAGGAGGCCATTTGGGAATAAAGCTGTTAACCATTAATTGAGAGTAAAGTGAGAAGAAGTAATGAGGTCCCTGATAGAAGGAGGGCATTTTTTAGCCAGGGTAAACAAATAGTTTGGATTTTAAGCTTTGTTACCTTTAATCAAATAAAATGTGATCTCGATCCACCCTGTAGAGGGAATTTGCGATGACACACGAGGCTGGGCAACAGCAGTGAGCAGTGATATTGAATCATATTCAGTTTCTTTCCTCTAAATTATTTATTTGAACTCTTGTCTGTTTTGTTAAAAAGAAAAAACACTTTTTTTGCCACGGCAGACAACGCCTGGACAAATGTGCTTTGACATCTCATTAATTAGTTGTTTGGGAGAGTGCATATTAATTAGCTTATAGTTAATTTCCACTCTTACTGTTCTTCGGCAGGGATGCACTGTGTGAATTACTGGGGGGAGGAAAGTCATATTCACCCTAGGGTCTTGGGGGGGTGGGGGGGGGGTTAAGGCAGGCTGAGGTCCCCACCTGACGCCTTCTTCATTTGGCACTGCATTTCTTTGCGTCCTATGTCATTAAACGCAATGTGTCCCACGGGCCGCAGGTGAAACCTGAAGGCTGAAAAGCAACAGCGATAGCACTTTGTCATTGGAAGAATAAGCATTGATACAGATTCTCTTGTGAGTGCTTTTCTATATCTGGCAAACAGCAGTAGAGATTGTGCAGCCTCTTAGGCGACCTGTCCTCGATCGCAGCGATGTCTGGGAACAGCGGGCAGACCGAGGCCGTTATTAAAGCAGGATGCAGCCCACAGCGTGAGACGGTCTCCGAGATGCGTATGCGGAGGCTGAGAAGTGCATGATGGGAATCAGACATCCAATTAATCTCAGCTCCTTCCCCCTCGGGAGGACTGTGAAGCTCAGTGGGGGGGGGGTATTTGTCTTTATGGGACTGAGTATAGTAGCACTACAAAGTTATTTTGTGGTGAAAGAAAAGATTGATTTATATCTGAAAAAAAGTCAGATTCGATTCTAAGTCCTTATTGGCAATGAATTCATGTACATGCTGTAAAAAGAAATGTGTAACCACTGCCAGAAAAGAGGAGCAAGTTTTTCCACACGCACACATACACACACCTTGTGTGTGGCATTGTGATTTAGGACACTGGCCCCATGATTGGAAGGTTGCTGGTTCAAATCTCAGGGTCAGCAGAGTAATTTCACCTTACAACCCTTAATTGCTGACCGTGCTTTCACGACTGTGCACTGCTTTGGGTGATAACGTTTGCTGTTTTTGGTGAATATAAAGGAAAAACAGGGGCTCAGCATCGAAGCAGTGAACCAGCTGTGTGTGAGTCCATGTGTGCGTGCCAACCGTGTAATGGGGGAGAATACTGTGCCCTATGCTTCCAGATTGCCTGTAAGCCTAACATAAGTTACTGAAAATGGACGGGGGGGTGATGCCTACCATGATCAGGATATACCTCAGGCAGTCAGAGGGAGCTCGCAGGTCGGTCTCCATAGCGAGACTGAGGAAAAAGGTCACTGCTACTTGGAAGGGATTCAAAACTCACAGTCCATTAGCTGAAGCCTTTCATTAGGTCATTTTAAAAGTGTCCTTAATCAAAAAAGAAGCATGAATAGCTAACAACTTCACGGAGGGTGTCCCAGACCAACACTTTAAACAAATTGAGAAAAAGCGCAAGTATAAGCTTTCAGGGGGGGGGTTCCGTTCCATCAACGTGTCTTAAATGAATCCCCACTGAGCAACCATGGTAACTTAGGTGAGTGAACAAGTCTGGTCGGGACCAGGTTAACTGTCTCACTTAGTTTAATGTTGTCTCAAAGATGATCTGATGTGTAGTAACACATTCCCAGAAGATCGTTCTGTCAGACGAAATTTTGCGCTCTCACTACTCGTGTCATGTAATAAATACAAGGCTTATAAAAATCATGTCTTGGTTATTTTTGCAGAACATTTCACATGGATGTGACAAAGTATTTTATGGAAATCTAATAATACAAATAATAATGCTGTACTAAGCACTTGTAACATTTATGTGACTTACGCATTTAGTCTGTCTGCAGCTCTTTGCCAAACCAACTCCCTGGCTTTATTTATGGTCACAGTATTGTCTTTTTTAGCGATTACACCTTTATATTTTTTATACCGCTCCATCAATAGCATTTGTTCTGCAGCATAAAAAAACACTGCTCACATTTTACACGGTTTCATACTCATTCGATCGAACTATCGTTCATCCATCCATTTGGGCTTCTTAAATATCTTGGGTGTGCGCACTAAATGAGCCTATGCAAGTCTATCTTGTATGAGCCTTTATTAGTTAAAGCTGAACTGCGTTAGTGGAACGAATTGAGGCTAAGTTTAGAGATGGCATTAGTTTGAGTCTGACTTTTTCAGGAAAGTCTGGCTTTCTTTAGCTGCTTTCATGGAATACCCCCTAGGTCCTGCAATTTAATAGCCAAGCTTGTTGATCGTACCCCTTCTGGTATCCAGCACTGCACCATACACTGCACACTGATTTATTTTAACTGATTTATTGCTTTATGTAATATGTCTGTAAGAGTCAGTTGACTGTGAGATGTTTTATGTTTCAATGGTCTCTGATCTGTCACTCTGTCTTCAGGTTGTTACATGTTACTACAATCACCATAACAAGACAAACTCCTTGTTACTTCAAGACACAATCGCAGCCTGTGTTGTACTGATATAATTCTCCAATTGCAACAGCCTGACTTTTAAAAGGGGAGGAGCCTCAAGCTTCATGGCACACAGTGGCAATGTCTGTACTGTTGTTTTTTCAGTGGAGTCCATGATCCTTCATTTACTCAAGCTGGACTTTATTGGGTCTCTGCTTTTGAGGATCAAAATTACCACCTGCTCTAGAACTTCTAAGCTCATTGTGAGAAATTTAGCGTTCCGAAATGATTGTGAGAGAAAACCCATAAAGGATTACAATGTAATTACTGTCATAAAACTGTGCGTTGCAGTTTTAAAATACATTTTAAAATGTTCCCAAATGTCCCCAGGAGGAGCCCAGCTTTAGTACCTTGCTTAAGAGTATTTAACCTGAATTACTGAACCTGAATTAAAACATCCTGCTTATATGCATAACTGCTATGCTAACTTTCAACATCAACACTGACATTTTACCCAGCCGTTTAGTGAAATGGCCAAATACAGTCTTGCAGGATTTATGCTGATGCCTGTGTGTAAGGTAGGGGTGAAATGTTCTGGTCCAGAAAGTACAAATCCAGACCAAGATTTTGTCCCAACCAACCAGCTGAGAAATCTGTGACTGCGATTCTTCATGCACAATTGGTTGTTTGGAACAAAATCATGTTCTGGATTATTACTTTCTGGACCTGTAACTTCCAGCTATGGTGTAAGGTGGGGGAGGGCAGTGTAGACATTCAAGGACGGAACCTGGTCAGGTAACTAGCACATTCATTCATAACTACTGTGTCTTATTACTGATGTAATAAAACTGGCTTCTGCTTTTTCTCAGGCCAGGTGCCTGGTCTAACACCCCATTGGGTGACCCCTCTCCTTTACTCAATGGCAGTTGCATTTTTGTGTGTTTCCCCTCAGCTGCTTGTTCTTCTTCCTCACCTGACCATCCCAAAGAGCATCTCCATTCCTCTCTCCTGTCCCCAAACACCCTGGGTCCTTTTAACCCCACCTCCCACAGCTGACAAATGAAGAAGACGTCACTCTCTACCAGTGTTATTACAGTTTTCATTTTTTAGTTTTTTTTATATTATTTTTTTATTTGAAACCCAATTGAATTTTAGTTTTTCACTTTTTATTAGTTTTTATTTTCAAGGTATAATTCTATATAGTTTCTATATATTTTTTTCAGTTTGATTTTTAGTAATTTTATTTCTAGAGATCGATTGAAAGTTGTAGAGTTATGTTATGCTTCTGGTCTTATAAGAATCCTACATGAATACATGAATACATATTGCACATGACGTAGGCCTACTAATGTCCTCAGTGTGGGCAAAACATGATCCAGGTACTATTAATAGTAATTAAAGATAAGTAAGTCATTTCGTTAGCTAAATGGTTTTTTAAAATAGTAAGATTAACTATTTGATGTTTTTATTGTATTTTAGTTCATTTTGAAAGCAGTATTTATAGTTTAGTTATATTTGTGGTCAGCAGTGGAAGATTCAGGTTCAGACAGTACAAATCCAGACCAGGAGTTTGTTTCAACCAACCAGTTGCATATAAAGAGTCACAGAGTCCTCAACTGGTTGGTTGAAACAAAATCTTGGTCTGGATTTGTACATTCTGCACCTGAACTTTCCACGTCTGGTTGTAGTTATTAATTTTACTTTCATATGTTATTTCAATTTTAGTTTTCATGAACGATACCAACCCTGGTTTCTAACGGTCCATAGGATCAATAGGACAATGCAGCAGAGCAGAAATGACGGACTCCTGAGGACGAGAGGAGCTCTGAGTTAGAGACAAAAGCTATGAAGTGTCCATCTACCAATTCATACTCCGATTCAGCAGGGTTTCCAGGTGCACGGTTTCGGAATGGGGGGGGGGGGAGCCTGGGAGATGGTGGTGTAACGTAACACGGAGAGTCTTTCGGAGAGGGTGACAGGTGAATAGTGACTCACCACTTTACCTTCAGCAGAGAAGCTCATTTCCTCTCCAGAGGGAAAGGAATGAGAGGCGTGGTGGGAAGGGTTGAAGAAAAATGCCTGCTGCCATTTTCAGAGAGCAAAGTGCAGGGGGACGAGAAAAGAAGGGTTTTTCCGATGCTTGTAGGTGGGACGTGTTTATGTATAAAACTGCATGTAGGCAAAAGGTTATTATCACTACTAGTTGTTGGTATTTTTCTTGTCATTATTAAGAGTGATAAAAATGTGGAAATTCGGTGGGGGATACTAGCTTTTCTCCTGTTGACAGTTTAATCAAGTGCCATAGAAGAGTCAGATGCTATTTCTATGACATTTTTCTGGTTGCAAATGCTCAATCGATCTTTATGGCAATATAATATGGATGATCAGACATGCTGGGGGCGGCATGGTGGTGCAGTGGTTAGCACTGTTGCCTCACACCTCTGGGACCCGGGTTCTGGTCTCCACCTGGT
>JABFEA020000130.1:1030232-1051311 GCA_019775915.2 Cyphomyrus plagiostoma | reverse complement strand
GAGAACATGCAAACTCCACACACATGAAACCAGGCGGAGACCAGAACCCGGGTCCCAGAGGTGTGAGGCAACAGTGCCAACCACTGCACCACCATGCTGACCCCCCCTCTGGAATTGTTCTAGTAAAATATCTAGGGGTTTATAATGAGGAAAAAAGGGTAAGCCACTCTTTGTGATTACAAAGCAGGAACATATTTTATTTAGAAATATGTTAAGTACATCTGATGCAAGTGTAGCCTTACAAATGCATCAATTTTCTGAAACCACTTCTCCTATTCAGGGTGACGGCAGGTCCAAAGCCTATCCTGGAGGCTACAGGTGCAAGGCAGGGAACAATGCCGAACAGGGCACCAACCCATTACAGGGCACACACATACACACATGGGCAATTTGGTAACTCCAATTCACCTCAGCATGTTTTTGGACTGTGGGGAAAAATCAGAGTGCCTGGAGGAACCTCCATGATGACAACATGCAAACTCCACACACATGGAACCCAGGTGGAGACTCCCAGAGGTGTGAGTCAACACTGCTAACCACTACACCACCATGCCACCTCAGACCAACATGTAATATTTTTTTTCTGCGCAAAATTGGTATGACAATCACTGTAGTGGTGAAAAGTTCCTTTTGACTAGCAGGGGAGATTTCTCTCTTAGATACGGAGCTGCTTCCGGCTAGCATAAGGCTCCTGCTGTAATTTATTGATAACTCTATATATTCAAAAGTGGTCATGGGGGACGACAGTTAATCACGGTCCCTTTCTAAAGACGAACGCGCAGGGGACATTAGCCGTGTTAGAGCTCGTATATCAGATCTGTGAGTAATTAGCAGGGAGCCTGGAGGACGCTGATATGACAGATAGCGCAGGCAGATGGCGCAGCTGTTTCAGGGGTGCTAACCGGGGACACGTATTTGTAGTCTGGGCAGAGCTGAGTGGTTTGATCAGTGCACTGGCTCTTGCTTACACATCGTTAAGAATCGGTGATGATCGGCAGTAAGTGCAACCTACGAGCGCAACGTTGCAGGCAGCGGGAGACGGACACTGTCTCCCGGAAATCGCCTCTGAACGCTACCCATCCGCAACAGCCTTCGGATTTTCAAATACGTTTCAGCTGGGCCATTCGGAAGATTGTGGCGAACCGCGATGAAAGTGTACTTTTCTAAAGTGTCGTGGTTGAAATGTATTTTCCATGATATATACCTCTAAATAAAATACCTTTGAGAAAGATATGCGTATCTTCTCTGAAGGGTATATTATGCGAAGATAATGAATAAAGAACTCCTAATACTGATTCATATAGATTCATCTCAAGCTGTCGTTTCAGTTAGGGATCGCTGGATTTATTTCATGCCCTCCAGAATTTCTATTTATCTTATTAAATGCTGCTCTGAATCGTTCGGGCTATGACTTTTTATGATTATCGGGCCATATTTTCCAATTAGCTATTACAGTTTGGTAATATGGTGAATCTGAAAGCTAGTTAAATCATTTTTTTCCTTTGCTCTTTCTGCACGTTATAATATAAGCCTAATATAGTTTGGAAAACCTCCACTAATGTACAGATTGCTAGGTTTATAAATAAAGGAGGAATTTAAACCTGTTTTGAGACGTGCTCCAATATAGAAATAAGCAATTCACTGGAGAACAAAGGCAAACATTGCATAAATCACAAAAAAATTACTAAAACATAATGAAATTCAGACTCAGGAAAAAACCTGATATCATTCTTAAGACAACAGAAGATTCAACATCAATTAACATATTTTGATTGCAGAGGCGTACAAAAAATCCCAAAATAATTAGTTTCATGTCGTTGTAAGGTTAGAACTTATAACTAGAAAAGCAAACCTGCTCTTTTTTTTTTACTCTTTCTGTAAGGATGTATGGATGTGAAAAATTATTTCTGATTTTGAAAAGCACACCTGCATACATATGTATGCGTGAAGTGTGCTCTAGTGCTTAGGCAAGGTGTGATTCTTTTTCATGCGAAGTACCTCCTTCACGACTTGCCGAAAATTCTTACTTTAAATGATGAACGGTGGCCAACAGCACGCTTCTGCACAAGCTTTTTGGCTCCGACTCTGTAACTGAAAAGTGAGAAACAGTTGGGACCAGTCACAGCACATGATTTCCCAGATGACCCTGGAGATGTTGATCCCTCCAGACTTTTGTGCAGCACGTGACTGTGCAGCATTTGCATGCTGGGTCGGGGTTGGGGGGGGGGGGGGGTCGGTCTGCTTCACTTCTGTGCCCATGAGCCTGGTGAAATATATATATATATTTTTAAAATTTCTGCTTAGGCAGTCCTGCTGACTGCACACTTTCCAGCCCAGTTCAACGCGGTGTCTTTCTTCTCCAGAGAACCCTCAGCCTCACCCGCAATGACATGACTGCCTCTACCACTGCTCCCAGAATCAAAACTAAGAGCATCCCTGCCTCTCTCTGATACACAACCATGGTCCCAGGGGCTCACCATTTAGTCTTATATCTGCTACTCTAACGTTTTCAATTTTGCAAGATTAGAGTCACACCTCGATTATTTTTTAACTAATTAAGACTTGTGGGGTGGCACTGCGGCTAGTTCGGTGGGTTTGATCCCACACCCTACTGTGTGTAGTGTGCATGTTCTCACTGTATTAGTGTGGCATTCTTCCTGGCACTTTGATTTTCCTCCTCAGTCAAAAGACATGCAGTTTAGCACATTTCTGTCTCTAAAAATCACCCACAGTGAGTGATTACATGTATATTACACTTTATTTTTTTACCTTGCAGTGGGCCATGATCCCGCCCAGAGTGCCCCTGCAGTCTACCCTTCGCTTTGTGTGATAGGCTCCAGACTCCCCACGATACTGTATTGGATCAGTGTCTTGGAAAAGGCATGTACGCACACTATCATATAATTTTGAATCAATTGATATATTTTCCATGTCAAATCACTGTACTTTTTTTTTAATTTGATTGGTGTGCAAGTAGATCGTATCTGTACTGATAATGCCATTTTCTGTAGCATTGTGACACATAACCCCTTTCCTGTGTTTTACCAGGGTTGTAGGCGTTAGTGTGGTTACGTACGTATGATTTCTTGCTTTGGTTTTAAAACCCCCCAGGGAAGCTCCTTTGTAATTATGACAGTAAACACCCATCTATTTATATGTGTGTGTGTGTGTGTGTGTGTGTGTGTGGAAAGGGGAAAAGTACTCAATTGTAACTTTGCTTTGGATTAAAATGACAGCTTTGAAAAAAAAGTATGCATGCACATATTCAGACACCCACACATATAAACACTGTAAATTTGTTGACCGAGAAAATAGCAATACAAGCAATTGCATACTAGTGAGGAAAGAAAAAAAAATGTCACTACGTAACATACTGTCAGCACTCATGCTAAAACCTCATCCAGGTTCAACAAAGGGATCTGGAAGTTGAAATACACCAAATTTTTAGGGCTCCTCCCCCCTTTACGCGGCCCCTTATATCTATCTCAAAACTCAAATCTGCATTGCATACCTTGACCAGATGGGTAAGAATACAGTAATAGCATACGGCTTTTAAGACTAGCTTTAGCTAAGCCTTAATTGAAGTAAAACACTTTACAAATCTTGAACGTTTGGTGCTGTTGTGGAGAATATCCTGAAGAAATACGAACGAAACTAAACATGTTATGTAGCCTAACAATTGCTGCCAAATTAAAAACTTGGAATAATGTTATATAACAGAATCGAATGTTTATAGTCATCGAAATGGAATTATATGTTTATGTGCGTGTGTAATAACCACCGAGATCAAGTACCCTTCAGATCTGAGAGCTCCACTGTGACTGCGCCTACTTTGAACGCAGCAGCACTCTTAAGACATCCCATCAAACAAAACTGTTAGATTATTTTGCGCGTTTGATAAGTCAGTCACATATCGGGCATATCTGGGGGTCTGAAAGTTCAAAATCATATGAACATAAAGGCGTTGAATAACCCGCTATAAACGCTCTGTTAGGACTATCCCGAAAATGCAAATATCAGCGCTGAGTGCCGTTCGCTCTCAGACTTCCGTGTGACTTTGCTGCTAGCTTAGTCATATTTTTCAAACATACATATACATGCACATATACATATATACACAGCCAATGGTAAAGCAACATCCAGACTATCTTTTACGAGAAATAAACGGACTTTCATTACAACGAAAGAGATTTCATTAGCATATATGGGATGGGTTCGTCGTTCACTTAGGTTTTGATTTTCTTTTTCATATATTCATTTGTTTTTGCTATTTAAAGTGCTTAGTCTTTATTTTTTATGTCAGCAGATTCATCCCTATTATCTGTCGGTTATAGTTCCCGTGTTGCGCGAAATTCCTTTTTAATAAACTCCAGTATAATAATCGTAAAATCTCTTATTAATCACTTGAGAATTACAGTAACGGCGCTTGTCTCATTTGCATTCTCTTTGTTAGTTACTCGCAGTCGTTAACGCGCCCCGTTTATGGGATGTGCATTAAATATTAATAAACAGTTCCGTTTAGTAATACAATACATGGGGGGATAATTCAGGTTTAGAGCGCGGTCATAAAACCTCCAGTCCATTTTTTTGCGGCAGATCTAGTTGTGATTCAGCTGTAGCCCAGAAAAGGGTTGGGGTGAGGACATGCATTGAGCCCCGTCGGTGGCAGGAGAGCGCCTCACTCGCAGCCCACCTTTCGCGGACCGGGGGGGATCTGCACGGTGGAGCGTTACAGGAGGCAGAAGCATAAAGTCACACACGCAATCGCGTCCAGACCAGGCAGGTGTAGGGACCCGGGGGACGGGAACATCCCGTATCCTCTCTCTCCTTTCCATCAGTTACTGCTACTCATTTTGAAGCCAAACAATCAGATCGGGATTCCGCCTTTAAATACCGTCACCGCAACACCGATGCGGGGATACTTACAGGCTCACAGCTCGCGGACATTCGGCGGGCATGTGAAATAAACGCCGTGAAAATGGACAGAAGGACCCGTGTTGTTATTTTCGCACTCATATTTCAATCGCTGAACTTCATACGTGGACAGTTCTTTCCAGGTAAGTTGATTTCCTCCAGCTTTCTGGTTGAAATCTCACTTTTACTGGCCAGTTTTGTGTGGCGCCGGGTAGGTTAATGTGGAAGGTGACTGTCAATGTGCTTCATATGTGTCGCGAAAGTTTATAGGATTCATTTTAACAGTAAGAGGCGTCTTTTTTTTTTTTCATTTGAGGATGTATTTTTCCTTACCCGCTATGTTCTGGTTTTTACATTCTCCTTCGTTTTGACTTGTAACTCGAGAGCTCGTGTATTACTAATTTAAACAGGTACGGCTAAGTTGGATTTAGGCGTCGTATCTGTTTTAAGCGAGATACCAGGCGTTTTGGTATGTGGGATTCTTACATTGATCATCTCGTACTGTGTCCAAAAAGCGACTTAATCTGTATCTCGTGAGGAGCAAAAGTACAGTAAGACTCAGTATCTGTCAGTAACAGAACTATTGTGTATCCTGAAAATCAATTTAAAGTCCTACTGTATACAGCAAATTTGTCCATTTTATCATAGGTATGAACAGTGTGTTTTATTTTATCATGAAACACTTCACACTGTAGACACAACTAGATAAGAACCGAACGTATTGTTATAAATCATATATTGACTGATCTTTGCAATTCGGTCGATTTTTTTGGAGTAAATCGAAATACCGTTCTCCCAGTTTAAATCAATATTTAAATTAATGTATCTAAAATGTAAATTTAGATTTTCCTTGGTCGCCTGGAATAGGCAAAAATAATGTGGAAGAAATTAACAATGCTGGAACTGAGATAAACCAAATTCAATAGTTACCCTACGATATAGGTGGTTTGTTATTTATGCTCCTGTAGTTTATCATGTTTTTTGCGAGTGGATTAGGAAAAGAGATTTTTCTCTGCTTGTACAGAACCATAGACTGATGCAAAGAAAGTTTCGCGTCCTTAATCCACTTAATATACTTGACATGCCTGTACCCACCTCGTACCTAAGATTATCGTCGCCTGTAAGCTGAATTGTAGCTGTAAACGATTTTAACAGTAGATGGCGCTAAAGGCACAGGAATTTACTTGTGAATCCGCCTGCTCTGACTCCCCCCCCACCCCGCCTACCATCAAAAACAAAAATTTTGCGATGAATGTGAAGTCAGACGGCGATTTGAAAGGGGCACAGGGCGTATTACAAGAGAAGGTATTCGTCAGCTTCTTTAAGTGTCTTATACTTCTTGTAAACACATTCCTTACATAAGCCGCAATAATATATTATAGCAATTATTATTCGTAAAACAGTGAAAAATATTTTTCGGCAGCTGGTAAATTTGATTGGCACTAATGGGCTATTTTAAGTATTGTATCACTTTATACAAAATATCACCCATAGATGTAACTGCATATCTAGATGACTATAAACGTGTGAATGACCACAATAATAAATAACATTAAATACTATTTTTACTGACCTGGATTTTATTTCTTGCACTGGACTGGAAAATGTGCCTATTAACATAACCAAAGAAAAAGAACGTCCTTATTGGGTGTATCCATGATTTGTTTAAAGATGACCTGAGGTAGGTTTTAATGACTTGTGGCCGAGCCAAGCTTTACATTGCTGTGCGTCTCAAGACTGATCAAACTTCTTAACCGGGACTGGGTCATCATCATCATCATCATTATTGTTGATTTCGTCATCAACACCACGGTGCTACAAATACTCGCACTGATCCCTGTAATTAAACCGTAGTTAAAAATATGCTTTGAAAAGCCAAATGCAGATAAAGCTTTTGGGTAGTTATGATCGATGCCCCCAAGCGGGTACTGTGATGGATGTTGCGAGACAGCTGGCGGAGAGCCGAAGCTCGGAGCGGCGAGTGACGGCGCGTCTTTGGCCAAATGGCAATGCAGCCAGTCAGCTGTACTTTACCGGCAGAGGAGTGGTGGGCTGTGATCTCGCAGCTCCTTTTGTTTACACTGTTCTTTGCTGGCTGCTTTTAAACGCCCGTCGAGGCTCATGTGCTTGAGTCACTGGTGTCACTTTCAAACATTCTGCTCTTTTGAGTTGCTTGGCCCTTTTTCCTTTTGTGACTGGTTTTAGCTCATCACTGACACAATTTAACAGCACAGTGACAGACTTTGGGTGCTGCTTAGAGTACTCACATGCTAGGCAATTTATGTAATTGCTTTTATTGCTCTGATTCTTTAGGAGGGATCTGATTTACTTTCAAATGGGACATGAAGTAGTTTTGTTTTAATGAAGTGCAAATATGGTCTCATGTCTTGCTGGGTCATAGGTCACTGTTTTTGATGGATACCCAAAACATTTAATTTTATAGAAAATTGTCTTAGTTGTCTGGATTGTCCTGAAGGGTTAAGAAAAAAAGGATTATCTGTTTTAGTGTGGTGTGTTTTTTTTTATTCTCACTGTCATCCATCTTCGTCCTGGCTTTCCAAGAGCTCAGTATTTAGTCTCACAAACACCTGCGGATCTGTAGGTGTCATCTGTGCCAAGAGTTTATCTGCATGGGTAAGGGGGGGCACTTAGTATTCTGATCACTGCTGGACCCAGCGATTAATCCAAGGCTGACGTGTTATCAATCTGCCTGGGCCTCCCGTCGGTTTTCTGGTAGCAAAAGGCGAGCCACAAACAGCGTCAGAAGGGAGGCTATTTATTTTTCTGGGCTGCCTTTTACTCAGGGTTGAGAGGATGTTTTCTGTTGCGTGGCCTGTTCTGATATTTTAATCTGGTTGGTACACAGAGTGGGGGGGGGGCAGTGCAGGAAACTGGCTGCATACACATGTGCCAGGCTCAGCCTAGTGTGCTTAGAGGGGGTAACAAAACAATGGGGAATGAACACCGTCTCCTTTTATCAGGGGGGTTAAGGGCTCTCTGAATTGCCTGGTTATACGATCTGGATATTTATTATAGATAATCCTGATAATGTACAAGTCTTGTTTGGTCTTCAAGCTCCCAAACAGGAACAAATCCCCATCATTGTTACTGTTTGGCAGTGTGAGATTCAGGACGTTTTGAGTGTTAACTCCTACTTTCTGGGAGTGACTGGATTCTTAGGTCTTTTGTGATGAGTATTTTATAATTATACCAAATTCATATATAATGAAGGAAACGGAAAGATTTTAAGATCTTAACTGGGCAGACAGTAGCGTAAAGGGAGTCAGGGAAACTCTGTATGGGAGAATAGACAGGAGAGAGACGTGACACGTGTGTCATTTGTGTCGCGATCCGATTGGAGCGATGGGGCCGGGGAGGAGAACACATCAAACTGAGAAAAATAACAAATGAAAACAAGAGACATTTTGGGAGCAACGGCCGGAGCGCGGCCCTCGAACCGCTGCAGCAATGAAACCTCGGGCGGCACAAATGCTTAGCGAGGCCGTCCCAGAGTTAATGGATTTCACGTGCGCGCCTGCCGATTGTGTTCCGCAAATCAGGAGCTTTATTATATCCAATCTGCCCATTAGATACAGCCCGGCTATAATTGTTTTCTCTTACCCTCTTATCACTGGCCGCTTGTGTTGCCGGGAAGCGGCAGCCAGCTCGACATTTCACAAGCTGTCACTCTTTCTGTCTGATTTGTATTCTGTGCCCGGGACCCCCCTCCTCCCCCCAACAACATCGCCATGCTTGATGTGTCAGGAGGCTGGGGGCCAAAGAGTTATATTGTCGGGGGTGGGGCGTACTTCTGTTATCTGCATGGGTAATCACTGGAGCCTGATCTGTTTGCCACTTTATAAATACCAGAACAGGTATCTACCAAATTAGTTTGAAGACGATTTTCATTTTATTTGGAATTATCTAACAAATATATATGTGCCCAGACTGGTCGCAGAACCAATCCTGAATTTGCACTGATTATTGGCTCTCGTTGTTCCATAAGGAGGGTTTTCTGGTTTTGTCTGGATGTGGCTACACTAATGAGTACAAATCCAGCGGTGGCCTGATGTTAGGACGCCCTGATAATGTCCTGGGTCTTCCACTCACAGCTGTGTTGCTGCAAACAGTGAAATGACACGTGACAACTGGGTGCGTTAGTCAAAATGTTGGCCAGATGCCACGGTGCTCCTGTTGCATCAAGGTCAGAGCTTATTATGAGGGTACATGGTCTTACCTAAGGGCTACACCAGTAGGCTGGAGAGCTGTTTATATGATGTCCAGGTTTATTAGCAGAGTGCGTGTAGGTGCCTGAAAATGTAATTAAGATGATTTTGGGTGTGTGAAGCTTAATATACAAGAACCAACACATTCTTGAAAGATTCATGAATCTGTCGTGCTGTGGAGGTCAGACGGGGGATTGATATTTTACGCCGGTCAGGAAACCGGCGGAGTATTTGCGAGATAAACAGTGATTTGCCCGAATGCATAATTGCTGTTATTTTTCTTGAACAGTATAATCTAACTTATGCACAGTGTGTTTATTTTTCGGAGACCGTCTTTGTTCAAAATGCCAGATAGAAACATTACGTTAGATAAATGAATGTGTATGGATGAGGTAGCATGTATACCTCAGGTACACCAATGTTCATGCATGGAAGAGCACCAGCCTGTTTACACGTACCTGGTTATCTGTTTACCCATAAAGCACTTTTGCTTGGAAAACACATTTTTGGTAAAGACCTTATTTTTATACTTGAATGAAGACTACTGCATTTTGGTAGATGTTACAGCTGAATATATGGATGCTTGTAATGTATTATCTGCCTCATGAAGCTACAAAATAAATGTAAATGTAAACGAGCAAACTGCTGGATATACAGGGATGGTTTTACACAACTCTTTGTATTTCCAAGTACATGGCTTTGGAGTGCTTTTGTGTTTTTGTTGGTGCCACTAGGATATCTGCAGATGTGCTGTGAAGCCTCTGTTCTTCTCAGTATGACGTTCTCAGCTCCTGTACTTAAGTATTAAAAATGTGATACATCCACATATGAAGAAATTGCTGGAGAAAAATGGACTCTGATGGTACTTCTCTATGATGTGTAACTTCCTACTGTGCATCTGTCATGTTTCACACTGCTTCTCCTCAGTTTAAAGGAAGCTCAAATTTCGGGATCTGTCCAAGTCTTGATCTTTGCTCCGCGGTCCTCCTGGTAACATTTCAGTACTCCTCCAACCTGGGGACAGCTGTGGAAAGCGGAGGCCTCTTTGGATGGGGACTTGCGGCCCTACCTGTGTGAAGATACGATTCATCCAGCTCCAAAGGGCAGTGGCGGGCACTGTGTTGTCTGGCACTTTGATCCTCTTTTGTTTGTTTACCCAGCCATTCCTTTGGCACAAGCTGGCATCTTCAGGTGGGAAGCTGACCAGAAGAACTCTTTAGACTCCCTCCGGTGAAAGACAGAAATGATGGATTGTTGTTAGCAGGCCAGAGGGTCAGAAATCTGTCGCAGTGTGAGGAGTTATCAAAACAAATTATTTAAAAAATCTCTATCAGTGATCAAACCTTTGGATTTCACATGTTGCTTGGATCCAGGGTAGCAGGGCAATCTCTTAAAGGCTCTCAGTCTTATCGCGCTGTTGTGGTACCGTTTAAAGTGCATTCGATGAAGTATTGCAGCATCCCGATGAGCAGGTACAGTGTTATTTATAACAGCCGTGATTCAACATGTCAGGTGGGCAGAAGACTTCAAACTCAAAACTGCAGTGATAAGTCCTGGACTGCTTGCAGTTGCTAATGATTGATTCCAATGGAAAAAAATGAGAACTGATCTCCTTCCTCCTCTCCTTGAACCCCACAAATATGTCAGCTAGATCTTCGGTTGTCATTTGCGGAGTTAAGCAATGAATAAGCACCTCCTTTAAACTATGATTAACCTTAGTCCCCACAAATGCGTTAAAAAAATTTTTCACAGTGGTTTCCAAAGAAAAAGATCTGCATCCACACTACTGTTACCACTAGCATAGGAAAAGAACTTCTGTTTGCTGTAGCTCGGGCACAACCAAAAATTGTTTGTGCCGAAGTGTATATTTTGAATTGTACATTTTTACTTTGATTTGTATTAAAGTTCAGTTTCTGACTGTTTACACACAACCATGTGTTTAAAGTAAATGCACGTATTTTATTTAGCAAAAGCAAAGTATCACAGTACTGTAGTGTTACAAACACAAAGCTGTAAATAAAAGGAACCATGTAGGTCAGGGGTGGCCAGTCTTATCTGCAAAGGGCCGGTGTGTGTGCGGGTTTTCGCTGCAACTCCCTAATTAGATTACTAATTAGAGGACTGATTGGCTGTAGAGTCCTCACACCTGGGTTTGAACAGCCCGCCTACAGGTTATCCCAAAAACCTGCATACACACCGGCCCTTTGCGGATAAGTTTGGCCACCCCTGATGTAGGCTATTAAAATCGCAGTAACATAGATGGATCCAGAAATATAGTCACTACGTATCTTACTCTCTTCCCCTCAGTTTCACTGCACTCTTGTCTTACTCTAATTTATCTGCAATAAGCATCAATCGGTGAATTTTTAGTTTCCTTTGCTTGTAAACTGCATGCAATGCACAGAAGACACGATTTAGCTGCATACAAGCACGCAAAAGAATATTTGCCAGGTAGTGAAAGTCCTGTATGTACTGACCACCGCGTGAAAACTTCTGAAAAACATTCTTTATTCCTGTGAAGAATAACCAATTCTGGAAAGAGACACCGAAACGAAGAGAGCTAATCAGGAAAGGGTCACAAGCTAACCATGGACCAATTGGAGCTCACTGATGCAGGTGTACCAAAATGTTTACATTTATGAGCATCCGCCCTAATGCATTTACAGGAAGATTAGTTGTCAGAGAGCACTGAACATTTTCTCCACTTCTGGGAAAAAAAGACCTGCAGTAGTTCGGATGGAAGGCTAAATCGGAAGAAAGTTTTGCCATTACTAAATGGAAATGTATTAGTGCGGATGTACCTTTAATCCCTCTTCTCTGATGATATGAAAGTTACTTGGTTCTGATTGAAATCCGTCAGAAGACATACTAATGGCGTTATCCGACAGACAACAAATATAGCTTCTCTTGAGCATAAAATATATTTTTAAGTTGTCTCGGGAGTGTAGTTCATCAGGGATATCAAAGACAAGAACATCAGAGCAAAAAAAAAAACAGCACCGGCAGGCAAGGAAGTACCACATCTGTTGGTTGTAATGCAGCCAATATCCTATCAGGTTAGGAGCAATTAAGAATTTAGCGATGATGTTCAGCAAGTAAAACTCTTGGCTAAAAATGACAAGGCTCCGGGACATTCAAGAATGCCTCTAAAGAATCACTATAAAAGTTGATTTAGGTACAAATGTCCTGGCTATGAGATGCATTAAAACGTGGCATCAGACTTCTGCTGAGCACAGAGAACTGTTCAGTTAAAAGAACATGACATGACACTAAAAGGACCATCCTTCTGCTGCACAATGAATTTGACAGTGTCAGTCGACACTAGCTTTAGCTCATAGCTGAAGTGGTGAGTAAAAGTTGTTTGCCTATGCCTAGCCTGCAGTTTTACATAATGCGGATGTGACGTGTCCATGGCTATCCCACCCAGTCTTTTGAAGTAGCCAAAAAGTAGCTAGTGACAAAAAAGAAATGTCTGTCTATGGGTCATTACAATGATAGAGGCATGGGTTATTTAATTCTCCCATGGCTTACAGCTACTAATCCTTTCAGAACCTTTGGCCAAAAAGAACTGTCTGTTTTAACCTAGCCTCTTCATTTCTGCTCTTAGATAGATACAAGCAGTGACTGATACTTGTGCTCTGTGCAAGCAATCGATTTATTTTGACTGCACAGGGGTGACAATTGCCTTGATAACCGCAAGAAATAGCCCTTTATTCCTTTTTTTCTTTATGATCACTGATGTCGATAAGAAAAAGTCAGGCAATCCCCATCTCTAGTGAAGCCAGTGAGGAGGGAAGTACGATTAATCTTGGTTATTAAGGGCAAGATGATTCCCTTAACCTGTCGGTATGAAATGGAAGCATTTATTTTTGCTGGTTTGGCAAATTACTCGGCAAATAACTAACCGAAGAAAAGGCTCAGCAAAAACTTGATGGTAATTAATAACCAGGAGCAATTGTATTAATCACTGCCTTACCAACAATGCTACAGGCTAAAGTGCATAATTGTAATGTAAACAATAGCTTCCTAAAATGTGCTGAGTCATTGTTTCTAGATAATTCGGCATTAAGCAGCAAATATCCTCCTTCCTGTTAGTGTTAGCATACTCCTAACTGGCAGAAAGTGGTGGCAAATCTTCTATAATAACTGAATTGTGCTATTTCAGTCTAAGACACCGCCTTTTGCATTTAAGACTGACATTTTATGCTTAGCCTTTTGCTCCAATTCTCATATGTAATGCATTCAATATTTCATTAATACCATGATTGGACCAGTCATCTCTGAATAGCCTCATATTTTGGAATTTTCAGCCTAGCTTTTAGCATGTGGTGTTGGTGTCAAATATAAAAGTTAGATATAGTACATTCGTAGAACATTCACTGTGCCTTCATAATGCATTCATAGAACATTCATAAACAGCATTTAAGTATAAGTATACTTTAACATCGGAAGTATACCCTAACATCATAACATACCTTAACATCTTTAATATGCATTAATAACAAACATAATATGATAATAACAAACATTATAATTGTATAATCGTATAATGTTCGTTATGAATGTTTATTAAAGCTGATAAAGTATATTAGGCTATTTTGGTATATTTAAATGCTGCTTATGAATGTTCTCACATGATGAATGTTGAAGATGCACTTAATGTAAACCATTACCGTGTATAAAAGTCTGTAGCATAAATAATTTTTTTTCTCTTTACAAAATAAAAGCAGAAAATAAGGACATCGCGTGACGTTGTTAACCTTCTCAAACATGTGGAATCCATCCGTAGACGGTTTTTACGGAAAGCCGGCTTTGCTACTCGCAGAAAGGCTGAATGAAGCGTTGATTGGGACAGCTAATGACAATTTGCCGGCCTGTATTAGCGGCATTCCACTATACAGCCGATCGTGAAAGGTCACGCTTCAGAGCATGAAAGGCTGGGCGGAAGGTGCCAGAGAGAGTGAAGATGCTGACGGGAAGCGGAAAGCCTAACTAATCACCCGTTGATGGGTTGCTGAGTGAGTGTATGTTGATGCTTCCATGTCCCGCTCTCGCCAGTGTGGGGAAGCCATTAGAATGTTGGGTTATATCTCTAGGTGTGTGGGGTTTAAGTCAAGGGAGGTGATGTTACATTTATATAATTCCTTGGTAAGACCCCACCTAGAATATTGTGTGCAGGATTGGTCACCATACCTCAAGAAGGACATTGCTGCCTTACAAAAGGTGCAATGGAGGGCTACGAGACTGATTCCTGGTCTTAGAGGAATGTCTTATGAGGAGAGGTTAGCTGAGCTGAATCTGTTTAGCCTTGAGCAAAGTAGGCCTGTTGCGATAAACGATTAATCAATTAATTGCACGATAATTAAAATGAGGACGATAATTTTCCCGGACATGATAATTTTCATTTGCATGATTGTTTGTTTTCCTCGTGTCTTTCTCTACCAAATGGGAATATTGGCTCTTTTTAGCTCATTTGGCTCAGCTCACTAAGAAGAGCCGACTCTTTCGGCTCCAAAACCCACCCCTTTCTTCATTTAACCTGATGCTGATTAGTGTGACCTGATTTGAGCTTGTTAAAAATAAGACACTGTCTTGTGGGCGAGGTTTTTTGTAAGAAAACGCGTTCCGGTCATAGTCGTCCTTAATGTTTAGGCAGCTTAAAAACCCGGACAATTCTATAAACATTAATAAAACGGCTCTTGAACAGCAGCCGGCTCCCATCATTCACTAAAAAGAGTTGACTCAAAGAGCAGTCTCGGTCACGAACGACACATCACTAGTAATGAGGCGTGAACTCTCGTGTCAGTGGACTCTTTGCACGTCAGCTTCTGCGTTCATAGAAATGCGGCTCGCTCATTTCCGGTCTGTGAGAAATGGCATTGGTTTATACATGCTGTTTACAGGACTTGTCCAAACTAATGATCAACGACGTACATCACTTTTGTAAATCCTTCCCCAAAATACCAACGAGTAAATTAGAGAAGGGCTTTAAGATGTTTGCCTTGATTTACATCCATGGATACGAAGGGGAGTCTTATTCGTTCAACTTTGTGGCTGGTGTTAGCTATAGCTCACGGACAGTGATAGTGTATGCATGTGGCAGTGAAGTAACTATGAACATCCCCAGTCATTCTAGCGGAGAATGTTTAACTTAGTATGTTCTTTATGTGCTTAAGTCAGGGGTACCCAATCTTATCCGCAAAGGGCCGGTGTGTATGCAGGTTTTTGGGATAACCTGTAGGTCAGCTGTTCAGACCCAGGTGTGAGGACTCTTTCAGCCAATTAGTCCTCTAATTAGTAATTTAATTAGGGAGTTGCAGCGAAAACCCGCATACACACCGGCCCTTTGCGGATAAGATTCGCTACCCCTGACTTAAGTACACATTACGTTAATCTGTGTTAATCTGCTATTCTTAGTGTCAAACGGAAACACGAGAACAGGAGAGGTTGCTGCTTCAGACCCATGAAGAAGCACGACAAACATCATAGTGTAAAAGTATGACAGCACTGTCTAATTAAAGCTGTTCAGTATTCAGATTTGTGTTACATAGGCTCATCAAAGCTTATGATAAACCGCCATAAAACGAGCTACGGAGACGCTGCAGCGAATGCTTTCCGACAATGTATAAATAAAATTGAATATTTAGGTACAGTATTATACTGTATTATATAGCGTGTTTTAATTATACACAGTTCAGTAATTTAATATAATACAACAGTTTCAAACACTTTTCACATTACAGTACTGTATACTGTAATGTGAAAAGCGTTTGGAAACGGTTGTACTATATTTTACAATCAAAATTAGTGACACTGTCCGTTTTATTACGTATTCTTTATGTAAGAAATATACACGTGTCAGTTAGACTGAGATAGAAAGAAAAAATAGAAGAAAAACTCGGTTATGATGATCATCTGATTATAATTATCAATTTCGCCAAGGCAGACGAGTTCACTATAAACGGTAAAGTAAATGTGCCAATAAATTAAACTTAAAACTCGATTGTATTGTGAGGACATGGTGCACTTAGGAAATTATTATTATTGCTTTTTAGCTTCTGAAACACAAGTTTATCCTTTCTTGTGCTCATAGTTACTCAAACCGGAAGGAAGTGAGCCGTATTTCGCACTGGAAGATATGATGTCACTGCGATGTTATTGTTTATCGCAACAATTCCTGGGACAATTTATCGTCCAGCAAAATTTATTATCGTGACAGGCCTAGAGCAAAGGAGACTAAGGGGGGACATGATCCAGATCTATAAGATTCTAACGGGTCTGGATGCTGTTCAGCCAAATGGCTATTTCAATATTAGTTTAAATACTAGAACTCATGGCCATAAGTGGAAATTAGCGGGAGAACATTTTAAAACAAATTTGAGGAAGCACTTCTTTACACAGCATGTCATTAGAGTATGGAATAGTCTTCCTGCTAGTGTAGCAGAAGCTAAATCCCTGGGTTCCTTTAAATCAGAGCTAGATAAGATTTTAACAACTCTGAGCTATTAGTTAAGTTCTCCCCAAATGAACTTGATGGGCCGAATGTTCGTTTGTAATTTCCTTATGTCCTTATGTTCTTATCTGATTATATCTGTCTGTAATTCTGGCCGAGGAGGGGGCAGGCATTTGCCAATTCTCCCAAGCCTCATGTTCAAAATGACATGTTTGCCTGCATACTGTGGGGTCAGCTGACCTGTCAGGGCGAAGTTCTGTGGAGCAAGGCGCAACAAAAAAGCTCAGATGGAGGCTGATGTGGCAAAGGATGTTGCCAGAAGGAAATGCCTTGCTGCCTGCTTAGGAATGCAACAATGGACAACTCAACACAACAGCGTTCCTCCGAAAGACAAAGGCACTTTTTATCAAGAGGGAAACAATACATGCATTTAAATGTTTTGCGTAACTCATAAATAAACTAACACATAAGGGCACTATTAACTGTAGGGGGTGATAATAAACAGAACAGAACAGGCATAATAACTCTGGTTTATTGTAGCTTGCTGTATATGAATATTAAATTGGTAACCAGTGACCAGACATGATTGATTGCTTGTGTGCCAATATGGAAATTTGTCTGTGCTACTTCCAGTTTCTTGACTTCAGATTCGGATTTTCTCCTACCATGGCACATTAAAAACGTCCCAGGGCATATACAGACTAATGATCTGCAGTCTTAATTTACAAAGAGAATACATTAGGCATGTAATGAGGAAGGCCAGTCAGTTTGCAGATACGGAGGCATCTTTGCATCCTCTCCCTCAATGTCATTTATGAAAACCTGCTGTGGCTTCTCAGTACCTTATATGCTGGGTTTCAGGGGTAATATTAGTTGTATGGAAGAAAAACACACATATAAATATGTATTTTTCGTAGAGTGTCATTCTGCGCTTTAGTCATTAGCTAATAAAAGTTATATCTCAGCATAATTGAGTATTAATATTTTTAATAGTTTCCAAAGCTCGTTGACGAACATCTTCCACATAAAATTTGCCAAATATAAAATCTGAAACAGAGGTAGGCTGCAAGGCACGAGACATCCGGGACAGAATGCTAGTCCATTACGGGGCCAGGGAGCAACATAGACCTTCAAAATGAACTTCAATAGGATGAGGGTCTCGGAGTAATAATGGCCTTGTGTGGGACAGCATTCATGGAGCTTGTGTGTGTCATTCTGTCCAAAAAGTGAGGGAAATACAGCTTCCAATTCCAACATGTCAAAAAAGCCCAGACATCTTTGGATAATGGCATCTATCGTACTGAAAACTGGCATCTGATCCATTACATCTCTACATCCCACCAGGCCAGTCTGATAATTAAGTCGGTGACATTTCATCCGCGGGTGCCTGACTTATTTCAGGCATCATATCAGCCTGAAAATTTGCAGCTGAAAAACAGCTGTCAATATGATTCAGCATTTGTATTTTGACTGACTTTATCTGGCCTGTGATTGCAGATAATAAGCAATGGTCAGTTGATAGTTTTTCAACTTCTTGTAATTTCTACTATTCAACCTGAGAGCAAATATATACCATCCTTTGTGGTACAGACAAGAGGGAGAGTTGGATAGCCAGAATACTGTGCTGTGTGGGCGGAGTCCTTATTTATTGTACATATCTTTGAGACAGAAGACTTCTAACTACTTATCCTGCTTAGGGTTACCTGGAGCCTATCCCAGGTAGCACAGGGCACAAGGCCAGGGTACACCCTGGATGGGATGCCAGTCCATTGTAGGGCACAAGCCACACTTATATTCTGTGGGATATTTGGAGATACCACATAGCCAGCACATGGAAAACAAGCAAACTCAAACTAGAAAGGCAGGAGATGTAGGGCAACAATGCGGTCTAATGAACCACCAGACCAAATTTGGGAGCTAATTGTATAGCATATCACTCACATTTCTTCTTGGATACTAAGTACAACAATACTTGCCTCAAATCAATGATGAGAGTCTGTATAATCAAAATTTATTACTATGTATGAATATCTAAGTTTAATAGTTATTGTAGAGTTATTCAATTTATCATGGGTGTATATTTGGTTTCAACAATGTCTTGGACCAACTCAACCCCAGACCCCCAGCCCCCCCAAAAAAATACACACAGTACACCCACTATATTGGTAGGGACATGTTCCTGATCTCCAAGACCAAATCTATGGCCTTGCCTTTTATACATCTTAAATGGTGATATGCGATTCTGTGATTTAGAGGCATACTCTCAGTATACTCTTAGACTAAAAGGTATACTCTCAGTGCTAAAATGCGATATCAGTGATCCACATGAAAAATTACTGAAAGATATTATTAGTCCAGTGCAGATGGCAAAGATCATATAGTAATCTCAGTTCAATAGGAGCCAAAATGACGCTTCGCCAAGGCCCCTGCAGAGATCCGTTCTGTAGATCCAGCCGAGCAATCTGTGCGATTCGTCTTGAAAAGTGATTTCCCACCAGAAAGAAATATCTGTCAAAACTGTAAACATCATATTTATTTTTTTTTCAATCTAAGACACAAAGACAGTGCCAGAGTTCACTAGCAGACCGCAAGTGAAGCACAAATCCTGTTTCACTAAATAGTATTTTATAATTTTTTTTGTGTCAAAGTCACAGTTTGTAACACTATTAAATCATGCCGGGATCTTTGGTCTTGTGTGTTTCAGCCTTCTGCAGAACTGATTTCTATCTCCTTTGTCAGCCCGAGGATAAAGTTTGATTAATGATGCCTGACTGAATCGGTTGTTCCATCTTTCCTCTTTTCCACACAGGCGATCAATCCAATGTGCTGCATTAGGGCCCCTGTGGAGCGCTGGCTGTCGTTACTTCAGAGCGAAATGCTCCGAAAATTCTGTGTGATGCTGATTTTACTAAACGTTTTACCAGTTTAGAGATGTATAATATTTATACAAGTATATGTAGAAAATGGGATGCTATAGGAAGTGGATAGACAGACTTTCTGTGGATTTCTGACATTTGTTTGCAGTTTTTCACTGTGGCCATGCACCTTTGTCCGTGTGTGGTGTTTTGATGTTCTCCCATGTTCTCCCATGTTTACCTGCTCCGTGCTTTTAATCACCCCTCTGGATAATCCCCAGCCTTCCCACATCCTCACACTGGGATAAGCAGTTATGGGAAACTAATGCATGGATGAGTAACTACATACTTGCTCCTGCTTCCTTGGTAATATTGGATTCCCTCGAACCCGTGCATAAGTCTTGACACTCATTCTATAAAGTTCTGTAGTGGCAAACCACAGCAGCACGGTGTCTTTCATTTCAACACTTTCAAGCAAAAATAAAACTACATAAACAAAAAAAAAGAAGAAAAAAATTCAGATCACTTCCTGCTTGATATCATCTGTGGTGGATATTGTTCTCTGTTCAGTGGCAATTTTTGTTATCCCGGCGGGGAACACTGTATATTTGTATCAGGCCAATGGCTGCCATGGGGTTACTGTAGCTCAGATTAAATGATAGAGCTATATTATTTTTTCTTGACAGCTTTATCATTCGAGGAAGTCTGCTTTATAAACCCAGCATCTCAGTGTCAACAGTTATAGCTTTCCCTAATCCCAAGCCAAACTCCTCCTGCCTGTATTGAACACAACAGAACAGGAGTGACAGGATTTGTAGTGTTTTTTTACTCAGTGTTGAATGATGGAGAACATAATTCTGGCCTTTCCCTTTATATACATTACCCTACAGTCACAAGAATTTCAATAAATTTACATCCTATATTTATGGAGTTGCACTAATTTTACAAAAGGCGGGTTTAAAGGATGTTTAAAGGATCTTTCAGATCTCAGAAGGTTCCAGTTATTAAGTTATATAGTCTAACACTAACGTATGACAACATTTATTTTTAATTAAATGTCCTGTGATGAACCGGTACCCCTTCCATGGTGTATGCTTTGTGTGCACTGCCTGTGATTAACTGAGCTCCTCAGAACCAGAATAAGCAGTTGGAAGATGGATTTTTAATTTAAGAAGTTGACTAACTAAAGGATGCTAATCAATGAAGGAAGGACTAGGCAGCGATGAGTGCGGGACACTGTTCTGACATCATCCTTGATAAAAGTAGAAGAGCCAATGTTAGACGAGCGGTAAATGCAAATGGTGTTCAGCCCAGCACTATAAAACAGTAACCCATCTCGTTTAAAATTCATCCCCCGGTTTTACGCACTGCTGCCTGAAAATAAAAATGAATAATAAAGCCCTCCTTATATGACTTGGGAAAGTAACAGAGGCCATTAGGGGCTTTTTAGCGTCTGTGCTTTCCATCCGCGGAGCAAGTGCAAACGGGGATGGTCCATTTGCAGCCCCGCTCCTCCTGTTCGGCTTCAATCCCCCCCCGGCCTCGGGTGGGTGGCACGGTGGGGGGGGGGGGGGGGGGGGGGGGGGGGGGGGGGGGGGGGGGGGGGGGGGGGGGGGGGGGGGGGGGGGGGG
>JABFEA020000130.1:992040-1014650 GCA_019775915.2 Cyphomyrus plagiostoma | reverse complement strand
AACCTCTGAATACTGAATGGACAGTAGTGTTGTCCTCACTGTTAAACCTCTGAATACTGAATGGACAGCGGTGTGGTTCTCACTGTTAAACCTCTGAATACTGAATGGACAGCGGTGTGGTCCTCACTGTTAAACCTCTGAGTACTGAATGGACATCAGTGTAGTCTTCACTGTTAAAGCCCGCAGTTTTTGATTTTTTTTCCTGTGTATTTTGGGCTTTGTATGTCAGTTTATTTCCCAGAAGTAGAAAGGGGAATAAAATGAACAATATGCCTTTTGATTTAAAATAATGACTGAAATCATAAATAATCCAAGAGCTACAGACACAGGTGAAAAACAAAAGAATCATGATTGAGACAGAATTAATATTTAATACAATAGGTTGAATTAAATTGAATGACCCTCTTACTGAGACAGATGATGCATTTTCAGGAATCTGAACAAAGGGCTCACATTGTTTCTTTTTAATAAATTTCAAACGGATGCATAAAAGCACTAATTTGAGGAGACATCTTGCGCAGAATAGCTGCCCTTTTAGGACAAAGCCTGCTTCCCATCCCTGTGCCCTGTGAAAGGTGATTTTAATGCTCTCATCTTCTGAAGTGCTGCTATTACTACTGCTGCTGCTAAGTGGGCAAAGTAGGTTATTCTCTCATGATGTGTCCTGACAGAAGAAAATAAACTTCCAGTTTAAGGGCCGGTGTCCTGTGTGCGAAATGGCTTAACTCTACACTGTTTTTCTCGTGGTGGTCTGTCTGTCATAGTAATCCTCAGAGGTGCAGGGACCATAACAGAGACTCTTTGGGAAATTATTTCCAGTATAAGACAGGCAGGCAGCACAGTGTTGATGAGATTAGCTGGTGGGGCTTGTCAGAGAGGTGTGTGGCTCAGCAGTTTGGGCTGCTGGGCCTGTGGTTGGGAGGTGGCTTGTTCCCAAGGTTGCCAGGGTGATGTCACTGTTTGGCCCTTAGCCCCAGATCCTACGGGGACTTGCTGACCCTCCTTTCTCAATTATTTGTTGCTTTGGATATAAGTGTCTTCTAACTGTAAATCAGTTCTTGGAGAGGTCTGCTGTTATACTCTCAGGTGAGCTGTTGAATTCAGTAAAATTTACAGCTGTATAAGGGCCAGAAAATGGTAAGACGCAATGCATATTTCACACAGTGATAAAATGCATTGTGGTCATTTTCAGTTAACTAAACTTCTTTGAAGGACCATGACAAGCTGAAGGGAGTCTGACTGGATTTAGCTCCAGCTCATGTCAGTAGTCATAGAAACGATTCGGCAGAGGTGACAAAGCAATTTAACCCACTCGAATGCCAAGCCTGGCAAAAATTAAGACAGCAGAACTACACCAGGGATCTAATACAGCATGTTTAGCAAGGGAGCGGTCACTTGTGTACCATTAGTATGTCAGCAGCCAAGTCAGGTCATTGTCCCTCCAGGGGAACATATGCCAGCTAGAAAATCAAACCTTGACTAAGACCTCCAACATACACATAAACAGTGAACTCCACATATCCTCACTGGAACAAAAAGCCTCCGTGTACAGTATGTGCTGGGAGCCACAGTCATAATGTAAATGTGGTCAGGAAGGATCATTTTAAGGAGGAAGCTGGAAGCGACTAGCAATGGAGAAATGTGCTCTATGGTGCTGGTACTTTTTAACGCCTGGTTGGCAGCCATGGAGGAAAACAATGCTGAAATTATTCATCTGGGGTGTCCATTTCAGGGCTGCCACCTAAAGGAAAAAATGAAACCAAAATGAGCCAGAAGAAGAAAAGAAATCGATCACAAAATGGCTGCCTAGTTGGCGTGCAGAGAGAGACGGTTCCTGACTGCCACTCCAGCTTGTGAAAGGTGCTGTTTAATGCAGTCTCCGTTACTGTGGATGGCTGAGAGATGGACAGACGTTAGTGGTCAAATGCGGGCCTCCAGCCCTTGGCTCGGTTTGTTCCCGTTAATGAGGTCCGAAGGGTGTTTCGGCAGGAATTGAGATGGTTATTCATGAGGACATCATGAGCTGGCTTGTCGGTCATTTTTCTGGAACGGGGTCTGCGTTAACGACGTGCCACAGTGAGCAAGCCACTAATCTAGGTATCCATGTGCAGCTGTGGGCTTGTGCTACATTTACGCTAATTTTAGTGACGCTGCTTGCTAGAACTAAGGCCACTCATTGACTCCTGACAGTCAGACTTAAAGTGGAACTCCGACTGGAAAGATCACATTCTGCCAACACCATGAAAGGTTCTTCAGCTGGCAGTAATAATGTAGGTACTTCATCACTATGGTTTGCTGTCAAACAGAATCCCTTATGTACTGGGTCAAGGCTGGTCTTTTTTCTTACTCTGTGAGTTGGACAGTCATTTGATAAACTGATTGATCTTATGCTACCTTAGAGATTTTAGGAACTCCAGGTCATCCTGCATCCTGAAAATGTATATATCATTATCCTGATTGGTGAATTAAGCACACATTACCTGTTTTCAGAAGCCATTAAGCAAGAGAATTCCTATAATAGCAATTAATTTTCTTGCCATGTTTCAAAAGAAAAATCTATGCAATTCCCTATTCTCTAAATCAAATTAGCCAGCTACAAGGTTATTCATTTGTCTTTTTAAATGACTTATTACTAAAATAATTAAACATCATGTTCTACCAATTTCCCAAAAAAGCACTACTAATGCCGTGCAAATTGTTTTTGACAACTTTGACAAAGCTAACCTTATTATGCAGGTCCTGAAGACTGTACCTGGTACCAGATATAATGGCACAGCCCAAACACTGCTGCCTGGCCAGGTTTTCTGCCTGTCAGCTCATTGTTTTTCAGCTGGCGCGCCTCTCAGTTCCCAGCGCTTTGGGTTCCTGACTACAGGATACATAGCTGAGGTGACTTAGAAGCACCGAATTATAATGGATATCATAATAAAAACGAAAGAGAATGAGCAAGGTTAGACAATTAGTACCCAGAGTCCAGGACACAAAGCGAAACCAATGAACACACCCAAAGTCGAGACATAATAAATCCAAATTACAGAAGGAAACCAGAAAGCAGACACAGAACAAGAATATAGATGGCATGTAACAAAAATGCGCAGTTTAGCAGCTAATTCTAGCAAAATTAACTAGCTAAGGTGCGATATGCTAGTGTTCGGTGATCGCCACTCATTTTAATTATCACATGAGAAAAAGACATTGAATATGTTGGCAGCCTGTTTACCCTTCTATCTGCACTATAGTGTAGAAACACCTATGACAAAGACTTGTACCTTTATCACCTTAGTATTTGTACCTATAATCTTAAAATAAATCCCCGAATACTAAATTGCCAATATAATGTTCAATATTTTCCTTTACAACCTAAATTACTTAACCAGTAAAAGATCGTGGTGTATATATCCAGTTAATGACCATCAGTTTGCCATGTAATAATAATAATAATAATAATAATAATAATATACCATATAAAATGTTAACCATGTGATACCTTTTGAAGAACACAAGGATGGGGGACGGGCATTGCTGTTTTGTAAAGTATTCTGCCCTAAGCAATGGCTCTGGACTGAACTAGGGAAGCACTGACCTCCTTTTGCAATGTTGTCAACAGGGTGACCCCAGGTGTTACATCTGGCAAATCCATGTCGTTTCCACAATTAATTCAAGCCGTGTTGTCTGTTCACATCAGACACCCCCCCATCTCCCCTGAGATCCACCCCCCCACCACACGCACACGCATATCGTGTTTATTTGCCAGAAATGTGTTTTGCTAGTTCTCTCGTTGCCTCTGAAAGTTCCAGAATTCTTGTAATGAAAAACAAGTCAGCAGGCCAGATCTGTGCCGAGTTGGCTAGTGCCCTTTAACGTGGTCTAATTTCTGGGGGGGACAGCGATGGTATCATGTGATTTATAAGAAAGCAGCTACCGTAATTTGGGAAGTGCCAAAAACATATTTTCCCCCTCCCATGCGTTTCTGAACAAAAGCACAGAGCTGTGCTTTCAGTCAGTAAGGATTCTCCCTTATCTGTGAGAGCAGATAGTTAAGCCGCTTTTGATGAAGAAGGAAGGTGACGAATTAAGTGGTTTGCTCTGTTTAAGCATTGCTACAGGTGAGGTTAAGCTGCTTGACTCTGGGCCACGTACAGCTTGGGTTCTCTCCCTTGGCGAAGCGGGATCCAGAAACTTAGTACGGCAACCTGATCTCTGTATTGTTTTTGTAGCGGTATGAGTTATAACCCATTTTAATTGGTGTGACTGAGGACCTTGAAAGAAGGCATTTTAAAATCATTTTGGTAAGACTTAACACCATGTTTTTAGTATGTATAAACATTCATAACAAAAAATAATGCGTTCATGAAACGTTATAAACATGGCTATAAATATTAAACAAAAGGCATAACATCATAGTCCTGCGTATAATGCATTATAATGGTCAGTATACTTTAATCATTATGGATACTTTGTACTGCATTATAAAGGTATCTATAGTGCATTATAGATGAGACCTTCGTAAAGGCAGTCATAATTCATAATTAACATGCCTATGTATTATGGCATGTTTATAATGCTTTATGAATGCATTGCAATACATTATGAATGTGTTTATAAATTACTAAAAGCATGGCCTTAAGTAAAGTGTTACCAACGTCTTTTATTTGGTGTTGTTTAGAAACACTGAATGTATATTATATTTCATCTGAACATATTTTGACGTAACACAGACTGATTATTCCTGGAATGTCAATCTCATAACCCCTCATTCAGTACAGGCTTATTATGAGCCTGGAACCTATCCCAGGCAGCACAGGGCAAGGGGGACCCTGGCTAGGATGCCAGTCCATTGCAGGACACACACAACAGGCAGTTGAGGTAAATAAAGAGAGTGCGCTTATGCCTGGAAGGTCACCGGTTCAAATCCTGTAGCTAGCAGAGTAATCATATTATTGCTGGGCCCTTGAGCAAGGCCCTTAACCCAGAAAAGTGCTTCAAGGGTGCTGGGAACATGGTTGACCTGGAATTCTAAACTCAGGTTCTGCTCCCTCTCTTGTATGTAGGTCTCACAGGAGTGATGTAGTGCAGAGTCAAATTTAAGTTGGGGGAGGGGGATGCATGATCATTGATGGTTAAAAAAGTTGTACTTAGAACCTCATAAAGTAAGGGGTTTTCCGTTGTTCGGGCAAAAGGAAATAATTGCTGATAGATGATAACATGTATTGGTGTGGATATTCATGAACATATAGGTTTCCTGCTGCCTGCAGGATTCTTTTTTTTTGCACTTTTAAGGTATGGACCTCATGCAGATGAAAGCATCTGTGACCATTTGTGATGAGGGAGTCGGGAGAGCAGTCAAAGCGCCTGCCTCACTTTATGATCCATAAAGGATCTATAGGATCAGTTGTCAGTCCCAACGCCGTTTTGATGACTGCCGGCGTTGAAACAGCAATTATTTCCTTGCCTAGGAACTATTTCTCCTGCACGAATGCGGGTAATGAAATATTTGCCAGAATCAGTTTCTGTTACTGCTGGTCGGCTGCTGTAGGAATACAAAGGCTATCGCGCCCTTGTGAGGAATATCAAGTCTCCTCTCTCATTACCCTGGGGAATTCAGATAGGTTTCACTGCACAAATGGCTCTCTGTTGGCTAGAATGCACCGTTTGTTGTGTCTGGGATTTTCTTGGCCTGGGGTTAGGGCTGTGTGGGTGTCACCTGGCCTCTGTCAGCACGTCAGGCCTTTCCTTCTCTACCTCCTCTCTCTCTCTGGTCATGAATAATGCAGCTGGTGGCCTTAGACGCGGCACTCGCGGAGTCACCCAGACGGGGCTGTTGTTGGAATCCGGCGGTCCTCTCGGCGCGGGAGGTAATTCCGTCAATCAGAGGCAAGGAGGTACGATATCAGAGGCGGCACGGCGGTGTACCAGGGGCCGGCCAGGACCGGCGCACAAATCCTGCTACATATTCAGCAGTCGCTGCAGGAACGTGTGACGGGATGACCACGAATGCGGCCCAGGCTCATTATCAGATAATGCATCTATCAGACTGCTGGCTGGGGGGTGTGGGGCGGGTGCAGGTTTGCCGTTAGTGCAGGAAGTGTCAGCGTGTGTAAATCTACCCGAAGCTCGCACAAAGAACAAACACAGATGTGGGCGCAGATACACACGCGCACACACTGAGTCTTTTATCCAGATATGTGCTGGTTGTCATGTGGAAGCAGATCTTCTGTCCTCCGATTTTCAGCACAGAGGTCGACTACTCCTATGGCAGCTCCGACTGTGAAAAAGCATCCTCCTGATTTCGGGTTATATACCTGTATTGCTGGCTGCCCTGGGCTGTTTTGTCTACCATGAAATCTGTACTTGACACGCAGCATCACCACTTGTCTGTCACTAAGGTGGGTGCCGAGAGCTGTCTACATTGATCTCCTTGTAACTGTACTGTACTGTACATTATTATCATTACTATCAAACATTTGTACAGTTACTACTTGACTGCCGGTGTGGTCAGGCTCCGACAGCCATGTAGTCTGGTTATTAGTTGAAGTACAAGCATGTACTACAGCCTAAACTTTCACTTTCTCTCTTGTTTGATCTCATTTAAGCAGCGGTGCAACGTCACACTAGCACAGACATAAGTACTGTGGGCAGTTTTGTTGACGTATGTCTGCTGACACGCAAACGCTGACCTGCCAGACTTTGTGTTATCTGGTGTGACAGCACAGGCAACCCTGTTGTCATCCCTCATCCTGAGTGACTGATGTTAGACCTGACGGATGACTATCGTGACTCGGAAATAATTTAAGATTAATATATAGTCTACAGGGATGATGGTCGTAACTATGGTTAATCATAAATCACATATGCCTTAAGTTGAGGAGTACCTGTATAATTATTAAGCAACATAGACTACAAAATATATCACAGATGGTTAAGTCATACACTGGAAGACCCGAAGGACGTAAAGTAAAAGATGTCTTATGAAAAATGTCCTATCGTATTGATCTTGGACAGTGAGTGGAATGATTTACAATAGCACTGATATTGCATAACATCATATCCGTAAGTGTGACTGCATATTTAGAGTGCACTTATATTTAAAGCGTGATACTTGTTGTTGTTGCTTAAGTGTGACAAACAGCACACTCCCCCCCCCCATCCGGCAACCGGTGAAAAAGGACTCAACTGACAGTCATTATATGAGTGAAATGTCACGGGCGACCTAGAGTGTGTTTTTCCGTATGTGAGTGTCAGACACCGAGACGGTTTGTAATCACATGGAAGAGAGGCCTACCTGCAGCTCTCTCTCTAATAAGGACCTTTGGGGGGGGGGGGTGCTACGGTCAAGGCCGTATTTTTGAAGCCAGCCCCTTAAAAACGTGGAGGCCTGCTGCCAAAAGGCTCATAGATAAGGGGCACTTGAGAGACTGCACTCGCGGGCTGGCTCCCTGTTTACTTAATCGTTTCTGCTACTCGTTTAGGGGCCTAATTAATACCCTTAATCTGGCCACCTTAATTGCAATATGGGCAAAGGTTTCAACAGGCACTGAGTGGAATGATAAAAAAAAAAAAAACATCCAAAAACGCTACCGGACGTCTTGATCAGGTTGTCATTGCAAAACAGGCTAGAGGATTATGGTTGTATTTGTCTGTTAGAGGCGGACTGTACAGATTTTATTTTAGCGCTGAGAGCAAACTTCCACATGTTAATACACAGGTATTCACCTTGTACTGAATCGCTTGCTTTTCCCGATGATCACACAGGCGGGAAGCCCCCTCCAAACTGCATGGAACTGAGGCAGTTTCTTCCGGTGCTTTCTGATGCTGTTTTGTCAAGGTGGCCAAGGCTGGTCGTCCATGTAAACGACCAGCTGGAAAAAATGATGCCCGTGAACTCTGGGCTCCCTGTGTCTCGGCACTGTGCTCCATGACAAGGCCGCCCCGTCCCAGGGCTTGCCGGGAATACAAATGAGGGGCTCAGCTTCTTTTTTCGGAGAGCTGGAGGCCGCCAGAGCTGTCTGCAGAGGCGCCGGTGTGCGCAAATCTGGCAGCTGCAGGTCCTGTCAGACAGGCCTGAAATCGCATTGCATAGACTCACTGTGACTGGAGAGGCAGCACTGTTTAATGCGACGAGTGGCTATTATCAGCTTCTTGAAAGCAGCCGGGTTAAAACCAGCGAAGTAGCTGTCAGATTTCCTAAAGACCCCCCCCCCCACGTGAGTTTATTTGAATGCCTTATTACTACTGGGCTCAGTTCCTCCTGACAGAGATGAAACCTCAGACTTGAAACCGCGGCTGTCGGCAAAACTGGGCGAAAGAAGAGATTACAGTGAACGGGCGGCAAACCTCCGTGCGTGCGTGTGTGCGATAAGTCACGTCAGTGCCGCCCGAGCCGCGGATGTCATTGGAGTGAACCGGCTGTGTTCTGTGCAGAGAATCAATTCTGGCTTATCTTCTACTTTCCATGGAGGTGTTTCCCAATACCCCTATCTTATTCCAATGAGCCAAAAAAATACATTTTAGACCAAAGTTCCCACTCTTGTGTATTTCAATGTTTTGTATCTCACGTTAATTAATTAGGGGTGGCATGGTGGTGCAGTGATCAGCACTGTTGTCTCACACCTCTGGGACCAGGGTTTGAGTCATTGCCTGGGTTACGTGTGTGGAGTTTGCATGTTCTCCCCATGTCGTCATGAGGTTTCCTCCAGTTTCCCCCCTCAGTCGAAAGACATGCTCAGGCCAATTGGAGTTACTATGCCCATAGGTGTGCATGTGTGAGTGAGTGTCAGTGAGCCCGATGCTGGGAGTACGCACACTATGCTGCTGCATGGCGGGAGTAGCGGACAAAAGTCATACTAGCCGGAATCGGAGCGCAGAAAAAAAAAAGAAATTGTGAACAGGAAATGGGAGCCCAATGAACTTACAGTCCTATTCATATGTCTGAAAGTTTGTAAGTTGAATGTTCATAAGTACTAACTAGAGGAGCGTCTGTACTAATAAACAAATGGGACAAATGGGACAGCGTCACGACTGTAGTGTGATTTGTTCAATTTTATACACTTAGTGGACAAGATAAAATCTTGCTTGCAGTTCCTCTCAAATCCAAGCCTGACACGCTGCACATCTGCTTTAATGAAAATTAATTTTTCACTTTTTTAATTATTGCTAATGAAGTTTTAATCTTTTTACTTCTAAACTTTCCATTCCATAGCAGGTTCCTTAAATGTAGAATGCCATTTAACCATCACCCAGGGTGCTACAGAGGGCTCCATGTTTTACAGTCAGCATGTCCGAATTTATACACAATGTTATGTAAAATGACAACAAGTTTAACATGCTCTAATGCCATATTACATTGCTGCAGTATCTTATTAGATTATACATTTTTTTCTTGTAAATAAAGCAAGATAGTAAATAATGTGTTCCCCGCCTTGAACCCAGTGCATCCTGGGATATGCTCCAGACACACCACAATCCAGTATTTGATTGGTGGTTGTTGGAGAATGAAGGGAAGGATGGATGCAATGGATGCTAAGATAAGTAAAAAATGACATTTACCCTGCTTGCCCAGCTTTATACTGCCATATATGCTGCCGTATGATGTTTTAATAAAATTCTTACTAAAAAGAACACTGACGCATGAATGACACATTTTTAACTAAAGATGAATAGCCTTTAATATTCAAAAGTGAGTAGTAGGATGGTAATACTGAGTAGTCAAAGTAACACTTGGCAGAGACTGTATCCTGTGTTTAACAAAGTCAGGTAACAAGTATCCACACAGTATCAACATATTATTTTATGTGAGTCTGTGGTGACAGATTTTGTTTTTAGATTGAAAATGCTCACCATGGTGTTATATTAACATAAAACAGGTAACATTTTTTTTCTCGTGAAAATGAGAAACATCACAGGTAAATCTTTTATATTGATTTCATTGATGCTGGCATCTTTTACTTCCCTTTAGACTGGAAAACTATGGTTTAAATGTATTTTTCCACTAAAATTATGACTTATTTCTTTAATGAAATGAGGAAATGTGTTTTGCTGAGTTCAACTTCTCCATATTAGGATAATGTGTAGCATGTACTACGTAACTCATGAGCAAGTAAAAATTACATGTCATTATGTATAATTTTTTCAGCCTTTCCCTCCAAAAGTTATGGCTTTTGAATAGTAATGTAAATTCAAACATTATCATCATTATCCTTGAATATCATTTAAAGGTTACCTGTAAACAACTTGATAATGCCTGGATACTGTACTGTGCCTGGATACTGTACTGTGTAGTATTGTAGTACTACTCTGCCTCCTACTACTGCTGTGGACTGTTAATGAAGAGGGACAGGAAGTTTCTTCCAAGATGTTGTAACGTTTTTGAGAAGCACTGCATCTGTAAATTCAGCTTGAAACTGCAGACGGGCTGGCTTTACAGAAAGAAGAGATGCACCCTCTCCTGAATAACAGAGTTGTGCCTTTTAGTGAATAAACTGGATAAAAACATTTCTGGTTGGAGTAGGAGATAAGAGTGGAAGAGAGGAACTGCTGGACTGTAAGCCTGGTAGACCTACTCAAAGAGTTATACCAATCAGTTGTCATCCAGACCTTTCTGTCAAATGTAATAACGATTTAGCCTGGGACCTAAATTGGTCATAATGTGAGCCGACAGCCCGCCAAGTGTTGTGGTTTTGTGGGTGCAAACACGTCGGCACCCAAAAGGAACGATTTGACAGGCGTGGAGAGGATCTTTGCCTCCGAGGGCTTCTTTCACTGCAAATCGCATCGCGCTGTCAGCGCAGATTCCTCAGTGAGCCCAAGGCTGGGTCTTCCTACCCCCCTGCTGGGCTTAAACCCCCTCAGATAGACATCCGACATCTCTTTGATGCCGGCGAGCGTAGCCTTCTGCTGGAGGGTCATGTGGCTTAGGGACTTAAGGTGAAGGGTGCTAAGCAGTGGCACGTGTGGCCGGAGATCGATGCAGCTGCCCAAGAATGTGCAAAAACCATAGCCATTGAAATGACTTGCAGACATCGTAGCATCTGTAATTTCTTTTGGAGTCCATGCATCCAAATTCTAACAACTTATCCTGATGTGAGAGATGCCTCCAGTGTATCCCATCAGGGGTGGACAATTACAGTTCAAATGTGGTCTTCCAGTAGCTCTTTCTGTGGTCACCCACATATGGCCTGGAGACCTCTGTTGGGTGACCACATCCAAAGAATGTGGTCGCCCACCTTACGAAAACACTAAATAATAAATTTTATAGTTCACAACTATTCTTCTTGTCTTGTTTTGTGTTTTTGTTGCCACAAGTACATGTAGGTTTGCAGGTATTGAAATGTATCATTTTTCTGTTTCAGTAATATGCTGATGGCTGAGTACTGATAGGTTGACTTTGTTCAAGTCAAATATACTAGTATCTGTTGTCTGGTGGTCACAGCATTGACAAATATCCAATTATTGATACCTGCCGGAAAAATAATTTTCTATTGAAAACCGGGATTGAAAAATATACATTACATTTGCAGACAGACGATACACATTGTTTCTTATTACAACCAAGAGAAAACACCACGTGAATCACGGCATTCCACAAAATGTTGAATTTACACGTACTGGAAATGTTCACAGTCCACACATGACATATCAACTGTCATGACTGTCACCTCGATCGATTCTTGCGAATAATCTACAATCCACTGACGACACGCGAATAATCTACAATCCGCTGACGACATGTGAATGAAAGACCGTTCCAAGTCTAGCATGCACTTTGTTAAAAAAACATAGCGAAAACTTCTGTACTCACGGCACAGGGGCTTGGGAAATCGGACGAAGTCTTGCCCAGGTATATGAATCAGACACCGGTATACTAGTACATACTTTGCAGAATACTATCACTACACTGTAATCCCTGTGTAGCGCGAGACTCACTAGTCTGATCGGCATTGCTCGGGAATCTCCGTTCACCTTCGGCGGGCATCATGTAGACTAACGATAATACTTTCTCAAATCATCAATCACAATCGGCCATCATCAATCACAATCTGCTGAAATCATTTGAAATAATTTTCCGTAGATTTATTCAGTACACACTAGGCGACGAAAACCCTTGAAGAAAATTAATTTGGTCACCTGCACATCAATATTGTTGGGTCGTCTGGTGGTTACTCTACGTATTCATGAGCAGTCACCCACAGTTGAAAACCGGTCGCCCCGGGTGCGTGGGAGACCAAATTGTCCACCCCTGCCCATACGGCATAGGTTGCAAAATTGGGATTATAGTCCACCATAAGGTACACGCGTGCATGCACTCGTAACCATACTCCATGGGCTATTTAGAGACGCCTGTTAGCCTGACTGCATGCATTTGGACTGCAGGAGGAAACCCATCTGGCACAGGGGGTCAATTCAATCTTCAGATTTAAACCCCCACCCCTGGCGCTGTGAGGCAATAGTGCTGCACACTGAACCATATATTATATAAAAATCTATTGAGAACAATGTATGGAAAAACGGTTTTGCTTTTAAACTTGAACACCCAAACCGAATTCTATAAGAACCGGACTGCTGTTATCGGTTTATCTCCAAGCACACAGCAAGCTGGCTGTATACTCTCAGTACCATCAGTTACTTGTACTGTGACTGAGCAGAGGGGCTCATCCCAGGGACAGGGGAAACATCCAGGCCCTCCTGGATGTCACCTGTCATTGTGTGACCGTGTGCCTTAATGTGCTCCGCTGCCCCCTTTTGGAAGAGTTGGAAATGGTTATTTATTTATAGCCTCTCCCGCTGCAGTCAATTTTTTAAGTGGTTAAAAAAATGCACGACACGCATTCTGTTGCTGCTAATCATTTTTATTGGTCGTGCTTCTCTGATCTGGAATACGGCTTGGATGAGCAAGTCAGCGAGATGCAGTCGGGCTGCACGATTTGGAAAAAATGTGAATCATAATTTTTTTTTTGCTTAGAATTGAGATCGCAATTTTCTGAAATTATTTTTTTTCCTCAAATTTAAACATTTATTCCACTCATTAAACTGCAAAAGGAAACACAATAGAACATTGATCCAGGACGAGCATGTCAACTTCTGACAACAGAAAGGAAACACTCATCTGGCCATTCAGTGAGGGTAATCAGAACAGCCATATCAAAAGTTCTGGGGTTCTACCGATTAATGCTGCCTTGTCGAAAAATGCTACCATAGTACTAATTGATATCCCTAACCCTAACTCTTACCCTAACCCTAACCCCCCAAAACCACCTAAAAACCTTTCTTGAACCCTTACCCCTAAAACCTAACCCTAATCTCAAGACGGTGGAACTGCGCACGCACAGAAAGGCTTGATAGCACGTCTCGATAGGTAGGATTTTATGACAGAACACTGGTACCAAAAGTGCCAGTGGGCTACTTTTTGGTACTTGGGGTGGGACTTGAAATGCTTTCTTTGTTGATTGGTTATGCAAATAACCTGTCTCTGAAATGTAATACAACTCAGAAAACAGCAATAAATGAGGTAAACAAATAATAATAATAATGGAAGTGTGGACAAATGAAGTGACTGAAGCTCTGGTATAGTATTTTGGAAAAGGTATTTTGTATTATATACTAGGACAGCACAGTACTGCAAAATTTATAGTACTGTAATGTGATTTTCTTGTAATAAATATTGGTGTTATATATGTATAATAATAAGGAGTTCAACATTAATTTCTTAGCCATCTAGGAAGAAGGATGAAAATGATTATGGTTGTCTCAGAGAACATATGCAGTGCTAATGTAAAAGCAGCGGAGATAAACTTTAAACTGATTTTTAAACATATATTAGATAATCTATAAAAGGGATACTATAATATATATATATTTTTTTTTTCCTATGAAAATGTAAAATGTTTTAGCGAAACCTAAACTCTGTGTGCTGTAATGTCTATTTACAGAACTGAAGGTAAGAAAAAGCTTGATCTTATTGTAGCTGACTAGCAAAGTATGAATTGCATGTGCACAACATGCCATGTTGGTATTAATATCACACATCGGCCAGCCCTGTAATTTATAACCATTTTTCGTATTCAGTATAAAATAACCCGCCTCGTGTTGTGATGTCATTCAGTGCTGGTACCAGTTTTTATGCCAGTGGAAAACCAACACCTTGAAGTGCTGAACTTTTGGTACCTTCTTGAAGTACCAAAAGTATGGTACCTGGTACGGTGGAAAAGATTTGCCTTTGGGAAAATGCAGAATTATGGGACACTTAAGACTCTCTGGGGAAAAGTAGGAGCGCTAGTTTTGATCCTGCTGCATGCAGAGAACCAATGTAATTTACACATGAGATTGCTTAGAGGTGTGAATTGAGATTGTGGGTTTTTTACGATTAATTGTGCAGCTGTAGTATGCAGGCCAGACGTGAATGATAGACTGTTAGAAAAGCAAGGTGTTTACAGATGTTTCTGTGCTGGAAAGGGTCACAAGGTGAGCCTGCAATTAAAGCCACTGCTGCTCTTTTTGTTCAGTAAAAACAAAAACACACGCACACACATGGGTACCCAACAATGTCAAATCAAGTAACACAATGGGCCAGCGATCTGGAAAACTGAGACAACAAAAAATGCAATTGATCTTTTATGGAATATAAACGTTGTAAATACACTGCAGATTTATAAATGTGCTGGTAGTTAACTTACACTCTATAAATATTTTTTGCTGTAGCCTCATACCTTTGTGCATTTTAGACTGACCATGACCCCATAGTGGACAGTTGTTTGTAGAACATGGATGTAAATGCCTCGGAACACTACTGCTTTGAATCTGTCACCTGTATATGACTGTTATTTAGTTGTACTTGAAATGACTGCACTGACTCTGCTTTTGGTTTTAAAATATAACTATAGTTTTTGTACATATTTCTGCTTTCTTTGTTATCAAATTGTAAGTGTTAGAGTCATAGATAATTATTTAATGTTATTATTCAGTATTCAATAATTTCATATTTGTCTGATTCCTCTATACTTATTATTGAACATTTTATTGCGGATATAGTGGTATCTGTTTCTGTTAGAAATAATGTGTAAATTGAGACCCCTATATCGATAGTTTTGGTATGACCCTATCTGAATGTAAAGACACATAGTCGCTTGTAGTTTTTAACTGGGTGGAAGGAAGAATTATAGAAGCATGGAGCAACACCATTTTTTTGACCATGCTAATTGAGATTGAGATTTTTCATTTCTATGAATTGTATCTTACTGGTGCTTATAGATAAAGATGTTTTGTTGCATTTTTCCCTTTCGCATACGTCCATTACTTCACTCCAGCGCTCTACAGAATAGCATGGATACTGGATCCATTGCCATAACAGTAAAAATTTGAATATGGAGACTTCTTCATTCTGGAAACAGTTGTTTCTCATTCAGATTATATTTATTCCGCAAACACTTTTACCTGAAGTGACATACAGCTGAGAACGCAGGGCTAGAGAATGACTGGAGCAACTGGGGGTCACAGACCTCGCATAGGAGCTAAATAGGGAAACTGCGCTGCTGATCCAGGGATTTGAACATGCAGCATTCTAGTGATAGACACAGCATCCCAGCATCCTAGCCCACTGTGCCACACATCACCACCCTTTCTCGTGCTATAAAGACTGATGGCTTTTTTATGGTATCATTCTCAAATGGAGCAGATAATAGCCAAAGACATGGGACATATAAAGAATAAATGAGCTCTCTTCTTATACAAATGCCACATAAATGGCCTCACATAGGGGCTGTCCCTCCAGAAGTTCAGAGCGAAATCCCTGCTGGTACTGATGTGATGCTGGTATTGATTGTTAAATAAGCCAAGCAAATTTATCACACAGCATGTTCTCAAGGCCTCTGGTTAAGCTTTACTGCTGTGTCTTCATGGGCCTAGTCGAATTTAGATAATTAAGTTTTTTCGTTACCAACGGGTACAACAACAGTTCCCATATCTCTCTGTTAAAAGGCATAGATGATGCTTTTATCAGTGTTACAATATTGCCTATTAACATACCAGATATTATGCTCTACAATTCAGACTAAGATATACCCTTATAAAACTGCGTCATCCCTTGAACCAAGCTTCAGACTGATGGTCCAAGTCCTAGCTAGCTGCATGTCCAGAATCATTTATAGTTCTATGGAACACAGAACCTGACATTAAACCTGGCAAGATTTCACAGTTTTCTGCTTTAGTCCTAGTCTCTTGGGTGTCTAAGCCATGTGCATAGGGTGGCATAGGGAGTACAGTCTTCCACATACGCAAAGACACAAAGCCGACAGTTCTGTCTCCAGGCTGTCTTAACACAACAAATAGCTCCGTGTGGATTTTCAGCAAAAACAAAAGCATTCACTAGAGTTTGGCTTGTTCTTGACTTTGTGCTGTAGTTGATGAAGTGTGGTTGGTATTTGTATGAGCTGGCATTAAAGATGCTGATACTATGATCAGTTTTGTTCTGGTTTAATTCATTGAAGCTGGGTGTGTGGTTTGCCTGTTCTCTTTGTACTACTGCCGGTTATCCCCCATAATCCAAAAGCATACGTTTAGGTAAACTGGTGTCTCCAAATTACTTTATATCTATGACTTCTGATGGACTGGCATCCAATCTAGTGTGATCTTTATGTTGCACTTCCTAGGATGGGCTCCAGGATCACCGTGATCCTGTGCTGGGCAGGCATGAAAAATGGCTGGATGAAACAGATGGTAACACTTTACATTAAGTACACCTTCATAATGCATTTATAATGAATTCATAGAACATTAATAAGCAGCATATAAGTATGAATGTGCACTTAATGTAAATCATTACATTAAGCTGCCATGGCTTCTTCATTGACAGTGTTATGAAATCAGTGCCTTATGAATTCAGTGTGGTTTATGATGAGACGCCAGACATTCCTACAGCTGATATCTCCAAAACTAGGTAACTCCCAACAGAACAACCTGGATGGATAGATAGCATTAAGGCCCATCAGAAATCATGACCCAGTTACTGCCACATCTGCATTAAGCAATTACAAGATACCCCCCATTATCAATTCAATTAGTTGACATCCTGTACAAGAAAAATATGAAAGAGTAGAACAGTGCTACAAGTTTCCATAAATCTGAAGTGCCTAACAATTAAATCCTCTCTGTTACTGTTCATGGCTTCTGAAGTGGATGTACTAGGCTTCATTTCTGAATTATTTGCCTTCTTGCTAGAAAATTCTGCCAGGGGAAGGATAAGGGGTAGAATGAAAAGACATATGGTTATAATTGTGTTAATTAAGGCTTAAAACATGACAGTGAATTTAATGGAACTAAACTAGCATTTTAAAATATGCTTTTGGAGTCCCTGTAACCATTTAATTCCATTTTCAGCCCTCTAGATGTGGTTCATCATTTTGAATTAAGACAGCCCTTGTTAAAACGCTGCGATGTCAGTAAAAGCTTGCCGAGAGTCTTCTTGTGGGTTCCTACGAACATGTTTCACAAAAGAGACTAATGATGATTGAAAGGCAGTAAGTCTTCCTCGGCTCTCGCCATTGAGTAGGTAGGCTGACTGAATATGTGGTTAGTCTGAATATTAATGTGAACAACTGCTAAAAGTCACGAGGCTTGCAGGAATGTGGGAACTGTCAGAAAAGTTTGCAGAAAATAATATCTGGAAGCTGGTCAGCACATAGCCCTGATCCCAACCTAGTAGGACTTCTTTCAGATGAATCAGAATACAGAAATAAGACAGGGGATGATGGCTCTACACACAGTAGTGGAAAATCTGCAGCAAGGTCTGTCTCAACAAGACAAACAAAACCACTACATGCCATGACATGTCCTTTGCTTTGAGTCACAGCCTTTTTTTTTTTTCCTGAATATTTCACAAACGTCGATGCTGAATCTAAATTATAAACCTCTGTAGGGACTTAGAAAACTCTTACTTCATTTCTGCTCAGATGAAGGTGGTTGGAAAGTACCTCAGAGCATTCTGAAATGAGATTATGAGAATATATACGCAGCTTCTCTTTCTTAACTCCCTTCATTCAGTTGTTCATCTTAATCAACAATCTCATTTTTTTGTCGCAAGTCATAAATGTTTAATTTTGAATCTTTTTTTAAATGTGATTTGGGAGAAAACCCAGGGTTTCTCCTGAGACGTAATAAATTTGGCTCTTGTCAGAAGTATTTAGACAACCTAACGCCAGTTTCCAGGAGTGTTCCGTAAACTGGCAGTAACTTAGAAATGGATAAACCTACCACCAGTTTGTGTTAAGAAATTCATAAAGGTCCACATGAATACCCCAGAAATAATGAGTAACAACATCAAATTTAGTAAGTAAAACATGGATAAGGGTAGTTAGTACTACTCTTCAGAATTTTAACCCACCCCACACAACCATTTTTTTGTGATTCACATTTAACAGAAGAAAATTTCAGCATCAGAAGGCAGATTATATAAATGGTGTCTTTCCTAAACACAAACAAAGAGAACCCCCCTGTATTCCTCAGTTTCTTGCGTTATCGGTGTAGAAGTCCTCTTTTCGATCCAAAGCCCAGGATTCAGCTTTCAGCTGGCCGTCTGCTGCCAGCTACTTATCAATAATGGATCAAATTGGTTGGCAGCATTAATTAGAGAAGATGAAGGGCTTTCGCAGGTTCATCCCATTTTTTTCACGCAGGCGTGGAGCAGCGGTGAGGCAGTTACAACCATTTGCGATGTTTGATGCTAAATATGAAAGCTTTCAGCATACACACAACGACTTTTCCCAGGCAGTTTCAATTTATACATAATGTCTCATGGAGTGAATGTCGACCCAAGTAGTCACTGTGTTAAATAACAGCAAGAAGAATATTTTTAAGGGGGTTATACTTTGTAAAACCCTTCTTCGAAAGAAAGAAATTGGATTGATAGTGAAGAGATGACCTGACAATGCGTGTATTGATATCAAAATAATTACAAAACATAAAACATTATCCGATCAAGGGAAACCAATGATAGTCTTTATTGTTCTCATGACAGGATTGAAGATACAATGATGCGAGTTTTTAAATTTGAAGCATGTTCTGTATTTATGCTGTTTTTTTCACATTTACTATGCCTGAGTGGAGAATTAAATATCAAGACTGTTTGGTTTTTGGATTATGCGGTTTATAGATTTAATTAAGCTGTAGGTAGATCTTTTATCGCACAAAAAATAAGCCACATGCACACAATCAGGCAGGTTTTTATTTTCTTGACTTGGAAGAATTGAAAAGATGCCCAGCCTCATACACAAAGACTTTGGTGTGAGCTGTACAACAGTGCAACGTGTGAGTCTGTCAAAATAAAAAAGCTGCTCTAGCATTTTCAAAGCTATGAGGAACATAAAACTAAAAACAAAACAGGCTTTAAAAGTATATACTTAAACCCAAAATAATTTCACTCTCTTTTCAGAGGGATCTTTTGTTACAATTAAAACCCGTGTCACAGAAGAGCGTACTTAATTAGACACTCCTTCCCGGGTTTCTAATCCATGGCTCCTGGCAAATGTAATGCCTAATGTGCTGGAAAATCATTATTTAACAGAGATAAAATAATGATGTGAATATGTGGCTTAATCATGTTGACATATGCGATCCGTCTCCTCATGCCTGGCAGGCAGCTGCTCTTTCGAAGAGCACTACAACAGCTGTGGGTACAGCGTGGCCCTGGGGACCAGCGGCTTTGCCTGGGAACAAGTCAACACTTGGGAGAAGCCCACCACAGAAGCTGTGCTCCCCACAGGTAAGCCCTGACTGTAGGTCCCACCTCCATGCTACAAAGGCAAAACACGCTAACTGCTTCTTTGGTCAAAAATCGGGTCTCTGGGGCTCTGTGTTATCTAGTGACAAAATATCTTGGTTCTTGGTTTTGAAGAAAACACTATAATTCACTGACCTACTACAGATATGGATGCATAGTCGAAAATTATGAAGGCCTCCTTCTCACTTTCAGTGTCAGAGTAGTTACTGTGTTTTGCCTTCTTAGGGCAGCATAGAGCTCTTCTCTCTCACCCTCAGCCACACTCACAGGCACAGGCAAGGAGGTGACTTGGGGGGGGGGGGGGTTCCTTTGTTATGTTGGAAATCCTGGCATGACGTCAGCCTGCTTGCTCACCATTGCCCGTATCGTCTCACTATGTTTCTGGGGTGGAGTTCCCTACTTCCACACAGCCCAGAGTAATGAATCAGGTGCACTGATGCGTTGCCTCCTGTTGGTACGGACTAAAGAAAAACACACCCAAAACACACCCTGGAAATAAATGATATGCATTAAGCTTATGACCCGTTTAGCTGTATGAGAATGTGAGATCATGGAGGGGTGGCCTCAGGATAGAAGCCCTTCCACTCACCTGTAATCTGTTACTCATCATTAATGATATAAAGCAGCTTGTGATTAGTCATGAGAAGGATTACGTTAAGTAATTTCTACTTTTGTTTCTAACGTTTTTTTCTCTTCCAGTCCTTTCATTTGAAATCCCACATGAATGCTGTCCCAAGGGTCTGTCCCCTGATCCCTGTCCCAAGGGAATGTAAATTCTTACACAATGCCATGTACTGACTGTGCAGGCGATGCAGGGAGCTGTGTTTACTGCTTTCATTTACAGCGTTAGACTCAGAGACCCTCAACAATCCACTCGTTGTGGGATGGGAGGAGTTGGAACAAGAGTTACTAATAAAGACCTCCAGAGCTTGTGCTCCGCTGAAAGGGAGATACAACATGATATTTCACTCCACAGGTCTACAAGTATTATGCTAGGCTCGTTCATGTCACGTTTAAAGATGTGCCAAATCACCTTCTCAGTCGATATGGCTCAGAGGCCCATAATTGAGGAAAAATGTTCCCAAAGTCCTTCAAGATCACAGTTGTTCTATGTGCCACTATGCTCTGAAGAAACTGTTCTTCTGCAAGGTAAATGACTAGTGATTCACCAGATCCCTACTGGGATTGGCTATTTAAGAAGCGCCTTCTTCAAACTGATTGGCCGCCGGTCGCAGCTGGCTTGAGTTAAACATGAAGCCTCAGGGCGCTTTTTTTCCTTTCACAAGAGGGATAAAGTGAACTCCCCCAGTGCCATAGGCGCACTGGCGCTAATGGGCAGAGCGGGCTCTGTGTGCTAACAGCCCATTTACACTTGTCACTGTGCCCCTTTCGCTGGCTCCGGGAGGGAACCGCTGATGAATGCCATTTTTTAAGCGGTCTCTTTATTTCCCACATTACCGCAAAAATGAGCCAGTGTAGTGACAGGTGAACAGCTTGTACCACGACCTGGGAAAACAGACCATTCAGATAGAGTCTTGTTTCCCAGTTTATATAAGGTGGAAGTTGTTGCCAAAATATTTTCATAACCCACCCACCTGCTTTCCTTTTTAAATCTAAAAATGATGAAACAGCCGTTAATAGTTGTATAACTATGTATAAGCAGTTACCAGGACTCGTTCCAACTTATGGAATCTACAAATATAGCAAGAGCTGAAGGAATCTTCTGGGTACTTGTATTTTTACATGTGACTGTAAGGTTAATTGGTTCCTGTATCGCAAACGTTCCCTTTGTACACGATGTGTTTTAAAGTCAGAAAAATATTGAGTGGATTTTAAATAATGTAGCGTGACTGGTGTATCCCTCCTCTTTTCTCTTCTATGGAAAGCTTGCAAGAATTTTTAATTACGCCTTTTTTTCATTACGCAAAATGTAATGTTTACATTTTGTGTTGGCTGATAATAAGGAAAGCATGGAGGCATAACTGAAGCCTGTCGCTTTGACAGGGCACGCATTTCCCTCCTTGCAGCTTGCAGGGGTCTCTTCCTGAAGGCCTCAGATTAGTAATGGACTGCTCAATTGTAGGCTGTCACCTCGGGACTGCATTACTGCCCAGAGAGCACGACTCACAGTGCCTGACGGGAGCACAAGGGTTAAACGCCTCGTCTTCCTTTTTCATTCTCTCTGACGAATTGAGTGCTCTTGAGAGCGGCAGAATTGACTGTACATCAAGAAAGATCAAGGTGGGAAGAGCTATTAGTGGAAGATTGACGCGGGGGGGGTGAGGTTTGGCTGGGTTTGAAGATGCGACTTTGTAAACTGAAGGTACCGGACCTGGACGGTTGAGCTGTTGTCCCCTTCAGTTGTCAAAGCCTGTAAACAGACTACTTCATTTTTGCTAATTGCACTGCTCACAAGAGTAAAGGTGACTATAAATTTATTTCACATAACATTTTTAAAGGTTTCATTCCTGGCACTTCTATTTAGCAGTAATGTTTAATTGATTTTTAATAAATAAATGTCTAATCATGCTAATTGCATGTATCTGAAAAAATGGCCTTGGATGAAATATGGCTGGTGGGGGGGATTCTCCTTATACATTTACAATGGGCCGGGGGGGAGGACATATTTTCTCTACAAGGGATGTCCTGATGTCAGTTGTATCTTTGATGCGCATGAAAGAAGTGTGGCTCGACCTTTCGTTGCTAAAATAGAAACAAAACAGCAAGAAAATGTGGGGGGGGGGGGTTAGGTGGCAAGGGGGAAGGAGCTGGGCCATGCGTGACAAAGTGGGAATTACACGTAATGATGGTCCAAAGCAGACTGCTGGGAAATTTTGAGAAGGTC
>JABFEA020000130.1:968216-984114 GCA_019775915.2 Cyphomyrus plagiostoma | reverse complement strand
GCTCGGCCGCCGCCCCCCCCCCCCCCAGATTAATATACCAGGATGGGGTAAAGTGCTTCAGAAGAGCACAGAGCACTTAAAAAAAACAGTTCCATTGAACTGAAATGAACCAGTGCACAACTATCAGCAAAACAAAAGGATTTTGAATAGCAATTCTTTATTAATCCCCATGGGGAAATGGAAATTCCCCTTTTGCCTACTTCATCTTGAGAGACATGCATGGGGGGGGGTCACAGTACAGGCTCAGCCTGCATGCAGCACCCCTGGGGTTGGGGGTTAAGGGCCTTGATTCAGGAACCCATGGCAGCATCAGTTTGCTAGTCCTGGGCTTGAACACGTGACCTAATCATGAGTTCTAGCCTGCTGAAGAACTTGTTGCCAAATCCCAGTTGCTTCCCATCCCACCTCCTGATTTCTTGCACACTTCTTTAATGCTCAAGCTGTCTTTCACTTTCACTACACATCGTTCTTAACCCTGTAGCTGGAAAGTCCCAATTCCATCCGTCCATCTCTACATCACGTGATTCCTATGGCCATTCCTAAAGTCGCTGCCGTTTGCCCTGGGCACTGGCTGACAGCCCAGAAGAGACCAAATCAACACAGAGCAAAAAAAATAAATTACATTTTTAGGCAGTGAACACTGCCCACCGTGGCAACAGAATCACCAAGCAGGTTCTCCTTACGGGGAAGAAACTGTCACGGTGAAGCCTCCTGCTGAGGCAGGAAATTGAGTATGAACCATCTTCAGGTGCGCATTGCATTTTCCACCATAAAGGACTGTGGGGCCGAGGGGTCAGTCAGGCCCGGATTACCTGAGCTGGCTGCCTGACTTGTCAGTGGGTGAGGACTGCGATATCAGACTTGTTTGACTATGCGTTTTCCTCAAAATATATATATAAAAAACCCCATAAACAAAAGGAAAAAAAGCATGACAGGGATACAAAAGCTTGAAGAAGCGGCATCCCGACGTCTGGTGACACTGCAGCGGTGTCACGGTGCACCTCTCCTGGCCCGCCTCGCTCTCCCAATCATGCCTTGTTCTCTCCGTTACTCGTATCACTACTTTTACTTTTCCACAAGCAATGATGTTGTTGTTTTTTTTTTTCTTTGCCAGTACAATAAATACTAAGTAGTTCCCCGAAGACAGCTGGTGTGTTTCTCAGTCGCTGGATTGCTTCCCTGGAAAACATTCATTATATCTTACTCGAAAACAGTCCCAGGATTAAAATAATTCCTGTGACCGGTGTTATTATTTCACATGGAGCAGCACTAACACCACTTTGCTGAAAAAGATTCGTCCAAGTGGAAAGACTTGGTAGAATGACGCCCCCCTTTTCAATCACGGAAGGATATAGCACCGAGGCCACAAACAAGCAGAGCTCGGCGCGGGCACCAAGACGTGGATCATTTTCTGATTGTTCTTTTGCTGCTCACATGGATGTGGGTGGTGGGGGGGGGGGGTATCTGACAGTCACCTGAGGTCAGGCAGGGTACTGGAGACTTGGGGGAAGAACCAGGACAGCAAGACGGACAACGTAATTCTAAGGCTTACTTTGCTCTTGTGACTGCGCTCCAGTGGGCGCCTGTGTAATCGTTTCACCTTTTGTGTGCCAGGGCAGAGGCTGCGGATGGATAGCACCCGCCCTGTAGCTCAATAAGAAGAGCCCCACACTAAAAATGTGAAGGTCATGGGCTTGAATCCCATAGAGTGTCAGATTAATGTAACCGCTGTGTTTTGCATTGAATTGCTGAGGACTTACACAACCATGACTGAGCCACCCCAGTATGTAGCAGCCCTTAGCTCGTAACTCATTGCTCTCCCCAGTTAAATGTGCCAAATGCCCCGTCCAGCACCAGCCGTCTCACTCGCTCTGCAGCAGTGTCCGTTTGCACGCAGACGAGTGGCCCGTTTTCCGTGAAAAAGCCAGCTGGCGGTTCGGGTGTGGAGCTCCGAGCAACAGGTCAGCTAACGCCTCCAGCCCTTTTTTTTGCCCGTGTGCTGAGCCAGAATGGACCCAGACTGGCAAAAAAAAAAAAAAATACCCTGGCTGATTATTTCCTCGAACCTGGGCCAAGTAACAACACAAAGGGACAATGCAGGAAGTAAGAAATCTAGGCAATAGTGAAGAAATTAATATAAAGGATACTACTGCCTATGCTATTATGGCACAGCCCCCCCATTATAAAGAAGGGTGTTCCAGACACATGGAGAATGAATATACATATATTCGTGTGACTTTAACACACAGATGGTTATGTTTTAATTAATTTCTCTATATTACAATTTCATACTGTGGACAGCAGAATTAATGTTTAATGTTACTGCAAAACAACAGATAACACATTTATTTATATTTTGTGTTCATTCTCTCCTGGATAAATGGCTGTCATATTATTTCCCATATACCCAACGTGACTGTTTATCCAACACTGTTGTGCCTCACACACACACACACACGCACACATACTGTGGGCCATTTAGAGACATCAATTCTCCTAGTTGTGTTTCTGGACTGCAGGAGAAAATCTGGACGAAATCCATGCAACAGGGAAAGATTATGAAACCTCCACATACACCAACAGACAGGAATCATCCCTGGTACGATGCTAATCACAGAGCCATGTTTAAATTAAGGTGACATGGACACTCCTAGCATCGTTTTGCGTTAACAAATTAATGAAAGTCGATTAGCAAGTTCACAGGTACTCCTAACCTCACCCAAGTTGGTAACCGCAACCGCAAGACAAACCAGGAATGGGATAAGAGCGATGGCTATATTTATTTGTGTTAAGGGCTGAAATGCACATTTACGGCAAGCCTTATGGAACATTTTTAATTCAGCGCTCACAGCTGTCTCGCCACTAATCACTCTCTCGGTGGTGCGGCTCCGTCTCTCTCCTTGGGATGCGCTTGGTGGCTGTCACAGGTGATGTCAGGCTGAAGATATGGTGACGAGTTTACAAGGCATCCGTCCGTTTCAGCACAGTGATTCAGTTGGGGGTTCGGGCTCACAGACAGGCACCTTTAGTGCTGGGTAATGCACAGACTCCCCTTAGGGCAGAAATGAGTTTACTGATCTGCCACACAGGGTCTGCCAGTCACAATAAGTATTAAAGTGAATGTGGTTCATTTTTAAATTTAAAATTTAAATAATAATAATTTAAATGCTTCTTTAATGTAAACAGAACTATTTGTCATTGTTTTGTTTTCTATTTGTCCTAATTTGCTTACATTTAAAAGCTATCTAATTAAAATTACGTTGCGTCAAATGCTAATTGGCTAAAACACTAATCACTATATTAGCGTTAAAAATGTAAACCCCTGACCCAGACTACATGTTAAACTGAGGCTCATAAGAGTTATTTCATAAATGGTTTTAGGTCTAAATTAGTCTGCAAATCCAATAGCATTCTCTAATAAAATAATGCTGCATGGTATTCTAGATGAACAATTTTGTATGTGGTGGGGAGGATGAGGGTTCAGGAGAACACCTGGGGACATCTGCCCACATTCATATTTAAATTTTGTCTTGTCTTTTTTATTATCCTACACATACTTAATAACATCAGATCTGCAAAAACATTAATCCAATCAAAGATGATTTTCGCTATCACAATTGTCAGTGACAGGAAGTGGAAACCAGGAAGGAAGTCCTTTTTTTTTTTGGAAAAAAGTGGGGCGGCACATAGAGAAGTAGACTGAGAGATACGTATTCTAATGCTGGTCTCCCTAACTAAGCACAGTTGTTCTGTCTGAGTGTGGGGGTAAAATGAGCCTTTCCTAGTGAGTATGCAGACCTCTGGAAACAAATAGCCCTCAGCGATATGACCCTGAGTAATTTTTCACGCTGTCCTCTGAACTCTTTCTTGATAAAATGACCGCTAGCTGTTATCCCCTGGTTTGAGCCAGCATGTCAACAGGATCCCTTCAAAAGCTCATGGACAAAATGGAATTTCAGGTCTGATTGTTCCTACGGAGATTGATGGCATGGCAGATTAACGTTCAGAGAGAAGTTCTTATTTGTCTGTTTTTAAAATTTATTTTTAACTGTGCTCCATCACGTCCAGCAGTGATGGAAAATGACTGCACCAGATCAGAGTTCGGCATTTATTACGTTATTATTGCCAGATGCATCATTTTTACCTTTGTAGTCATATCTCAGTCATCTGTGATAAAGTGCAATAATTCCTTACATCCAGTTAGGGTGCATTAGACCCTATTAAAGCCAGATACATTTTTTACATGAGAATTTCTCATAGTTGACACAATGACCGCTGTTCTATAAAGGTCACTTTGGTATGTCAGCTGCCCAGGAATGCTGCAGGGTTACCATAGCCGACTTGGGCAAGAATCCGAAATCTAGGAGGACTGATTCTTTAGTCGTCTTTCAAATGGGGAATTTGCAAATCAGTTTAGCCCGTTTAAGGTTAATTATAGTATAAAGGATGTGATGGTTAAAAGTGTGAATAGGTTCTTGGCTGAGTGATTAATAGTTAACTAAACTAGCAATTATGCACTTAAATTCCGCAGTGTATTTTTTGTCTTGGGTGTTTCTTGTGCTTGTTTTCTTTCACTGGAAACCTGTTGTTTATAATGTAAGAGTAAACAGCTAACAGCAAGGCTGCCTGATGGCTAGTTTGTTCTAAGAGCCATGTGTGTTGCTCTCTTATCCAGTATAATGGTGATATATATACACGGTATAATGGTGATAAATACACATGAGATGGTGATGTATACACGGTATAATGATGATATATACACACGAGATGGTGATATATACACGGTATGATGATATATACATACGAGATGGTGATATATACACGGTATGATGATATATACACATGAGATGGTGATATATACACGGTATAATGGTGATATATTCACACGAGATGGTGATATATACACGGTATAATGATGATAAATACACACGAGATGGTGATATATACACGGTATAATGATGATAAATACACATCAGATGGTGATATATACATGGTATAATGATGATATATACACACGAGATGGTGATATATACACGGTATAATGGTGATGTATACACGGTATAATGGTGAGTTGACAATAATAATAGAAACAACTGAATGACAATTTAGATAGTGTTTCTTACAGAGCGGCAAAGCCCTGATTTCACAGAGAGATATACAAAAAACTAATAATAATAATTTAGACTATAATATACTGCTTCTTTTCTTATTCAATAGAACATTAAAGCACCAGGAACTGATATGTTCAATATATTCTGGGAACTTACTGTTTGGGCCCAGAGGCAAACACAGGACAATCGTTCTGCATAATTAATCATTCAGTTTCAAAATTGTTGTCCTGTAGAGGATTAAATTTAAGCTACTAGTAATGTTTTTGTGAAATGAGATTTCTGGATGCATGTAGTATACACTCTGAGTGGTACATTTATATCACCACTGTACCTGCCGTTTGGTGCCGTTAAGTGATCTTCTGCAGGAATAAACAAAAATCTCATTTTAAGGTCGTCTGTGTTTAATGAAAGTGCCTGGAGGGTGGTATACTGTAAGGGAAAACACTGGTAGTCGCATTTGGCAGAGAGAAGTGCACTTTATACAAATCAGTCCTGTCTTACCATTTGAAATAACAAAGGATTAATAGTTTGTCTGTTACCATCGTGCACAGGACCAAGTCTGTATTTGATGAGAAATTGTGGTTTTACCAGAACCCATTGCTGAGATACTCTAGTGATGGTAATCTGGTTGCCTTGAGAGTAGGTTTACTGCAGTAAAAATGTACTTAAATTTTCTGAAACAATAACCATTCTGATCACCCTAATGAGGAAACATTCAGACGTTTTCAAATGGTATCAGTATAAATAAACTGTAGGTCATCTGCAGTATTATAATGTTTTTGTAAATATGGACATTGGAATTTTCCATCTTACCCGTCAGTGACTCATTGTATCCATTAATATAGAATTATTAATACTGTGTGTCGCATTAAAATTAAAATGTGCCAAGTAGCCTTTATGAATGTATGGCATAGCATGTGTTGTGCTGCGATTTAATGAAAAGTTTTCTAAATTCTGAGTTTGAATCGATTTGCAGTGATGTAATAGGCATAAGGTGGAGCAGGATCTGCTAATCTTGCCAAGGCGTAAACATGAAGAATGTTAGCCTGACGTAGCTGCCTCATCGTGAAATGGGTTTTATTGGCTGAGTAGCAAAAAAAAAAAAGTGACCTGAACTTAATTAGCAATATTGTCAACATAAAACTGTCTCAATGGAGCCAGAAGAAAATGTAATGGATGATTGGTGGCAGTGCTCCAATGGGTGGGGGCTTCTCACGAGTTCACAATAACACTTCCGCTATCGATTTTCCACTTATCAGATTAGGAGGATGCTCCGGGGGGCTTGTCTGGATGCCTGCGCTTGATGGGCATCAAAAAATTTGCACCCGATGAAGAAAGGTCAACGAGATGACGTGGCAGGAAGGAAAAGGCCACGGAGAATTGTGCTGTCAGGGCGGCCGGCCCCCGCGGGCTGGGTCTGTCTGGCAGTCCCGGCTGATACATAAAGCAGAACGGTGCGGTTTGCACGCTCGCCACGGTGGCACAGGAGCTGCTGATGGGCATCAGATATGGCAGGGGGACGGAGCCGTGCCACCCACGGTAATTAGGGCACAGAGAGCAATAGGACAAATCATGCAGGGGTCATTACACGTTAAGGACAGGAAACATATGGGGCAGGGTCCTCTGCCCAAACGAGTTGGGAGGGCGGGTGCGCATGGCTTGGGGTGGGTGCTGAGTTTGTGCTATAAAATGTGTGAAATGGCCCGGCAGCCACTTAAGCTCTGCGGAGGGAGGGGGCACCGGTCCCGCCGAAGAGGAGGACGTGGTGATTCTGGCTCGCTCTGTTTGTCCCTGACAGGCTACCGTCCCATGACTTGACTGTTTTCCGCCACATTACCTTTTCAGGGGAGATTGCAGATTACCATGCCCATCTAGTACCATGGTAAATAGCGTTTTATTGTTTCTGGGAATTACCACTGGGACAAAGCAGTGGTGGTCCTAAAAAAAAAACTGCCCATCCAGTAGCAGCATATTAACGTGACAGATTGCACAGCTTATGCTATTTGTCAGTCTTTCTTGAAGACAGGTTCGAAAGTCCTGAGACAGAGAGAAGTCTCTTGTCAATAGAACGTGGCATTCTGGGAAATAAATGCCCGTGAATTGCTTTGGTGCTTTTTTGTGCCGAACACAGCACCTTAAGTTTATTTATAATGTATGGGTCATAGTTTGCCAGGAGGGAATTTAGAAAGTACCTCACAGGTTTTATAAATTGTGTGGTACGATATAAAAGCTAGCGGCTCTTAAATTACTATTAGCTTGCGTACTGCAGATGAAAAGGGTGGATGACATTGGCCAGTCCCTCAGCTGTGTGCGTTTTCTGCTGTGGCGTATGCCGATGCAGGAAACACTAAAACTGTTGAAGAGGGCTTCTTTTATTGGCGATGTTCTCTAATGGGTTTTAGAGTTGCCCTTAATAAAACCGCTTTGACCCATTGCTGCCGTTTGCCGTCTCTTACATTTTGCTGAGCTGCCGTGAGCTCGCTCATAGCCTTAAGCGCTTGAAGATGCTCTTATCCCTCCATATCAGGGGCAAATCTTACCATCAGGCTGATAACAGAAGGGCTTACGGATTCAATTCAATTATGTTTATCTTTAATATGGCGCCCAATCCAGACTTGGTTGTCTAAAAGTGCTTAGCATACATTTTTTTGGGAATAAGCTCGTAGATGGACAGCCGTTTGGCTCAGTTGTTACATTATGCTTTTTATTTGCCATTCATAGAAGAACAGGTACCTTGGAATGCTTTAGTTTTTGCATTTCCTGTCTTGCTGTCTTTTACGATACACGCGGGTGAGAGTAAAGCTTGGGGTTAGCCTGCAGGCTCAGCCCTTTATCTGGTGACCCTGGAGGATGTTCTAGGGAGTTAAAGGCCTTGCTCCAGGCCCCAAGGACAACGTGACTGTTCTGCCAAGGATGGGATATAAACCAGCGACCTTCCGACCACAGGCACCACTCCCAACCAGTGCCATAGACTCACACCCTCTGGGCTGTGCAGTTAAACAAATTGCTGAGTTTAATTTGACCAGTGGGTGCCCTCAGACTGAGGGTATGGCCTGGCTCACTTTGTCCTCACTGAATGGTACTCCAACCCAGGGTTAACAAAAGCTGGGTCTGGGGTATGCAACCCCAAATAACTGAAGAAAATATGGTAATGCTGCATTGGTACAGGGTGTCAGACTTGTCCTGGGGGGCCGGAGTCCTGCACATTTTTTGGTTTCCCCTCATTTAACACACCTGATTCAACTCCTCGCAACTCCTTGTGCTAATTACCACGTAGCTCTTGAGCTGAATCCTTTGTGGTGGAACAGGGAAAGAACTAAGCTACGCAGGGTTCCAGCCCAGCAGGACTGAAGTTTGACACCCCTGATCCGGTACAGCTCTTTGGAGTATGTCTGCGTGCACTAAATGCGCTAATGTGATAGCATTGCTGGAAAGCAGAGCAAAGCCCTCCTGCTTGTGAGAGACTTACACACTGGTGACTGTACTGAGAATCAGGAAAAGCCACTTCTGAGTGAACTGATACCGTGTAATGGGGGGATTAAGGTTGAGATCAGATTATAAGACAGGGAGGGGGGGGGTCTATTTAATATTCAACTCTGCTACTTGTCTGTGCACCGTATTTCTGTACCACAGTAAAAAGACATCAGTCTGAAGTACTGGACGTTTCCCACAGCTGGGTACACAGAGACTGTTCACTCCAGCTTGATGGGGAGATTCTGTGTTCACAATGTAACAGATAGTAGAATGAGTGGTTTGGCAGGAGATCTGTGTTTGGCAATTAAACAAATAGGGTCAAAATCAGTCCTGAAACTGTATGAGACATAATGGGGTGATATATCCATAAATTTAATCTTTATATCTGATGAAAGTGGTTCAAGTAAAATAACTGAAGAGCTCTTGATTGTTCATTATTATTTTTGTTGCCAGGCTTTGTGCTCCTTCCTTCACATAAATTGCAGGTATAGGAATAATGAAAGTAGTAGAAGAGATTCAGGTTCCATCTGAACAGGGTCAAATACTTAATTTTACAGTCTCCAACATGGTATGGTGAGAATGATGAAATAATTGAGTGGAATCACAGTAAATTATTGTAATTTCAGCAGAGGTAGACCGCTAACTGCTCATGCTAATCATCTAATTGCTGCTCTGTTAAGTTTTTGAAATACATGCAGAATTCTTAGTCACTCAGTTATTCCTCTGTCATTTCATACATGGGGCAGCATTATTGTATGTAGATGCTACTTGGAGAGCCCCAAATAAAAAGTGAGACAGATGTAATCTGGGGGGTGGTGAACAGATCCGTGGGACACAGGAATTGGAGGATATGAGGTCAATTTTATTGGTATGCTTGGAAGGCAACAGATGGGTGGCTCATATGAGGATAAAAGAACCAACTGTTCGGCTGTCTAAATAAAACTGAGAAACCAGGAATATCCAGAGAGCTGGACCATTGTTGGACCACTGAGAAAACTTGAGCTGCCACCCGTCCCGTAGTTAACAGGATTGGGCCGTATTGAAAAATAAAAAGCCGTGTCCCTGTTTGAACCAATACGGGACGTGATGTGTGCTAATTTCACAACCTCTCCACCCACTCTGCAAATTGTACCATTGGATGCCTCTCCCTCCCCATCTCAGCACATTGCTGGGGACATCAGGAGGGGGTGGCATCCTCTGTTTCTGAAGATCGAAAGTGGCAACCCTAGTTTGTCAAGCCTTCCCCTCCCCTGTGGCATCTTTGCCCTCCCTGACTTTCATCTTGATTTGTTAGAAGGAGGGAAAGACCACACATACAAAGGATGGATATTGTAGACGCTGTGTTTACATGACTTTGAGAAGCTAACTTCAGTCCCTTGCAGTCGCGCCAGATACTGACCTGAGTATGTTCTCTTTTGCTCAGGCTCTTTCATGGTGGTCAACGCCTCGGGCCGGGCGTCAGGGCAGAAGGCCCATCTACTCCTGCCGACCCTCAAGGAGAACGACACACACTGCATCGACTTCCACTACTCGCTATCCAGCCGAGACGGCTCCAGCCCCGGGGCCCTCAACGTCTACATCAAGGTGAACGAGGGCCCGCAGGGGAACCCTGTGTGGAACGCTTCCTCATCCACCACTGATGGCTGGGTGAAGGCTGAGCTCGCCATCAGCACCTTCTGGCCGAACTCCTACCAGGTGGGCACCAGAATACTAATGGTGTAATGCTTCTAAAATCAAGAGTGAAACCTTGATGCAAATGTCTGTCACTCACCTCCCCACAAACCCGATCCATCGCTAAATCGGCAAGTGCAGCCTGTTGAGCTCATTATGTTACTAATGTCAGAAAAGTCATTTTTTATTTCCCAATTAACAATGTAACACAATAAATCACTAAATAATTATTATATTTAAAGTCTGGGAAAGATGTATATTTTGTAAATATTACACCTATTTTATCGTCTTCCAACTATGTGTGTGTCACGTGACTATTTTGCTCCAATCATATTTCCCTGTTTATTCCTAGTCACCTACCACCCGCCTCAAAAGGAAATAAAAACATATATATTGAGGCATGAACCGAACCGTGGCTCAAGAATCGAGGTCTGCACCAATCTTTAGGTGTGGAGAATCCTTACCCCCCAATACAGAATACCCATGTAAACATGATGCCCGTTGACCTGCAAGACACAAACAGGAAACCATAACACATCATTTTACACCAATATCTCCTGCATTAATTACCTCGTGGGAAGGAGCCAACAGAAAAAGGTGTGTCGAGGGATACTGAAGCTATTGTCAAGGATACTAAAGTAGATTCTCATGATCCTCAAGGAATCTCGGTGTCCCTTTGCAGACAAACTACTATCTACGATAATATTATCGTGTTGGCCATACCCTTACAATCTATTCTTTCTGGTTGAACTGGTTAGTATCACGTGATAGTTTCAAAGGATCATAATTCCAGGGGGGTGATCAAATACTGCAGGGGCACCTAGTAGCTTTTCGTTATTTGGGGTGCTGGCCATGCTGGTTCCATGGCGGTGTTGCTGTTGCACGGCAGTATCTACGTATCTATAGCAGTAATTACTTCCTGCTCGCCGTATCCCAGCGATTGCCGCCATCTGTTTGCAGACGGGCTGTTGCGTTATGAACGACAAGTTTTTTTTTCTCCCCCTAGAAGCCCAGCATTAATATGGGTAATTAGAAATCTCCTTGGGATTCATTCTATGCGCTGTCTTTCATGTTACTCTGGTCGGGGGTTTTACGTCTTCCCAGACACGTCCCCCATTCCTAACAACTGGCGGCCCATCTGGCGGATTTCCAGGGAAAAATTACGCTAAACGCGACCAAACAAAGAAACAGCGTTTGATGCTCAGTAGTTTTGGTACAATGGCGTGATTAATAAGCGCCACTGTCTCAGACCTGCTTTTCTTCCGCTTTTCTTTTTTTTGGACACGGTCAAGGGAAAAGTCTAGAAAGAGATGTCCTGACATTTGGACGGCTCTCTGAGTGCAGTATTTACTCATCATACCGGATGCAATTAAACCGGATGCCAGAAGATTTCAGCTAAGGCCAAAGTCAAAATCCATCTGTCTGGGCTAATTTTGGACAAATCTGCCCCTGTCTGATGTAAGCGGGGTGCATCTCCTTGGTTACTGACATTATGCTATACAGCACGGCGGCTCAGTGGGTAGCACTGTTTCCTCTCGCCTGCTCTGTTCTCCTTGTGTTAGGGGTGTTTCCCCTTGCAGCGAGAACACAAACAAATGACCTGGCTTCTCCAAAAAGCCCATAGTGCATCCTGCAGGTGCTCCCCTGCTTTGTGCCCATAGTGCATCCGGCAGGTGTTCCCCTGCTTTGTGCCCATAGTGCATCCGGCAGGTGTTCCCCTGCTTTGTGCCCTGTGCAGCCTGCGATGGGGTTTGGGTCAACCGCTGTAACCCTGTGCTGGATACATGCTTGGAATATAAGCAGAAGAAGAAGTCTTAAAACTATATGCAACAATCTGCATGCAGCGTACTGGCAATGGATTGGACCTAATTGCAATAATAAAATCATCTAGAAACGTTTCCCCAGATTGAAAGACTTAATATACAGAAATGAAAAAAGATTGTTGTAATTATTGTAATTTTGTGATTGTGAGTAGAGAACCCACACCTCGCTACAGTCTCCGATCCTAACCAGAAGGAGACAGTGTATTTATGATTTTGTCTGTTTATGGAGTTTATTTAATAATATTGTAAAGTTATGTTTGCTGAGCCTTTTGGTTTGACACTGTATCCACCCTAAAATGCAGTCTCTGCAAGGCCTGCTTTGTTTATTGTCAAGAAAGGTACCAGCACTATACGTACGGAAATCAAATCGTATGTCATTGCTGGGTGGTTTGGGGGATGTAAGAATAGCAGCCAGAGTGGAAAGCTTTGATTTACTGATCGAGAAGGGCTGCTCTCAGAACTAGGCCACGTTTGGGCTAAAGGCCCCCTAACAATACCTACCCCCCCCCCACACACACACACACACAGATGTTTGGTGTACAGAGTGGGTGAGTGTCACAGGTCCAACGCCTGTGTGGCTTTGGTTGTGATCGATGTGGGCTCTGGCTCCTGAGCACACTGGCGTTACTGGAAGTCGCCCCGCTCAGATGGATCTGGCCTCAAGGTTCTGCTGTCTGCTCTGCCGTTCCACGCTGAGGTCCTTTCGCCATGCCAACTATAAACAAGACCCTCCGTACTGCGCACCAAGAAGTGGGACATCTGATCTTATCTGAAGGACACCTGAGACATGGTTGCCAAAGCGGCTGATATTTTTTGAGCAAAGAGATGTCAGTGGCGAGTTTGGGAGCCATCTGTGAAGCTGAAACAGGATTAGAAAGACCATGGGGGCCGGGAACTTGCTGGGGTGTCTGGTTTCCGTCGTGACCACAGAAGTTGTTCAGTCTCTGCCAATCACGACTCCATGCCCTCCTGCTCCGGGGCCTTGGCCTGAGTCTCAGTCTGATGTGGTCCCCTGATCTGCACAAGTCTGGGCAAATAACAGCTGAGATTTAATAGGATCACAGAACTACAGCGCTGTGCTAAAATCTTAGGCAGTCAAAGGAAATATTTAAAGCTTTTTATTTGAGTAGTAAGTGTATATTTCCTCAAAAAAAACACAAATTAACAGTAGAGCATATGCAAATTAACAGTAACACAATAAAAATGAACAGGAACTTCTTCTGTTCTCCAAAAAGTTATGGAACTTCAGGAGCTCACCAGCCATTTCTTGTATTTGTTAAATTGGACCATTTAAATTCAAACTTTATGAGGTACTGATTACCTAAACACTATGATAGTAGCAGAGTAAAAAAATACATTGGTGTGTTGCATGATTACTGTAAATACTGGGCTTACTTTTGGAGAGGTTTCAAAATGGTTAAGGTGACACACTTTGACAGACATAATAACAGTTTTATACTGACATGTAGATTATTTAAACCTAATTTTATCTGACTGTTAACATGACAGTAAAGACCTTTGCACAGTACTGTATGTCTGATGTACAGACCTGGATGAAATCCGGACCCCCTCCAATTTTCTGCTGTCTGGCTTCAGATGAGGCATGAATCACAAGGATTTTGATCGATTCCAAAGCACTCATGGAGAAGGACGGACTACTTCTTGCATTTTTAAATGGCAGACCAGTGCAATTTTACACCGAGGATGGTGGCATCTTCAGTTATCTGACCCTGGAGCCACTGATCCTAATGGCAGACAGAATAATGACATTTGGGAAACATTTGCCTTATACTTGGTGCCTATGTCTTTGTAAGACCTGCTGGTGTAAGTGATTCCAAAAAATTGGCAATAAACAAAACTTTGTACTTGTGAGAGATGAGTCATTCTTTCGAAGTGTATTTCATGTCTGAAATCATATTATCCTCTAGGGACCCATGACTCTTCATTGTAATAACCAATCATCACCCAAAAAACTCAAAAACAGGGAAAAAGAAGTGGATGAACTGAAAGTTTTTATTTAACAGGAAATCAGTTATGAATAAACAAATTATTTTTTTGTGTCCTTGTTATAAAACTCATTTTTTTCAGGAGCTGATGTCTTTCTTGGACGCATTTCCTGAAAAGTCCCTTAATGATAAGAGTAATAGTGCAGCCACCCACACACACAAAGACAGACTGGAAGCCGCATAAAAGACACAGAACCAACCCTGAATCCCACAGCCAGGTAACTGTATTCCATCCCTGTCTCCCTCCTCCCATCTATCTTTCTCTGACAGGTGATTTTCGAGGCTGTGTCCTTACAGGGCCACCCTGGGTTCATCGCTGTGGATGAAGTCAGAGTCCTGGCACACCCTTGCCGTGAGTGCCCCCCCCCCCCCGGCTAGTCCGCGGGAGGATCAGGCCGTCGCGGTAGTGCACATATACGGCCATTAGTACAGAAGCTGGGGGGCGGGAGCGGATCGATTGCGATGGTGACAACGTACCCGTCCACGTCCCTCCGACACGCCGATCCAGCAGAACGGCTTTGCATCGTGACTCGGAGAGAAACTCTCCTTGTTTCTGTTGTGTTTGAGGGCCCAACTTAAAAGCTGAAGTGCTGATCTTGAACACCAACGTGATTTCAGTGCAAACCAATGCATCACAGAAGATTAGAATCAATATTTTTCAATGTTTTCTAATATTTCATCAAAGGACACATCACTTTGAAATGTATTTGCTGGCTGATAACCCGTGATTGTTCATTTCGGCATCAGTTCTAAGTAATGGGTGGGACCCGAGTCATCAGTGCTGCAAGAATTTAATGGGAGTTTACAAGACTTTTCAGGCTGTAAATAGGTATCAGTCTATTAAGCAAGTAGGTAGGTGTCACACAGGAACATAACCCAGAAATTGTCCCTCTGGACCGCTTGACCAAAGCTGCATAAGTGAAAATATTGTGCTGCATGATGGATAAAGACGGAGATGGGGGGTGGATAGAGCGTGCGAGGCTGACGCTTCCTGACCGAGGGCTGCGCCGTGTGCCTTTGGCAGGGAAGGCCCCACACTTCCTGAGGCTGCAGAACGTGGAGGTCAATGTCGGCCAGAACGCCACCTTCCAGTGCATCGCCGGGGGGAAGTGGTCCCAGCACGACAAGCTCTGGCTGCAGGTGGGTTGGCGTCTTGGGCCCACAGGCCCGGATCCACGACCACTACAAAGTCTTTAGCCTTCACAAGGTCCTGGGTCTGCCATGTTAGTGCTTATTTTTCCGTTTACCGTTCTGAGAGGATGGAGAGAGGGATCACTGAAGGAGCTCTATTTGTCCCCGCGTAACTTTTATATGTCCACCTATACTTAGATTGAAAACGTGTGCTTTTGTGACTTGTATCATTTGTAGAAAGAAAACTAAATGAATCACTAAATCAAAGATCTCTCTTAAGTTGAGCCACATTCATCCATTTGTCATGCTTGGCATTTCGAGTTCACATTCAGGAAGCTCCAGTGGCATTTGTCTATCTGCACATAATGTAAATGAGAGGTAGCATGCAGGTCCACAAATTTGAACATATTGATGACTGTAAACAGCAACCGGTTTCTGGGGTGGATGATAACAAAGTGGATGGATTGTTCCTGTGGAGACAAGGGTGTCTTTTTACCATCTGCTGGGGTGAATAAGGCTGCTCGTTATAGCACATGCAGCTCTGTATTGCACACGCAGCTCTGTATTGCACACGCAGCTCTGTACTGCACACGCAGCTCTGTATTGCACACGCAGCTCTGTATTGCACACACAGCTCTGTATTGCACACGCAGCTCTGTATTGCACACGCAGCTCTGTATTG
>JABFEA020000130.1:949013-960130 GCA_019775915.2 Cyphomyrus plagiostoma | reverse complement strand
ATATATATATATATGAACTACAACATGAAAATGTCATTTTTCATATATTATATATACATATGTGCATTTGCGGAGAGATTTTTTTGCAAGTAAAGAGGAACACAGACTTATTCTGGTAATTCTTGTCTCACCATTACAAATTCCCATTTTATGGTGCGCATCTCCTCCCTTTCCTGCTATCTGCTGTGCCCAGTGGGTTTAATCTGATAGGCTGTGATTGCCGGAGCTTCACAGCAATCCCCAGATTTAAAAACTCCCCTCGGACTGCAGGTGATAAAGACTAAAATTACTAGGCTGGACCAATGTTCTCGTTTGCCCCCCCAAGCTTGAGTGGTTGGAGTCGGTTGCCATACTAAATGTCTCAGCAATGGAAGGCAGCCCCCTGTCTCTGGACCCATTGTTGCTGGAAAAAATGACAAACATGCCTTTGGAAACTTAGGTTCTTAACAGTGAAACACCAAGATTCGAGTTGTTCCAGGAAGATTTAGAACCCCCCACTTCCCGTTGAGATATTGAGCAATGAAATTTCCAATCTTTTCTTTGTGAAACACTGTTCAATAAAATCTGTTACGTTCAGGCTAGGATATTTTAAACCATAGAATTATCTCTAAAAAACAGCAACTAAGCAACTAAATATCTTGTAAACATATATTAATTTTCTTTCAGACATTAACCAAGTATAATGGAGGATAATTAACTTTTAGTTATAGTTTTAAAGCATTCTTAAAAGGATTTTATACAGGAAAAAAAATCAAGCTTGCGTGGCTCAGACCGGCTGCTCAGATTTAATTGCACACCTGAGTGAAGAATTTTGATCGAAATTAGCATCAGCCAGGCCAACTGGTGCAATAATTACAGTCGCTAACCATTCATGTGCAACCGAAGCCAACTGCAGCTGGGTATTTGCTGAATGTGGAGCGGAATTTCTGCACTTTGCTTTACAGGCTGGTCTCGGGTGGCTCCGTGGCTGTTCTGCGATCAGATGTGAGGATGGCCTTATGCAGTTCTGCCGTTCCCGTGGTCTCCCCGTATGTATTAGTTCCTTCCCCTCAGGTTGCAGGAAGCCCTGAGATACCTTGCTAATGTGCTTGAAATGCACATTTCAGAGCTCTGGGACATGTCCAAGCTGCGAACAGAAGTATTTTGGGCTACATATCAGGCTGAGGTGAACAATTGGACTGTATCTTTTGCCTGTAAAAATACCAGGAGATAATGAATCAAATTAGTATGACTGCAGTGGCCTTTTTGAAAAGCCCATTTTAGGTGTAGTGTATACGCTTTTGAAGGTCCCATCCATATAGTCCAGAGCAGTGGGCTAGGTTTGGAGGGCAGAGAGTCTCGCAGGGAGATTGTGGTGAAAAAACATTTCTGGGAAGATGTAACCCATCTCAGGAGGCCCAGAGAGGTAGGGAAACGTGTCTATCGGTATCTCTGATCTAAGAACAGAAATGGCAGCCAGTCTCAGAAGGTAGTAGGCACTATGATCAACAGCTCCTTGGGTTGAGTCCTCCTCTGGCCTGTGACCTGCCCTTGCAGGAGACATGGCACACCGCTGATGATAAGCCAGCTGGCAGGTTGCAGGGTTGCTCTAATCTGTTGCGACGTCTGTTGACACTCGAATGGTAAATGTCAGCTTTACCTGCATGGGAAGTAATACACTGGCTGGAACATTGAGCCATGGTGCATCCTCCTGGTTATAGCCTGTGAACTACGTGTTCCTGGAACTATCATGGACAGTCCAGCATCCAGATGATGTGTCACAGAAGCATGACTCATTGTACACTATAGGCTGTAAGTGTTCCCACCAACTTCTAGTAAAGTTTACAAGTACTTAATGTGCAAGAAGATTCAAGATATCCAAAGATTATAACTAGTTCTCACTATTGCACTGATCCCGAAGACATTAAAGTCAGAGATTCTAACCTTCATTACTGCTGAAGGAGCCATTTGTCTAGGACAGGGTGCAAGACGTTTATTTAGGTTAGTCACAAAAAGCATGTGTAGAAGTGCCTTCAAATTCAGGCTTGTTTAATATATTAGGACAGGATGTGTATAATGTATATAGCATATAGCGTGCTGTCCTGCCAATGTGATTTTATTGTAAATATAGTAATGTGACTTAGTTGTAATAACTATTGAGGTACAAAAGGAGTTCATAAATTTCTTACAAACCCACCTTTAAACAGCAAGGATGAAAATGATTATGACTGTTTCAGAAAACCAATGCAGCGCTCATGCAAAAGTAGTGGAGGTAAAACTTGAAACTGATTTTTAAACATATATTAGAAAATCTATAAAAAATAAATAAAATGGCAAAGCTTGCCAAGTTTTTTTCCTATAACATTGTGAAAATATTTTGGCATAATTTTAACCCCCTGCGCCATAATGTTAATAAAGAAATGCAAGTAAGAAAAAGCCTGATCTTATTCTAGCTGACTAGCGATGTAAGAATTGCATGTGCACAACATGCCATGTTGCTATTAATGTAGCACATCGTCCAGCCTTATAAGATACTACAGTAATTTTTTAGAAATCCGTACGGAATACCCCGCCTCGAGTTGTGATTTGGTGATTTGAATGTCATTTGGAGGTAACAGTTTTTACACCAGTGGAGAATCATCAAGGTACTTTTGGTACCTTCTCAGGTGCCTGGTGCAGTGGAAAAGAGCCCCTTCTGTCCTCCCTCAGATTGCCATGTGCTTGTGTCTAACTCAATTTTCACACCCCAACTGTAGCCATGTCATTTTAAAACACCACTTAATATTCCCATTAGTAGTAAATCTCATTTTCTGGAATTGATGTTCCAGGCCGTTGCATTGCCATTGTGTTTCGACGACCCGGCTTTGACACGAGGGGAAAGCGACCTGCAATCGGCCCTTTGAAACGCTACAGGAAATTTGCATGAGATTGATGCTGTGTGTGTTGGCACTGTGCACAGAATCCCCAAGCAGGGCCAGATAAGTGACTTAATCACAGGGGACTTCAACTCGATGACAAATAATCATTTTAGGATCGTGTTTGAGGAACACCAGTTGTGTTGTGATGCATTATACTGGCGCTGCACATGTTTTCATTTCGGCCCTTACAAAAAGCAATAGGTTCAGTGACTTCAGTGAAAACCCAATAGGTAAATCATCTGGAGAACACAGGGAAGTGTCCACTTATCTTTCTGATCTTCCAAGTCTGTAATATTTGGCGTAAAAAGCATTTCTGCGGTAGATTGCTGTTTTATATTGACCTTTTCTTCTGATTATATATCGGTACATGTATGTGTATGACAGAGATGTTCTGTCTGATTCAGAACAACCGTCAAGCAGCAACATCTGAACCTCTGATGTCTCCCCCCACCAGCCCCACCGACTCCCATCGCCCCCCCTGAACTGCTTGCAGTAGGCGCCACCTACCTGTGGATCAAGCCCAATGCCAACTCCATCATCGGCGATGGGCCCATCATCTTGAAGGAAGTGGAATACCGCACCACCACCGGCAACTGGGCCGAGACCCACATTGTGGATGCCCCCACCTACAAGCTGTGGCACCTGGACCCCGATGTGGAGTATGAGATCAAAGTTCTGCTGACCCGACCCGGTGAGGGTGGCACTGGCCCACCTGGACCCCCCCTCATCACCCGCACAAAGTGTGCAGGTAAGGAACCGGAGGAGGAACTGGAAAATTTCACCCATTCGTAGCCCCCGCAAAAGTACTTTTCCAAATCCTGAACGTTCACAGACACATCACTGCGATGCAGTAATACTATATGATCACATGATAGATGCGACTATTTAAATCTACAGAAACTTGCATCCATAGTCCCATCGGATTCTGGAACATTCCAGAATCCCTTGTGTGGCCCATATTTTGCATCTCAATGGTTGATTCTCTCATAACTTTGCTCTCTGCCCCTGCCTCCAATTAAGGTAAGCAGGGGCGATAGATAGATATGACTATTTGAATAAGAAAATGTCTTACTAATTAGATGTCCCTGTGTGCGATGTGCGCTCGGCAAACAGAATGATAATTGATCATCTGAAATTTGCAGGAAGTGGGAAAGGCTGCGGACGTGCGTCGGGAGCAATTTTGTATTGTAATTATTTACACAGTGGGTAAGACGCGGGGGAAAGGCGCACTTCATCTCACAAACTGACAAATACTGGGACAGGACGTGCGCTGAATAGGCCTTATCCCTGATGGGAATGGTAATCGAGCAGAGCAGGTGAGGCCCCCCCATCCCTGCCCCAGAGAGGCTCCCATCCATCGGGTGAAACAGGCGTCGGAGGCTGTGGGCTTTTTCTGTGTGAGTGCAGGCGGTTATCCCCCCCCACACACACACACACACACACACACACACACACACAGCGTACCTATCCCATCCTGCCTTTCATGTTGTGCTGATGAACGTGAGAAAAATAAACATTTAAAGGATTTCAAAAATGACGTTGTCAGGCATTTAGGGGATAGGGAACTTTGAAAGAAATTTGGGAAGCCGAAGTCGCTACAGAAAACAGTGCGAGGAGGAAGATGGACGAAGGGTGAGTGCAGTTGGAAACAGAAAGCTGGAGCCTGCTGTGATCTTTGGGGGCCTGCTGTGACCAGGCAATATGCCCCCCTGCTCCACTTCTGACCACCCCTCCCCCAGGGCTATACAAGTATACAATTCAATATGGCTGTCAGCCAGGCTAGACTTGCCCAGACATGGATGTCAGATTTGACTCCCGTTACGCCGAGCCGATCTGCCCTCCATCGTGTGCCTGCTGGGGAAGCAGGTATGGTCATTAGCCCCGTGTCATGTAAGCCCACCCTATTGAGTGGGAGTGGCATGATGGAGAGCGCCACCTGTGGGTCGCACAGACATCGCTCACAAAGATGTCTCATTTGTTCATAGATGCCAGATGTAGATGTTCACTGTAAAATCCTTCTTTAGACCTGCTGAGGGCGGTTTTTGAATGATGTTGCACATCCATTTGTGGAACCCGTAATCTACTCTGCAAGGTTCCTGATTGATCACATGACCTGCTTTTCAAGGCCATATATCTCCAATCACAATGGAAACTGCACACTAACCTAAACAGCTGCTGTTGTTCTCCAGTATGGACATATCTCTGCCATGGCAACACAACCTCTCTGGGTAATGCAGCTTATTCACTCAACTGACCCTTATATCCAAAGCGATATACACTTGAGAAATCATGGTCAACCAGTCCCTGGGGCAATTGGGGGTTAAGGGCATTGCTCCTGGACCTACAGATGAAATTGCTCTTGCCAACCTTGGGATTTGAACTGCCAACCTTCGGCCACAGGCACAGTGTCTCAGGCCACAGAGCCACACACTGTCCCCCGCCGTGTGGAATTTGAAAAACACATAACCATAGTATAACAATCACACTGAAGTCAGTATAATAACAGTGTCACCAGCAGTGAAACATGGCTGCCATAATGCGAGGCAGACCAGGCTAATACGCCTCGGGTGAAACTGAAGATGGAAGACGACATATATGGAGGAGCCCTGCTGCAGTGTCTGCTGATGGACTGCAGAGGCTCGATGGGAAGCACTTGCCTGTTTTCATCATGTCAGACATCGGTGGGCGGCGTGGCTGGCCCGGGGGAGGGGGGGTATGGGGATGGAGGTGAAGCGGAGGAGAGACATGTGCCAGTGTGAAGCTGGGCAGGAAGAACATGTGTTCTTCCCCTAGCAGCGGCACTGTATGGCTGTCAACGGTGCTAAGGGGGCGCGGGCAGATTAGAGCCGGCAGGCACGTCCCGCTTCTGGCTGGAAGGGGGGAGGGTGTCAGTCGCTGTTCGTCAGCCTGTTTGGCAGTTGTAGCGCCACCTGAACAGCAGCGGGAGTCACTCTGCCCTTGGACTCAGTCCAACTGTCTGCCGTCGCCCATGAAGGAGACTGGCGAAGGCCTGCCCTCCATCCCAAGCAGTCTGGGTGCGCATTAGTGAGCATGTGCACTGCCCTTCCATCCATTCACGGAGGATGTTTACCCAGGGGTCATCTGCTCCTCATCCCGCAATGCATCGGTCGGGCTGCAGCCTGGCTGGGTGCATCATTCATCTTCTTTCTTATTTTCTATCCTTTGAAGAGGATCCATCTATTTTCAATGACACCCTGGCTGCTGTGGGTCATTGTGATCTGGAAGCTGACGGGAACATTGTTCGGGCACCATTTGCCGTCAAAGGGACACCAGCGATTCCAAGTTGGTAGTGTAATCTGTTCTTTAAAAGAGCAAGAAGCGGAGGCCCTTGAAGGGCACATGGTGCTGTATTAAAAACCCTTTTGCACAAGATTCAGAAATCTCACATGGTGTGTCATATAGCGAGATGTTTTTGGCGGGACAGATTCTGTGTATTTGGAATTCCTCTGCCTCGCACTCCACCTTTAACACATCTCCAAAAAACATTGTTTGAAAAATGCTAGAGTATGATGTTTGACTTAATTACGCAGGGTTCATTTGTTCCCCGTGACCCTTTACTGGATAGACGGCTAGGCGATGGATGGTCTGTTCCTTGAGCTTGTTTGGCATAGCAGTCCTTGCCAGCTTATACAGGCTAACAGGTCACATTTAATTGTTAAACCTGCTTGAGTGTCTGACTGTTGGAAAGCAGCCTACAGGACAGTGTATTTCCCAATGTGTTACAGTGACAGCTATCCGTCACTAAACAGAAGAGGCTGAGGACATGCCGTTCCCTGTCTCGGCATCCCAAAATGTCCCCCGTCATTCTTCTAGCTGACACACTTTCTCAGCTCACACCCACAGCACCCAAGATTTGTTAGCAAGGGGGAATGATCCTTTCTTTCTTGAGCATAAATGATCTATAGACCACAGACGCTCACTTCGTTCTCAAACTAAACAGGATTTATTATTATTGTCCTACCCCACAGTTTGTAATAAATCTCTTTCACTTGTGTGGGCCTGAAGATGAAGGAAATAATATGTTATGAGTTCCCTGCTTCTGGGCCTCCCCCGGGTTCTGGTCGCCTTGTAATAAGTCGGTGATACCTCAGATCAACTTATTGCCCTAAAGAGTCATAGCCACCTCTCTGGAATTAATGTGTCCTGTTTGTAGCTGAGACCTAGATTTGACTTTGCATCAGATGAAGATATCTGGGATATATACACACACACACATACATACACACATACATACATATAAATACTGACTCAAAAAAATGATACATACATATATATGTGTGTGTGTGTGTATATATATATGCAGATCTTTGTGGGGCCCTGAAAAATGGTCCCTACAATGTCAATAGCTGTTTTTTGTAAAATATCTGTTTTTAAAATTTAGATAAAAAAGAAATAGGCGGGTTTGCCTCCTGTGTTATCTGTTTTGCCTTTCAATTCACGTCCCATATTTACAGCGCTGTACTATTCTGATTCTGGCCCGGAATGAAGATTTCAGCAGTAAGATCTAATTGACGGTCTCAGGTGCATGGCGGAAAGAAAAAAAAAAAAAACTATGCTCCAGTGTTCAAGAGGCGTGAAATTTTGAACGGATTATTATCTGTTTTTAAGTTACTTCCCCATCACTGGATATCTTGATACCCATGGATTGTTCATCTTCCCTCTAAGATAGACAGAAACTAATGGAGAAGTGATAATATGTAATTTAGAAGTAGTTCTCTCGTGCTTGCAGAGATAAAGCTGCCTTTAGATGTATTGCTTTATAAAATACTTCTTCTTCTTAGTTATACAGCTAAGCATGTGGAGAGATATCCCAGGTCCTGTCCTTATGTACGCATCCGGAATGATACTCTTGGAATTATTGCACCTGAATGTGGCCCTAAAGATATTCAAGTTCAAATAAATTTCACCCACCAGAAACATGCATGAATGCTGAATTAAATGATCGTTGGGAAAAAAAGCCACCTAATGTTTTTTTCTTTTTCTTTTTTACGCCCCTCTGCCCTTGCTCTCAGAGAAACATCCCATGTGGAATGGCAATTATTTGTACAAATGATTCCCTGCTGGCCAGAAATCAGAGGATCTCTTCCTTAGGCTGCCTTTTCATTTCAAAATGCCCTGTGAGACGGCTGCTTGCCTACCAGACCATCCATGTCCTGCTGACATCCTCCCTGGTCAAAAGGAATGGAAATAAAGGTCCCATTTGTGGTTGCTAATTACCCCGTTTTTCTATTAAGCCAATTAAATTGAAAATTACTGGGGTTTTTTGTGTTTTAATTTGAGTACCATAAAATTGAAAAATAGACGTGGGTGAGATCAGCCAACCCCAAACCGTCCCCCGGGTCTGGAGTATGTCTTCCTGGCTTTGGGTCCTCATAGGTTCAGCCTCTTTGGCTTCAAGGTCAGAAATTCAGGCCATCTGAGCACCACGTCTGTTCCCACACTAAGGGGGAGGCCTTGATACCCCGTGCGGTACGGTAGGCATTTGAAGATTCATGCTGACTTTGGTGTCCTGGTGCCGGTGTGTGCACTTCATGCCTTTCAGAGGAAAAAACATGCATTTTTGATCCAAGGCCTTTCCTTGAGTTCAAGCAGCCTCGATACACCTAGGGTGATTCCTACTAATTGAAGCTCACCACATAAAATGACCTTCTCGAGGTCTTCTGTGGTCATGGCTGATAGTTTGTTTGTGTTAATATCTCTCACGGCTCCGTTCGAAGTCAACCTCAGCCTCCTGTGCTTTGCTTTAGCCTTCCTTCTTTTCTAGTGCTCAAAGAACATGCAGCTCTATGCCTGTTCAGAAATGCAATGTTGTGTTTTGAGAATGTTTTTTTGCCTGTTTAGGGGAATTCTGAGGATCCCTTGTGTAATTCATATCATCCAATTTTGAGAAAAATATTTTTTGCTTCCATTGGCAATTCCTTTCTGTAAAATGTCTAACAATGCATGACAGACTAAATAAGGATTTAACACAGACTGATTGAATTTGATGAATTCCACTGATTGAGAAAAGATTAAGGATATTCGCATTTATATTATCCGTATAATAGTATCCGTGCATTTTTGTAGAGGATTTAAATGCATCCCCCTGTCAGTGTGTAAATTTAAACAAAGAATTCAAAGGCACATAAATGTATTTAGATAATCAAATCTTGAAGGCAGGAAAGAGTAGGGCCATGTAAACAATATTTGACTTTAAGCTGTAACTACGGGGCCAATAAAATATTATAATCTGTTTCTGTTGTTGTTGTTATAAAGGAATGAACAATCTGTCTTGGAAGGTCAATGCAGGAATCCCCTGTGGGTTGTAGGTTTTATTAGTAAGTGAGGAGATATTTAATTTTTGTGAGGTGATGTTTATTTTCAATTTTTTTAAGAAAAGTTAAACAAACCCTTGGGGCTGCTTAGTACATAGTGTCATACCCCGCTGTCCGATCCTTCTGTATGCCACACCCCCCTTGTTCACCTTGTATGGTTTCCCTATGTTTACCAGCTGTTTCGAATTGTTTTCATTAGTTCAGTGTATTTAAGTCCATGTCAGAATTTGTTTCCCTTGTTCTGTCATTGTATTGTTTCCACAATCCTGTCTTGTATGCCTCTCCGTGCACCCATTAAAAGTCTTTTTACCCAAACCTTCATCTCCTTCTCCTGCTTCCCTGGTCCATGCCCCGCTCAATGTAATACATAAGTTATTGCTTACTGGGCTTCCTGTCATTTGACAGAGGAGAATACACCTGACCAGCAGGGGTGAGGTTGCGGGTTCACTGTTAGTTCCAGATACATGAATGTTGACCTCCTCTCCTAAAACCACACATTTTTAAAATCCATGACCATATTTAGCTCTGAGGTCCACAACACACTTGTAGTTTAAAAGAAACTGTCATGCATGCAGAATTTCATGAAAAATGAAATTGTTTAAAACAATATTTTATATTCAAGGTCTCATGGATTAGCCATAACAACCCAGACTATTTGTTTTGTGTATATTAAAAAACATTCTGCATCAAGTCATGCTTATTTTTGCATGAGTGATTTATGTGAAATCAGAGGGAAAATATAGCAATGTCATATGAGCATAATTGTTATGGAATCATGGAAGTGGATGTCATTCTTAAGGGGATTAGTGGTGTCATAAACAAGGTGAATTCTGCTATACCTCATATATAATAATATATTACTAAAGGATAATTGAGAAATGAATATTTCAGTGTGAAAAGCACACGGTTTCATTACAAACGAGCCCCGAATGACTGTAGGCAACTGTGTTATCACGTTGTCATTATCAAGTTGAAACTATGGTATCTCCAGGTTTGTGGTGTCTAATGTAGTGTTTCCCTCATCACTAACTGCCTCTTAGCTCTGGATCTGCTCTCCCCTTCTGAAAACTTTGCCTCTTATGTGGCGCTGTCCCAAAACACCATATCACCTCTGGTACCTTTGAGTAGGGACCTCAGTGCCACCATTGCCCCCAGACAAGGCACTTTCCTGCCTAATTGAGGATGGCCTGTCTCCGTGAACGAGCCTTTATTGCAGACCCCAGCCGTTCTGTAGGTAATGCCGGGTACAGCAATCTAGGCAGTGTTAGATTCTGGAGACGCGATAGGAAGTCTTTTATCTCACAGGCACAAAGAGTCATTCTGATAGCCTCGTGGTGCACCTAGCCCCTGATGAATAATGGGTCTTTATTAGAGGAAATGTTTTCTAATTTGGTCTCAAATACGTTGCCTTACTCTGGTCCTTTGTCCTGAAACTATCAGAACCCAATTTCTGGTTCATTAGAGCTGTGAAAAGTCCGGCGACCGGAGTGTGTCTCATTTAGGATGAGGCCTTGCAAATTGCAATGCTTAATGGCCTAATTTTCAGAGAAATCGGGTACATCAATAACAGGCTGTAATGCTGTTTTTTTTTTTGTCTTTGTCAGTGTTGGAAGAAAAGGGTCTCGGTTTAATGTAATATACTGATACCAAATAGATAAACCCAACTGAGGATTCATTATTAAAAAAAACAAAATATCATTTGTGTTAAAGGTAAATTAAAACGTAAAAAATGTTTTTCTCCACCTAATGTTTTTTAGGACTGCATATATGGGCTGAGATTTGTGCCACTAGAAACTGAATTTGAATTCTATATATTTGAATCTGCATTACAAAACTGAATCTGAATTTAATAGTTTGAATCTGAATTCCAGTAACTCGAGAGAGC